>VZSR01001854.1:1542583-1700086 GCA_013398615.1 Brachypodius melanocephalos | reverse complement strand
TCACCTGCCCTGAAGTACAACACAATGAAGGCACTGCACTTTCCTCTGTGGGTTGAGTGACAGAAGAAGCAGTAGAACCTCAAGAGTTTTTGCAGGAAGCTAATACCTGTGGCCATGAAAAGCTCTTGTAGCTGTCACCATTATTCTTGCAATTTTGGTAGGAGACTGTACCAATCTTGACTGTTTTTCTTGTGGGCACACAGTGTGCTGGTTCCACAGTATGATAGTTTATATAATCACACTGTGTTTGTTCACTGAAGTGTAGTTTTGCTAAGTGAGACTGTTAAATGCTATGGGCTAAGTTGAATTCACTTATGCTGTTCCACAAGCACGAGCTAAACCAAGGAGACCTTGGCTTTTTTGCATTCAGAATGTGACATTCCACCATTTAATAGATACTTTGAAAACAAGCTATAGACAATCCAGGCTGGGTACATAAATGAATAGAAACATCTCTCTTTAGTTTCTGACTGTATTCTCCTCTTCATGTATCAAGTGAGCTGTGAAACATCCTAGTGCTGTGTTCACAAGCAGCATAAAAGATCACGAGAAAAGAAACCATTCTGTCTTTGGAACGGTACTTCTGTAGTTTAGTGTAAATGTGATAAATAAGGAATAACAATGTATTACCTGGACATTTTGGGGAAAAACATTGCCAAAATACTGAATTGCTGTCTGTCTGCAGAGCACTACCCAGCTGTGTGCTGAATGAGGCAGGGGGACCGCTAGAAAATGTCATTCAGGTATGTGGTTGGACAGTGATGGCCCTTATGTTTGCATTTCTTAACTTTAGAAATCTTGACTTAATATGTTTTCTGTCTGTTTGTTTCGTAAGTATCGTGTATTCAACGAGTATCAAAGTTTTTGGTAAACAACAACCAAGAGAGTTCGTATTTCCTTAACCAGCAGTCATAAAATAATGACCAAAAAGATGGAGAAGGCCTCATAAACGCTACAGAAAAATTTAATCACTTTGCAGTTTTATATAATTCCACTTTTTAAATATTTTCCTAGTTTCTGTCAGCATTTCTTCAGACTCTGCTTCTCTGTTCTGTGCTGTCCCCTGCATTTCAGAACAGCAACTGCTGAAAATATGGATGAGAACAACTATTTCCAAATCCCTCTTATATCTAGATATTGTAATAAAAATACAGTGAGCCTTCAGCAAGGGATTTGCAACATCAGAACTCTGGTTTTCACTATATAAAATGAGTGAAAATTACTTCACGAATAACAAAAATAAAATAATGAAAATTAAAAGACTGTTAAAAATTATACTGTACTAGCATTTACTAGCATTTTAGCATTTAGATGTTCTTAAATCTAAAAGTGCCTTTTTTTCTCCTTCACATTCTGTGCTAAAATATTGCAAAAATTCCTGGCCAGATAAATGTGTGTCTGCAATAAAATAGATGAAACTGCAAATCAAATGCAATATGAAGCGTTAGGTTAAAAGTTACTACCTTTAGACATGAAAATATATATAAAAGAAACTTTTATCTATAGTGACAAGATTATGAATTTTTGTTTTCTCTTCAAATTCAGAAATGGCTGTGAGTATTACTTTTATTATTGAATTGTTAGCTGAATTCTTTATGTAAATCAAATCTGTGTAAAACATTTTAGTAAAATTGTTCAGATCCTAAAACATTCAGCAATTTCTCCCTAATTTATACTTGGTTTCAAGCCATTTCCCACTTTAATTTTTAATACTATACTTTACCATTCAGATGCAACAGCAATAACTTTTCTGAGCCTCACACAGATCAAAACTAAAAATCTTTGACAGGCAACCTGACAACACCATAAATGTAACTCATCTCATTGTAGGCAAAATTCCTTTTATTTCTATGGTGTCCTAGTTGCTATAAATTTAGTAGACTCATTCAATGCAAAGATAAAGGACAAAGTGTAGAGTTGCATAAATATTCAATTAATTGAAAATTTTAAGCTAATAAATAATTTAAAGAAATAATTTAAATAAACAATTTAAATAGTTTAAAGCTAATAAATAATTGCCTAGCTTTGGACAAACATATGCCATATCTGCAAAAGATCATCATCTAACGCATTTAAACTGTTCTGCAGGTCTAATGTAATTAAATGCATAAGCATCAGTGCAAGATGGAGACTTTAGGAGGAAGATTTTAATAATACCTGTATAGGCTGCCAGTTTTCCCTTCTTTTATTCAGGAAGGACGGTACCTACAGCAGCATTATGTCCACGTGCACTTTTCAGGAGAATAAGAGCACAATAACATTTAAACGTTTTGCAGAACTGATGTCTCATTTGTCATCATGTACAACCAAATACCAAAGAACTGCTTAAACTGGTGGAGAAAGGGTTTGGTGGGTGTCAGATGGAAGACCTCCTCCAGGAAAGGCACTAGATGGCACAAAGATGATTATTTAGGGCAGTGCAGAGAGTGGTAGGAGACCTCAGAAGCTTCATTAAACAGCAGTGCTTCATAGCAATGCAAAGTAATCCCTTTATGCAATTGTAGACATTTAAAATTGCATTTCTGCTGTAGCAGAAGAATATTGCCCATCACTTTTAAAGGTTAGGATTATATGAAATGAATTTACTGCCTTGACAGACCACAGGGACTTGGGAATTTCCACTTGTATTTCTCTTTCTTTCTGCTCAGACTTTGCTTTCTCAACCTTTTACAGAAAATATCTGAACCTGTTGGAGTTACATCTGCTAATGAAGCACAGATGCCTTGGAGAAAACCTACAGTCTCCCTAAGGTGTAACTCTGACACAAAACAGTTGCTAAAGATTATTGTAGCAAAATGGCATTGTCTTCATAATTCATTCCTAAATCAGCTGTTGTGGGAACGGCCAGCATGTCTCCAGGCTCATCTCTCCAGAATTTCCTCCTTTTTGGTATGGCTCTCTTAGTTTCCTGCTCTGGGAAAAGGACTGACATTAAGGATAGTGAATGTACTGATTCACACTTCTGTTAACGATTAAGTCATATTAAAGATTATCCCTCTGTGTGGGCAGAGGAAGCTGGGCCTCATTAAGAGTTCAGAAGGGAAGATTAAAATGCTAATTAATGCACTGGAAAATAACAGCCAAGATCTCTGCATCTGGATTTCAGGCTGTGTTCTAGCTGCAGTATCTCATGACACTTCTAGATTTAGGCAGAATTTGTTCCATTATAACACTGTTTATACTCACAAATTTAAGTAGGATTCCCCATTGTTAAATATCAACACTAATAGTTTCTATTCTTTCTGAGAAACACAACTTGTACCTCTTCATCACTGTGTATCATTGGCATGGCTTTAGTTAACTCAGTGCAAAATCAAAGTGAAACCCAGACAGAATCATCCCCCATATTCTTGTAGTACTGCAGACAAAATGGTGCAAAAATAAATATATTCAATTTATAGTTACTAGCTTGGTTCTGGAAAGACTCATCAAATTTTGTGGTGCTCCTTCTCTCAGTAAGCAAATAGAAAAGGCAATTTTATAAGTCTGTCACTAGACAAAAGCTCATTTTTCATTGTTTATTTTCAAAACTTGAAAATCTTGTATGAACAAAGATGCTGCTTTTTGAACTGTGAAACTTCCTCAGAGGTGATAAACATGGGTTGTATGGAGGATTGGGTCTGTATTTTGTTCTTAGCAGAGGGTTGTTTACACAGGCAGCAAAAAAAAACCTCATGTGGCTATTAAAACTACTACATTTAGAGCCTGGTGCACCCAAACTACTATATCAGGTAACTATCAGTGTTCCAATAAGACTTCCATCAAAATGAGCTGTCCTTTCTATTTGTAAAGATTAGTATTGTATTTCAAAAATGTTTGTGTCTCACACCAAAATATTTGGAGGTGGGTAATAGAAAATAGAATAAAATGGAAGTGATGGTCATTGATTCAGCATATTCTGAAATCCTAAGCTTATTTACTCGTATTTATTGTACATTATATCACTTTGAGAGTGTCAAATAAAGGCTGTAAGCTAAAGGAACTAGCAAGGGAAATGTAATCAGACATTCGTTCATTCAAGCTTTGTTAAGTGCCATTGACTGCTCACTCTTCCCCAAGCTTTCTATTTCCATTTTTCTGTAATTGTTAAATACGATTTTAATGCACAGGGTTTACCTTTTTGGCTTGATAACGAATGACTGGAGTCCACAGAACATAAGTACAGCTGCCTTTCACTTGGTTTTGTTTGTTTGCTTTTATCATCCATTTCTTACCCTTCTATCATATCTTTAGATCATAAATTCTTCCGGGTGAAAGCATTACCTTTTTCCGTACATTCACTCAGTTCATTTTCCCTAGGTACACCTTAGAATCATAGAATTAAGGTTGGAGAAGACCTCCAGGATCAAGTCTAACCTTTGGCTGAACACCACCACTTCATATTGCAAAGTGCCACAGTGTCAATGTATTTTAAAATTTAAATGTATTTTAATTGCTAATCACAAGACAAGAAATTTTATCATTTTCACCTGTCGACTTAACTTGTTTGCAAAATACTCAGCTGAACATTTTAAAGGCTTTTTCCCCATACATTTTTTTCACCTTAGAGAATAACTGCTCAAATTGCTGCTTATGCTTTGAAACCATTGGCGGTCTGCTATGCCTGTTTCTAAAATTCAATCTCATGTTTAACGATTCTCATTGGAAAAGAAATAATTGCTTATACCCATTAATTTTAAATATATTTTGGCAAGAGTTGCTTATGAAAGTTATTCTTATTCTGTTCTTATATTGTTCATCTCTGAGTGACTGCAAATCCCAGCAAGAATTCTGGGACACATGTAATTAATGAGTAGGCTTGGTTAACAAATAAACATTAGAGAAAGAATGAAATGTCCTCTAGTAAGCATCACTCCTGTATCCAAGGAAAGGATAGCTGACAGGCTTGGATGGTGTTCCCTTTAACATTATTTAACTCCTTCCATTTGGGAGGGATTTTGCTTTTCTTGTTTGGGGCAGGAGGGGCAGAATGTTTTGTGCTCTGGTGTAGCTATTTACAGAGTCCTTCTTTCACCTACTGTCCATTACAGTCAATATTTTCTCTCTACTCTTCCCATTCAACATTTCAGAGTATCACAAGCAAGTAAGGTCCTTGGTGTAGAAAATGGACACAAATAAACTAAAAGTCTAAATTGCTGTGGATGGAACACATTGGATTTCACACTGACCCATTTTCTGTATCTAAGCTGGACCAAGAACCTCAGGAAATATATGCCCATCCCTCTGCCCAGCAAGAGCAGCTTAATTTCTCATTCTATTTTTCCTGGGCCAGACAGGAACAGCCAAGGTGGCAGCATGTCATGGCATTGGCCCATGACATTGGTCTTAAAAATAAATACATTTTCCAGCTTGTTCTACACCAGGAGGAAAACACTGTGAGCGTACATAGGACCAAGAAATTACATTGCTGGAGATGTTCAACTACAGGTAATTCCAGTGACGAGATGGGGGAGCGCCCTGCCATCTGCCAGGTGCAGAGCACAGACAGGTAGGATCTGTGGTGGGATAGTATTCTCTCTTCTAACATTGCAGAAGGGCCTGTTTCTGGCAAAACCCTCCATTAGAGTGAAAGGAATGTGTCAAAACACAGGTGAATTTCCACAGGAAGAAGAGATTTGGCCAACATGCAACTTTTCTTGGTTGCCACCAGTAGCAGTCCAATGGTGTTACAGGCAACAGCTCTGAAGTGCAAATAATTCATTCAACATTCCTCACTCTGCCAATTCTGTACTCATTACATGCATATCTGTGCATATCTTATACTGACTATAGGTTGATTAATGGGGTCAACCTTTTTTAATTGCAACAGGCCACTGTTAGCTGTGCTTTTGTGTTGCACCCAAGAGTGGCGAAAGCCGAACTTGTTACCACGCATGTAAGAGGAATTCCAAAGTTACCAAAGCAGATGGTGACTCTCAGCATGGTCATCGCATGCTTCAAAACAACATCCTGGAAAATCTTCCTAAAGTGAAAGTGTCAGAGTCTCAATTTGTTCCCAGATCTTTTCAGGAGATGTGTTTTGCTAGATTGGTTTGGCTAGATTTCTTTGCCTAGAGGTTTTGCAACCTGACACAGCTGGATGTCATCAGATGCAGCAATAGTAGTGTGTTAATTTCAGAAAGAAAAAAATGTAGATTATGCATATCCACCCTGCAGAAAAAAGAAAAAAATTCAACTTGTTTTCCTGTTGGTCTGCTTTGAAGACTAAAACCAGATATTGTATGCCAGACAGTAAAGACCGTATAATTTCCATGGGATAATTTTTTTAAAAATGAAAACCTGTGACAGATCTTTATTTCTTTACCTTCACTCTCACTTTTCTAATAATATTGGAATTTTAAAAAAGAAACTGCACCACAATTCCCAGTTAACAGTCTCCACTAGCAGACTAGAGTTTCTCACAAAATAAGTAGGCAGGAGTGCCTTACACTGTTTTCCTGTTCATAAAGTGTAAGGAATGGAGTGAGCTGCTCCCTGTTTCTGGCAGGCCCAATGCTTTTACTCCTCCATCTGTATAGATGTACGAGCCGCATACCAAAACAAATATGCTAGGTTTTGACTGCTTCTTGGTGAAATGGATCTTGGCCCTATCCCTATTGCATAGTATTCAAAATTAAGTGGGGAAACAATTTTTTTGAAACCTTGTTGATTTTAATGATCTGCTTTGTTCGTGTGCTGGAGCGCCGTGCAGGGATTTCAGCCATAGGATCTGCTGTTTCAGATGATGTACCTTCAGAAGGTACAGGACAGATTTTTATAGAATTTTTCTATATTTATTGAGAGTGTTTATTGTTCCCTACCCACACAGAGTTGTTCAAGTCTCTTAGTACATTTTATCCAGAGTCTGCCACAGTGCCTTACTCATGACTCAAGGCATCAACTAACACGTAGGGATTATGTAACACATGATGCTTTCTCTTCACCACAGACTATGGCCCTCAGGGAAAATCTCCTTATAGAGGGTCATCTGATTCACAGATGATTTTGCCCATAAGCTCATTTCTGTACAGAATATTACAGATTTCAAGATCTGGGGACTGATATCACTAGGCTGAAGGAAACTAGTGAGGAACGAAGAAGTTGTTTAATAAAACAAATAAAACAGATGAACGTGGGTTGTTTCATGGTTTTAGTTTTTCCCCAGATAACATTGTGTGGGACTTTGATTTGTGAAATTTGGGTGAGATTAACTGCAGATTTCAGAGTTGTGACTAATCTTGCAAGAAATACTGTAATTATAATTAAAAATTTAATAAACAATATATTAGTTTGTTTTTATAAATGATTGCAGGACACAGAAGTGTTAAACAAAAAGCCTTTTCTTTGATTTCTGAGCATCAGAGATCTACACTAAAGCCTACAGTTTCAGGGAGGTACAGAAATAAAGGCAAAGTAATAGGGTGGAAGAGCAGTTCCAGATTATGGACTCTCATATTGCAGATAAATATGAAGTCTAAATGTCAGCTAAATACATTGATTTTCCCATTTTGGTTTTGAATGAAACATCTTCTCTCTTCCTTTTACATAATCTCCTGCTTTTGAAATTCATGTCATTCCACTGTTCAAAAAGGAGAAGACCCCTGGGGGCTTTAAGGGCAATGCATTGCAAAGTTTTTGGAAGCTCATATTGTAGTTTTACTGGCTCATTAAATATGTATGCCTCATCTCCTATATAGTTTTCACTCCAAAGTTGCAGAGCAGCTTGTAGAGCATGTGGCTTTGTTCTATTTCCTGAAAGATTCTTTCAGCCTTTAATGCAGTGGAAACCAATAATGACGCTGACATTTTCCCTGCAAGCCTCACATTTAACTAACCGTGACTTTCTCCTGATGTCTGTGGTGCAAGCTCTCCATGTGACTGGTGTTACTGAAATGTTGTCTGTTCTGTCACCCCCTGAGTATAGGAATATGTACTAAAGAGGCAGGGATTTATTGAGGTCACCCGGTACATAGATTTTTTTTAGGTTACCAATGTCAGGCAGCCCCAGTTGAATTAAATCCCATTCAACCTCCGTTACAGTAGAATGCAAATAGAAACATTCCCTCAAAACATCCCAAAGCAGCATAGTTACAAATCATTACCAAAAAAGAGATATACATGCAGAAGTGAAAGAAAATCTTGCTAGTGTATCTTAGGAAAGGTTATGTAAGAAAAACTTTTCACCCTTATTAACGCAAATGCTATGTTTGTTTTTCATTTGTGGCTTGAGTCTTTCCCTCTTGCCTCATATTGCACCTGCTCAGTAACCTACACCTAAAATCTTGCCCATCACTAAGTTGTTTTTAGCTTCCTATGGGGAAGCACCTTCACAGTGCATCTTCAACTATGCTTAGATCTCTGCTTGCTCCCTTCTTATCCTTTGTTGGAATGCTACCTCTCCTTCCCTTCAGTCCTTCAAGGACATCCACAGGAACCTATTCTTTTGCTCCAAAACTCATGTTTATCTATGGTTATGTAGGAAATAATCAGCCCATTCTTCTTAGTGAAAACCAGGATTGTTTCCTCTCATTCAACACATATATACTGCTTGCAGCAACCCTTCTGCCAAGGCCTGTACATAACTAGCTAGTAGAGAAAACTTTCCTTTGGTGAGTAAAAGTCTTTTGTTCCCCTTTTTACTGACTGCGTCCCATGTTTCAGTGTGGGATGTAGCTTTCACTGCATTTTTATTCTATACCAATCTGTACATTGGAACCATAACTGAGGTAATAACACTTAGGTGCTTGTCTGCCTCTCATTATTGGCTCAGTATTGCCCGGGCAGACAATGAATTTTGGTGACTGATCTCCAGCCTCCTACTCCAAGCTTTCAATTTGACATGTTGAGGGTCTTAGGACAATAAAGCTGTAAATATAATTTTATATATTTTTTTAATAATTGAAAAGGCATTTTTCTATCTAGTCAGTAACATCTCAAAATTGAAGCTTTTGTTTACACTAGAATTAGTCCTGTGTGATCACTGAGTATATATGCTTATTGACCTTGATCCAAAACACCACTGATATCCAGCTTAAAACGCAACTGAATCCCATAGGAATTGCTGTAAGTTTTTGCTTGAGTGTCTTTTATGTGTAAAGATGGGCAGAAATCTCGTAGATTATTTTCCAGACCTTGTGCCTTTTCTCCATTCTCCAAAAATTAAAACCCCTATGGCTGCTTTGGTTCTGAAAGGGTTAGAGAGTTCCAGAAGATTCTGTCTTGCAGATAACATTTGGTTTTCTGAGAATCTAAGTCCTCTACCTGAAGTATAATTCCTAGTAGTATTCAACTCCTAACAGTGGCTGAATGAAAATTTTGATTTTATCCTGTCACTGCTGAACAATTCACTTTATATTCATGATCCTTTCTGGTAATGAAGGTGTGATCAGTGCCTGGGTTAGTTAATTGAACTCTGTGCCAGGGTTATGACAAGGCTTAAAGAGCTCTCTTCACTTCTTTAGGACCCTGAAAGGTCTCCATCTAATAAACATGCTACCTCAAAAGTGAGTAGTTGCACTTCAGGCTTCTTGGCTCCTTGGGATACTTTTCCCAAACACTTGATGGAGAAGCTTCAACTAATAATGTCTTTGTCTTCATGGTAGAGAAACATGGAAAAATTAATGTGTTGGGATTTTTTAGCTTGATTGAATGCATTTAGAAAGCATTAGCAGTATTTACACAATTCTACTGCTATCTTTTCATCTTATTCTGCACAGAGATCAAATTTAGCAGTTTCATTAATCTGGAGGAGGGAAAACAGTTTCATAATAGATAAAACTGATCTTCTGCATCAATATAGCTAATGGGCTCATCAGATGCTAATAGTTATGCATTAACTTTGTATCAAGTGTCATGATTATTATATTTTCCTTTCCCACATAATTTGCATTTATTTCACTATTACAGCCTTTTCCTCTTTGATTAACAGTAGAAAACAATGAAGGAAAATAGCTGGAGTTTTTTCTCAATGAGACTAATTTTTCAAGAGCAAAAAGCAACTTATATATTTTTTCAAATAAAAAAAAGGCCAGAATAAATAGATCATCTCTAAGTCCTTTCCAACCCAACCATCATCCTGTGATAAATCAAAGCCTGTTTGCTCCAGAGAAGTGTAACATCCACTATTTTTACCTCTTTTCACATTAGTTCAATCTGAAATTTTTTATGACAACTGAAAAGTTAATCATCAGTGTAAGCAGAAGCTAGACACTGAATTGGGTCACAACAGCTGGGAACTTATTTCCCAGCCTTAAAATGGATTGGCTGTGACAGTTTCTTTGGAAAAAAGACAGGTGGCAGCACATCTATATTAGATATTTTCTTAATCATGCCTACAGACAATGGCACTTTACAGACCTCACAGCACAGCATATCCCATGAGCAGTACATCCACACGTGTTAGAGGCTTCTGATAACACAGCTCATTGTATAAAAGGCAAATTCACCCACTCTGATGCTTCATGTAGTAAAACACTTTGCAACTGATGTCACTGTTTTTTAAAAGTAGTCCTTATTAAAAAATTTTTAAAAAGTATTTCAAGCCACATTAAGAATTTGCAAGGTCTAACCCTAAAGTGAGATTTTCTTTTCCCAACACAGCTATGTAATAATGGTGCACTGTGTCACCATTCTCAACATTCCTGGATAAAGCAGAATTATTTATTTACTTTGTGATGTAATATTCAAGACATGGATATAGAGACAGAGAAATCGACAACACAAAAAAAAATTCTGCTAAATACATTCCTTTGCAAGGGAAATAACAGAGAATGTGAAATTGGTAAGTAGTAAATTCCTATTACTGAGGAAACAGACTTGATTTATATGTAGTGCTGAGTGACAGACTTGTGGAGTATCCATAAATACCAGTTTATGCTTGAGATATTTTATTTTAACCTAAATATTCCACTTAAACTTATGGCCTTATGACAGAAGTTATAATTAAAATACTCTCTTCTCTACTTGATAAAATGAATCCCAGGGGGTGGTGGTGTTATCTGCTATCACCCTGAATTAAATCTCTGACAGCAAGCTAGATTCCACATAACACAGGAAATTCAATTCCTCTCCCTGAAGAGCTTAGAGTCTGATTAAGCTGACATTGAAGTCGATGTAGATCTGCCCATTAAGTTGAGGGAAAGGGACTGATTGCATCGGCCCAGATTTGGAGTTAAGGATAGCAGACACATTCTGCTTCCAATAGGCAGCTTCAGTGATTGTAAGTGCAAGATGACATTCAGCAAGCTGTTCTTTGCAAGTGGAACACCCATCGAAAGCACTTTTTTCCCCACTCAAAAGGTGCTTTCCACTGCAAAAAAAAAATGGATGATTTCAAGTGCCACTCCCAGCACTCAGCACAATCAGAGCAAAACAAGATTTCGTGAGGCAGGAGAGACTGTGCTCAGCTTATGGGCCTTTAGGATCAGCAAGAGGCCTGATGCTGAAAGGGATCCTTTAATTTTTTGCAGTTTAGTTTCCACAAGGAAATTCTAATTTTAGAAATGTAATACTTCTTACGTGTGTTGACAGCTTTTGAAGACATTCATAAGATTCAAAACCAGCGATTGAAGTAAGTTCTTTCCCATTTGATGGGAAAACCAGGACCTAATTAATAGTCATGAACTAAACATGCTTGGTCATTGAAAAGACATATTTTTCCCCATCTGTCTGCCAATTAGATTGTATTGGGGCCCTTAGTTTGTGCCAAACCAGCAGGAGGTAGGAATTTTCATTAAAAAATAGATAGTGCGGATTCTTCAAAGATTGTCATGAACTGCAACTACACAGCACGAGAATTTGATATGGCCAAATAGAAAAAAAGAAAACAACTCCCCCCACACAAAGAGTGTTTTAGCTGCAATTATGTTTATTAATATTCTGGTGAACCTGAGGCCTTTTCATGCTAAACTCTGCTTCCAGCGTGGAAACAAAAGATGGTGACGATCGTAAGGACCTCGAATAATGGACAAGGCAGCAGATGGACACAGGCAGATGGGAAGCAGCCTAACAAGGCAAATACTATCGGTCAGCTTGCCTGGCACTTGTCTCTGCCCACTGAAAGCTTAGCTGCAGTCATGCTGCAGGTGGCTGTCTTCATTTGGGCAGGGGTGGGAACACTTTGCTTGTTGTGGGGTTTTTTTAACATATGCATGGTTACAATTGAAGGTATTAAAGCAAGTGGAGGGAGGATAAAGACAGAGCTCTGCAGATGCTTACAGGGAAAATTGAGGGCGCAGCTAATCTGACAGTGTCATTTCTGCCTCCCCCTGTAAAGATTTGTGCCAGTTTTACTGGGTTGTATGTACTCAGGAACAAACTAGCTGTCTCCAGACCTTTTCACTTCATACATTCAGTCCGTCTTCATTTTGGTGAAGTTCAACTCTCAGAGAATTTTATTGCATGAGATTTTGGTAACCGGGGTGAACATCATGTTACCTGTAAAACCAAATGTTGTTATGTAAAGAGGTATTCAATCTAAGATCCTTGCAGCATTAAATATGTACCTGATTTAACAACGATTGATGGGCTGTTACTGTCATGAAAAATCACATTTTCCCTTAGTAGTCTTCCTTCAGTAGAACTCTTTAATATTCTTCCCTCTGTCACGTCCTTTTTGAATACATTGTTTTCTCGTGCTGTGAGATGCTGACACTTGATGGAAAAATTATGCACCAGCTGTATTATTAATACAAAAACCACAACTGTCTTCTGCTATTTTGGACATGCACACACACCAGCACATGCCCCAGCACAGGCTAATTTACAGAAACACTTCCACAAAACTTATCTTTGAACAAAAGTAATGTGAATTTCCAAGTATAGAAAATAATTTTTTTTCTTTTCATCCTAAAATTGCTGCTTAAAAATTATTTTAGGAGTTTATCGTTAAATGTATTGATTTGAATACTGTCTAAAATGTATCTAGAAAAACACTTTTTGTTTTATTAGCTTCTAAGGACTTTTTGAAATTTTTTTCAGGTTTTCAATGGGCTTGATGATAAATTGTGGAAGAGAAACCTAGGGCCTACAATTACTCCTGTAACAAACACCAAGTTTAATGAAAGAGATGCAAAGGTTTCTGACATGTGAAGGAAAGCTTACAGCAGATTGAAAACAACACATGTACGGTTCTCATAGTAAGTATGCCTAAAACAGAGTCAGAGAAAGGCTTCCTTGGGCTAAAGCTGAACCACTTATCTGCCCGGTCCACAAAAAACTCTTCACACTGGCATTTTTACTGGGACAGTTTTAGCCACTGGCAGCTGTTCAGCTCTGATAATTTTTTGCCAATAGTTTACACTTATCACTATATAATTACAATTTATAACCATAAATGTTTGCCTTCACAGGTTTATTAATTTATAAAGACCTTTCCAAACAGTTACACAGGAGTCAATGTTCTGGGCTGAAACTTCATGATTTGACTATTTTTATGAAATTATTAAAATATACTAAAATTTATGAGTATGCTTACTTTAATTCCAAACTCATTTACTCATGGAATTTGGGTTTTTCCCAATGAAGGTGCTGACAGCAAGTTTAAAAAGCATTCACAAAAACATCTGTTGGGCTTTCTTCTGCTTTGTTTCTTCTTGGAAATTCAACTTCGTGCAGACAATTAACTAGCTTTGTTTTTCCTGTTTTCCATTTTTTTTCCCCTTGAAATGTCATGTTTCCAGTTTACATCATTTCTCTTTGTGATGCATCAGATTCCAATCCTTCCACAACTGTACAACAATGGAGTATAATTCACACTTTCTTTAGTTTAGAAAAAGGGCATTCTTCTAAAGCATTGAACACTGGATGTTTCATCCCACTAAACAAAAATCCAAAATAGTCAGTTATTAATGCAATATTTAAGAAGGTAATTTTTCCCATTTAACCTTGTTGTTACCTCTCTGCTTAGTGGCATCATTAACATGCACAAACAAACATTCTTGTTTCAGCTGGAGCAGAAATAGTATAACTCTACACAGTATTTTGATTGCCAGTTTTACTAATTAATACTAATTAATTAATTATTTAATACTATTTAATTTAAAAATTGGTTCTACTCTGAAAAAAAAATACAGAAAGAAGATACTGGATCTGACAAATAGCTGTTTCAGCTACCATCACTGGATCCCTACACTGGCCTTGCACAAGAAATTGAACACAAAAATTTCTTCCCAACATTTAATCTTTTGGAAAACTTTGCCAGTTATTTGGGCCACTTGGTGTTGCCTCCGCAAAAATGCCACAGCTGCAGGTAACATCAGTTGTGGTCTGACACTGTGGTGGCATTCCTTAACCCAGCCAGTGCCATCATGCCCATTGCTTAGTCCTCACCAGGCTATTTTGGACTAACAAGAAGATGTGTGACTTTGGTGGCATGCATGCCGTCAGCAGGGCAGATGACAGGTTTTGAGAATTACAGAGGCATTGAGAAGCAGCCCCAGGAGAGAGAGAGCACTGCCTGTACCTCACACTGCTGCAGACAGAATGTGTCAAGGCCACTGGAGCTGGAGCTCCTTCTGGTTCTTCTCCACCCCATGCTTTTATTTAGTGTTCACCATCTCTAAACATTTTTGCTACAAATGAAACCATCTTCTTTCTGCTCTTATCTGACCTACTTATACCAATCTTTTATACCCTGGAAGATTTACCCCTTGTCTAATAAAGTTAATGTTATACTTGTAAGCCCCAGCCATTTCCTAGAATATTGCTGCCTACTCTCATTAGTATTAGTGCTTTTATTTTTTTTCCCTTTCATAAAGGCACGACCTAGGAAAGATTTCAAGCTTCATTTCTTCAAGATTTTAATTTTCATCTTGTCCTATCAAATTACTTGCACCCTTTCTCAGCTGGCTCCTTCCACCCATTTTATGGCCATGCATTTTCTCTAGATCATGTCAAAGAGGAAGGAATCTGGAAAACTGTAGGGTGTGCCTATGTTGAAATGCATTTGAGGTCCAAATTTTCCTTTCCTCTATCTCTTCTTATTGCCACTTTCTTTCATACTGCGTAGATTTTTTAAAAAATTCCCATTTATTAATTTTTTTTCCTCTGTTAACGAAACTAAGGATTTATAGTAACTAGATTTATAGTAACTAGTAACTAGAGCTTATCAGAAATAGAAAAACCAGGAATGTGGTAGACTATTGCTGTCTCTGAGCTGCCTATTCTTTTACCTTCAAGACAAAGCTTTAAGACTTTAATTAACACCAAGAAGTGGCATCGTTTTTACTAAGACAGAGATCAGAGAACCTTTTAAAATCTATACAGTAGTGTATTTTGGGAAATGGATATATTTAACCATTTCATAAGTGCATATAGTTTTTGTACAAGACGTTTATATCAAATACATTATGAAATAATGTAATAATAATTACCAACAAAACAAGCAAGGAAACTTAGATTTTGCAATGGATGCCTAAAAATCCACATGGCTTGTTAATATTTAGAGTTTAGATCTACTGTGCAGGTTAAAATTAATATTAGGTAGCACTGCCCTATCATACCTTATGTTTGTTTTGGCCAAGAAACAGAAAGCTTGGCATAGCCAATTCCAGAGTTATCTGAGGTGAAGTTTTCAGTAGTGACATGGAGACATAAGATAACAATTACCGTGCTCAAGCCCATTTGAAACTTACAGGATAGTCATGTATTGTCTGAATTTTTGGGGGCTGTGGATTTTCAGAGCTGAGAATTGTTGCATTGTGACTGTAAAGAAGAAGGGAATTGAAAACAATACTATCCAATCTACCACTGCTCAGGAAACACAAGATCAGAACTTTATTGACAGTGGTTACTGGATATTGTATCTGTTTTGATAGATTTAGATTTCTCCATCATTTTAATTTTTACAGGGTTTTTTACAGCCAGTCGAGATTACAATCTTTTATTATGGTTAATCTTATTAGGTGCATAAATCTGAAGCACTCTTCTGACTTAAGTTTGATCCATCCTTCTATCCACCCTGTCTGAATCTGGGGTAAACTCTAGTATTAAACAATGCAGTGCAGCACACGCAGTAAAGGAATGAAATGCTACTGAAAGCCTCTCTCTTTCTAATTGACTGTTTGCTTACCACATTGCATGAGTCAATCCATACCTGCCAGTCAGAAGAGGTCACCAAGAATAGGCATTCTCCAGCACAAATTGGGGTACTACTGTGCTAATCCTTAAAAATGCTACTGACATCCAAGTTTTCTAGACCCTATTGTAGTGACAAAACACCCTGCAAGGATACTGTATCCTCCTTTCTCAAACCAAACTTCACATGTGCAAATAACATCCTTTTGTTGTTCATATTCAGTTGGCTAACTTGCCCACTTTGCAAATGTAGAATTATGGGGAGACAATGTTATACATTGGCAACTCAAGCTAAAGTCAGTAGCAGAACAAAGTTACGCACAGTCAATTAACAAGCGCTGTAAGCATAGTTGATAAAATTCTTTCTTATGTGTACTGCACTAGCTATTTAATCTGCTAGACTGAAAGAAAAGATAAGAGACTGGTTAGCACAGTGCCATGTATGAAAGAGAAAAGTATTTCCCAGCGGGGAAAACAGAAAGCAGTGCAAGCAACTGCATGCCCTATAATTGTACACTTTGCATAGATTTGCACTGAAAACTGCTTTTCAGATCCCTCTAGAATATGCAATAGCAAACCCAAAAATTGACATGATTTCCTATCCTACTAAGCTAAATCCCCAGCTGCAAAATGAGATTGTTTTTGTAGTAGGGGATTGCTTTTTGTAGTGTGAAGGGGAAGGCCCCAGTTCAGCTATCAAAAATGTTTTCTGCTTCTTCTCTGCTGATCCTGCTGCAGCTGTGCTGAGGCATTCTGGAGTAAGTTTTATGTGTGAGGCTGGTTGACTTCCTCTTGTTGGAAAGGCATTGAATTGCAATAAAGCAGAGCTTTGTAGATGTCTGCCCACACAGTGACTACAACTTCTCTCTTTTGCAGCAGGAGAAACTATAATGATGGCTGTCATGTTTGAGTTTTAAGGAGTATGTTTTACTTAACGTAGAACTGATCTGAGCACACATTAGATTCTCTTGTAGAGACATACCTACACTCTGTGATTTACTCTCAAATTGCACTGAATTCAAGAGCTAGGTGGTCACAATTTGCATGTAATACAAATCTTAGCCTTTTACAGATTCTCACTTCAAGGATTACGCTATAGTAAACAAAATCATATTAAGTTTTATCACGTATTTTAATACCTTTTTTATGTCCCTTACAAAAATTAACTTGGAAGACAAAATGTCAGAATCTTATGATTTTATAAAGAATAACAAAAAAGTATCTCATCGTGATGATCATTCTTATTAGTTAGTACACTAAATCTGTTTTTATGTTCTAAGCCTGATTTCTTTTCCAATTATCTCTTTTGCAAACTTTCACTTGGGGCCTTGCAAATCTTCATTTTTAAAGCTGAACAAAAGCATTATTCCTCTTTTTTTTCTTTCATGACAAAAAAGTAAAAGAACTTTGAGCTAGACAGCCCTGCCTGTTACATGTGTTTCCAAGTTCAATGTGACAGGAAGTCAGATATCTCACATCTCTGGGATAAAGATGATTTCTCCAAATGGCTGGAGAACTGGCATTAGAAACAAGCCAATACTTCAACACACTGCAGATAATGGACCGAGAAAACGGATGGAGACACAGACGGGCAGAATTTCCTCTGGCGCTGAGCTGAGTGAGGACTGTTATTTTAAAAGCATCTGTACTGAAATAGAGGAAGTGTTGTGCTGGTCATCCCAAAGAGAAGTACCAGTTCTGAAGCACACGCAATGCAAGAGCCAAAGTGTAATAAGTAAAAAGGGGAAGGTGGAAAGAAGAGAGATTCGTAGTTGGTAGTCTTGTACATATCAATTTCTGTCTCTCTTGAAGTTTTAACTTTCCATCTGCCCATAAGGAACCTTTAAAACACTTTATCATGGCTTAAAAAAAACAGGGATAGAAACGGATCAAATTTATGTATATCTGTGTGTGTGCATGCATCTGTAAGTAAGTACTGAGAATATAGACACAAATTTGTATAAGTGAAGAGGCATTTATATACAAGCTTGTTTTCTACTCATTCATTTGTAAATTAGTTGTACACAAGCAGGCATGTTTTCTCTACTGATTAAGTGAAAAGCTGAAATATAGTAATGTTCTTAACAGCACTTGAACACATCAAATATTTTTGACAAACTTTTTTCATTACTGGAATGTTCATGTTAGAAGAAAAAGAAGAGTAAAATCTCCTTTTATCATAGGACTTCCTTGACCTATATTGCAGCAGTACATGAGATGTGTTTGAAATAACTTGCGAGATGATCAGTTTCACAGAAAACTGGGTTGTCAGAGGCAATGATTAGACAGAGACAAAAAACGAGAAAATGGAGAAAATTAGTTTGAAAGTCGGCTATGGTCATCTTCACGGTCCTGTGCTACTACAGCTGCTTTTCAACGTTTTCCTGCAAACTGGATATTGGTGGTATCATAAAAATAATGCTCACCTCTTGAACAATGTTTTAGAATCCAAAGACAAATATTTAGGTCAACAATTTGAAACAAAATTTCTTGATTGATTACTGATCGGCTACTTTTGCTCTAAAATGCAATCACGCAGATCTTTAAGTGCCAGTATTTCTGTAAACAATTGCTCTTCTTTCTCATTCAGGCAAGGATATATCATATTTGCAAGGACTGTCAATATCTATTATATTGCCATTCAACCACTGCTGAGTCGTCCAGTTGGCAATCTTAATTTACCAGTAGAAAGATTTTCTTTACAATGTATATTTACAATGAGGTCAAATGCCTTAATACCCATGGCTAGTAAGAACCTATGAGCTCTGACAAGATTTCTAAGAGGGTCTGTCCCCTTGTGGCTGCAGAACACCACCCTGATTCTCAAGGTTCATTGAGAAAATAAACCCACAATTTTTTAAAGACTCAAAGGCTTCAGTGATGGTGGGTTTTTAACTGCCCCTCTCACAGGTATTTGCTGAAGAAAGGCACACGTTGAGCCATTTTTCTAAATATTTGGCAGAGATCTAAAGGTTAGCCACCCTGACCATATAGAAAATTCCTAACCTAGGAATTCTAGTTTAACTTTGAAATATATTGACTGCTGCCAGTCTGTGACAGTTCTCAGCATCTGCCGGTAATGGTGTTCTGTTTGCCTATATAAACAGTCTGACATTGCTCAAAAATATACTTGCTGAGACAACGTTCTTGAATCAGACTCTTCTTGGAAAAAAAAGTGTCAAGAACTTGTGTGATTGTTCTCACAAAAATAGGTTAAGCATTGTGTTGTTACTTTTAAGGACCCACACATAATAAAAGTTTTTGTGGAAATACAGCAACCTCCTAAGCCCTTACAATCAAGACTCGATTCTAAGACTTAAATGAAACCATTATCATCTGGAATTCACTGATGGTCCATTCATGAAAAATTTCAAATGAGTTCCTAATTAGGTCTAGCTTATGCTTCCTCTGCATGTAGGGCTTGATATCGTTAATCTTGCATCGGCAATCTCCACTGTCTCAGTGATGGTTCCTTATTATAACATTTGCCATTTGCCATTTTCAATTCTTGAAAGCAAATAACTGTTCTTTCATCTTAATTCAATAGTGTTCCATGAATTTTAATTAAATCCTTCTCTGAGTTTATATGACATTGGTCTGGTTACCCATTATGAGGCTATCACACACAAACTATAGTTTTCCTAATAAGTCTAATCCACTGGCCAACAAGGTCAATTGCTTCTCATTAAGAATAATAAATGAAAATTCTAGTATAAAAGTACATATGCAATACTGTGCAAATTCTGCTCTCCTTTTGTTGCCTTTCTCTGATTTGCATAAAGGAACATTTTATATCTGACTCAAGTAATTTTTTTACAGACAGTTAATTTTTAAAAAAATCAAAATTAATTTTCCTGTGTCATTTGTTTTCATACTGTCTTTTTTCAGGTAGAGTTCTTTACAGTGGCCCAAAGACCAGGGGTGAAATAGTGTGTGGAGTATTTAAAAAGAAGATGACATTTTGCTCTTCTCCCTGCAAAAGGAAGCAAACAAAAGACTAAATGATACCAGCTTTGTAGATGTGGGCACATCGCTGCTGAACATAAACACTTGCTTCCATCATTAAGTGTTTCCAGGAGCTGGCATTCATCAGTAGCAGAGTTACAAGGGACAAATCAGAATGTCTACATTTCTAGCTACCAAAACTGTTCACTGATTCTAGTGTTTTTTACACAAGTTTAATTTGTCTGTGTAATTGAGCATACTGACATCTGCTTAGATACAAAAATCCTGGAACAGGGGAAAATACAAACTGAACAGCAGGGAAACATTCAACACACTAAGGGAGAGATGTTGCAGCTATGCCAGGGAACACAGCTGTACAAGGGAGGTAATTTCTTCAAACTTTTTTCCTATATACTGTATGACAATGCACACTCTGCAATTGTGAGTCTCCTCATACCTTCATAGACATTTAGGCCTCAGCAGAGTAAGCGTGCATAAGTGTGTGTAGAAACACACACACACACATATAAAAATGTACATTTTTTGTATACACATCGGTATGCAAAGATGTTTGCACATGTAAATACATGACCCACTGCCCAAAGGGTAATTATGGTAGCTCAAACCTAAATACAATATGAAAGAATGCAAGATTTGGGTTCCAATCTCATTACCATAATTTATTCATCTACCTTCTGAGGGTGTGATCAGACGAGATTTTTGGATCTAAATTTCCCCAGAGAATTTTATGCAAGAAAAAACAGAGATGACCACCAAAAATCTGAAATTAACTATTGTCTCTTAAAATTGTTAAATATTGGTTTCTTTTTTCATGCTTTTTTATCAAAGTTGCCACTTAAAAGTACACAAAGCTAAAGTATCAAACTCATTTACTATCTTCCTTAAATTTCCAAGAAAAAAAGTGATACCTTTTTGCCAGTGAAGAAGTGTGAGGAAAGAGATGATTCAAAGCAGTATTTTATGTCTCCTTAATACAAAATTCCCAGACTTTGAATTGGTCATAATGGTGATACTCCACCTCTTCATTTCCTCTGCAAAACTTCCTTCCTTCTGTGGCCTTTTCTAACTCACACTCCAGCATTATATCTGCACAGTAGTCTTCACACATTCAATAAAGACTAACGTTGTAAATTTCTCACTTTGCGCTGTAAGGAATTAGGAAGCTAAGATGTACATTTCGTACAATGGAAATATTTATACAAATAACTGTTCATTCATGAGACCATAGAGTCTCTAATCTGGCCAAAAAAACTTTTCTAAGATGTCCTCCATCTTTGGAGATGAATAGCAAGGTAAAAAAAAAAGGTTTACATAATGAGAAATTGGTGTATAGCTAGCTTAGTAAGTCTCTGTTTATAGAGGTTTAAACATGGTGCAGGTGCAACAGATACAGTAATCACCAATGAATTTTTCAAATTAAAAAAAATACAAATTCACTTTGTACTTTTGCATTTTTGAACTGAATGGAAACACTGCTTAAAGTATTGAACCAAGTGAACTGCCCCCAAATGCTGGGGACAAAAGGCAGTTTCTCATCCCTCAGAGCTCCGAACAGCCCGACTCCCGGTGTCGTGCTCCGGAGCTTCATTCCACGAAGGCGGCTGAAGTTTGCCCGTGCCCAGCACTAAGGTGACACCGGCTCCTGTGCTCCAGGATTCCCATGGGACAGCGTGGGATTCCCGTTGGGATTGAGAGATGTGCCGTGGGCCTCGGGCCAGGCAGAGCACAGCGATACCCCGTCTCTGTTACGGGTGCGTGATTTTTGAGACTAAAACTGCAGGTCCCTTTGCCTATCTCTCCCGCCACCCTCCGGGAGTCAGACGTATCCCAGTAAGTCCAGTTACGGGAGGGAGTTCCCGGCCCGTGGCAGCCGAGCCCGAGCGGGCAGCCAGCCCCGGGCGAGCAGGGCAGGCAGGCAGGTTGCCACCGCTCGCCTCGCTGAGCCCGTGGCCAAGTGCAGCTCCCAGTGAGTGGCCCAGAGCCACTCGTGTCCCTTTCTCAGCTGGAGCCCGCGGGGGTGACAGGCCCTCGTCCCTCCCTCGCCCTCGGGGTCTCTGCCCTTCCCTGCCCTTCCCTGCCCGCCTCCGCCGGCGGGAGCTGTCGCCCGCTGCTCCTTCCTGGTTGCCGGCGGCCGCCGAGGGGCGGGCGGGGCGCGGCTGCCGGGCGCACCTCCCGCGCAGGTACCGGGGCACGGCCGCCGGGCTGCCAGGGGGAGGGCTGGGGTCACCAAGGAGCAAAGGAAGAAGCCACACGGCGCCGACGCCAAGTGGGGGCTGCTCCCGGCTCGCCCGCCGGAGGAGGCGCAGCTGTGTGGCGGCGGGAGGGACCCAGGCGCGCTCCTGAGCGCAGAGCGGAGCGGAGGTCCCCCCTTCCTGCTCCATCCCTGCCTCTCCCCTCACCTGGCCGCTGCTCCCGGTGGGCGGCAGGTGCGTGTGCGCGCTGCCCCCTCGCACCTTGGCTGCCCCTGCCCGCTGCATGCAGCCCCCGGAGCGCCGCAGCCCAGGAGGATACGCCGGGTGCGTTGGGATTTACTAATTTCTTTATTACTGTTATTATTTTTAGAGGGTGGGTTTTTTAAATTTTCTTTCTCTGCGGGCGGCTTCGCGGAGGGGAGAGGGGCAGCCGGGCCTCCCCACCACCGGCGGCCCCGGGGCTGTGCCCGCCCCGCACGCCGCGCTCCGCTCCGCCGTGTTTGTTGTTGTTGTGCTCCGGGAAAGAGGCGGCAGAGCGAGCGGCTCCCCCGCGGCGACGGAGGGCGGGCAGAGCCTTTGGGCTTGTTTCTCTTCCTCTTGGCCGTGTGAGCCCGCGTCCCGTCCTCCTCGGCGGGGCAGCCGCGGGGGCTCGGCGGGGGACGTGAGGCGCTGCGGGACACCTGGGGCAGGTGGCAGCGGTAGGTGGCCCCGGGCTCCCTCCGGGCAGGGATCCCGTCCGCAGGACAGGTGCCTGCGGAGCGGCGAGCGGTGCCGGCG
This sequence comes from Brachypodius melanocephalos, assembly GCA_013398615.1. NCBI lineage: Eukaryota > Metazoa > Chordata > Aves > Passeriformes > Pycnonotidae > Brachypodius > Brachypodius melanocephalos. The sequence goes on along the minus strand of VZSR01001854.1, from coordinate 1,677,098 downwards.
AGGGCGGGCAGGCAGGCGCTGCTGCCCGGCCCCCGGGGTGTCTGCGAGGGGCGCGGGGCTCCCCCTCCGTCGGGGCGGCCGTGCCTTACATAACCGGGCGGGAGGCCCGGAGTCCGTACCGTGCCTTCCGGTTTCACATCGCCGCCGTGCCCGGAGCCTTACACCGAAACGGACAACTTCTCCTTTTTGTGGTGTTGAATTTTTTCCCCCCACTCCACGGGGCCAAGGCGCAGGACAGGCAGTGGCAGGGAGCTGAGGAGCGGGGCAGGTGCTGTCCTCGCCGTGATCCCAGCGCTGCCCCCGGCGCTGCTTGGCACTCACCGGCTCTTGCAGGGATTTCCTTAGGTTTCCGTGGGGAAGGTGTGCATGAGGCTGCGGCGCCTCCCAGGTGCCGCTGGAACGCTCCTGTCCAGCGCCCCGGGACCCGCCACCTTCTCCGCCCTCACCGCTCGGCTCGAAGTTCCCGTGCTTGTGATGCGAGCCACCGGCTGTGCGAGGGCTGGGGAGGGTTTGGAGGTGTTTGAGGTGGCTGTGTCTCCGTGTGTGATGAGCTGTGGCGATAGCAAAGGCTGTACTTCCAGTGCCTTCATACGCTTGTGGGGACTTTTAAAAAATCTCTGCGTGATTTGCCTTGGGAAGAATGTAAACATGTGGTTTTGAAATTTTAAGTAGGTCCATCCTGATAGTATTTCCTGTGTGCACCGCCTTTGCCCTTCAGTATATCAGAAGCTGTGTTTGAAGTAAAGTTGATTGAAATAAGATGAAGACGCTGGGAAAATAACTAATTCTTGTGGAGAAACTGAAGTTTTCCTCTTCTTCATTGGAACCAGAATTGAGTCTCAGGTGATCAGGGGTGACAGCATGTATATTGCGCTGTTTTATTTCTGTTATGTCCACTAATCATTTTTAGAGCTGAGACTAACATAATTTTGTTGGTTTGGAGTACTGCCAGTTCACAGTTACAAACAAGTTAACCTGTAGATTGTGGGTGATTGTGTATAAAGGCTTGAATTATCTGGCTGGAAGGATGATGAAGTGCTCCCTGTCAGTCAAGGTAAATAAGCACGGAGGAAGAGAACAGTCTTGGTTTATGTTAACAGTCTTGGTTAAGATTTGATTACTCTTGGCAGTCAAGTAGGAAACAGTTCTCTAAAGTCTTTAAATGGTCTTAGAGCAGGTACTAATAACTGATATGGGTCCAACAGAGCTCTTGAGCATCATGGATTGTGGATTACATCAGCTCTGTCTGTCACAGGTTGCATTGTGAATCATTCAAAAGAGCACCAATGAGAACATTACAAATGCCATACCAGGCTATACCCAAGTTTCTACTGGTAAGAGAGGACCAGGAAAGGAAAAGCTCGCATTGATGCTTCCCTAGAATACTCTCTCCAGGCAGCTGTGGCTCGAGCATTCCCACGGGTAGGCGTGTTGCCTTTGTTCTTGACCAACACAAAGTTTGTTGTTCTTTTTTTGATCCTATACAGTAGTTTTTTCAGTCTCTGAGGTAATAGGTAACCGGATGAAGCATTCTACAGATATTATTAATCACTGATAAGATGGTCAGAGGGCAAGTTCTTGTTTGCAAAGGCCCATGCACGGGAGTTATATTGAGGGATATTAATTTTCCAAGTGGTGATCATGCATTAGGCTCTGAGATAATACATTTAAAATAAAACTTGATATTTATAATGAAAAGGAAAAGGCAAAGAGTGGTATCTTAATGAAATGGATTTGAATTAATTTTCACTGAGTTGGGAGAAAGCCATGAATGCAATGTATAGTCAGCTTCACTGGATTTGTAAGTAGAGAATTAAGAACAGAAATGGACTTTATGCTATTCTGTACAGGTGAAGATTGTTCACAGACTTTCAAAACCCCTATTCTATCACAATAGTTAATATAAATAAGGTAGTGAATGTTACAGTCACTATTGTGGTGATAAATTTTAGCTCACCGCAGACTCTAAATGATAGAAATTGGAGCATTGGAGTTACTTAAAAATAGTTTCATATTTGTAATTGCTTAATTTTGTCCATTTATGAAAAAATTCATGACAGAATTGTTCTTATGTTGAGATTTGTTTCTCATGATGCCAACTTCCATATGACACCTAGAGCCTTACATCCTCATTAAAGACAAGCCTGTCAGAATTCCGGAAGTCATCAGCTCAGAGTATCCTGCACAGGTGGAGCAGGATTGTATCTGTTTTCAAGTATTAAGAACAACTAAAATGACATTGGTCATGCCACGAATCAGTAACATTACTGAGACATGCATCCAGTTCTTTTCTGTTCTGAAAGTTTGAGAAGATGAATGTTAGTGATGTTAGATTACAAATGAAGGTACTTGGGATGGTAATGGTGGGATGAGGCAAGAGAACAACCCAAGTGAGTGCCCCTACTGTTGTGTATCCAAAAATTTCTTGTTTGTTCTTTTTGTGGTGGTTTATTCAGTACTTGATATAAATTACCCACATGGTTGAAATAGCCACTTTGATTATTTATTCCATCAAATAGAACATATAATTTAGGTTCTAATTGCTCTGCTACATGATTTTTGTGACAGAAAAAACACACTATAAACTGTTGAGAGAAGGCCAAATAAGCTGGAATATGCATCTCATACTTGAAGCATATGTACCAGAAGTTGTTCAGTGTTCAAATGAAATAAATTTCTGTGAGCTTCTTACCTGTCAAAAGAGAGAGCTGTGGAAATAAATTGGTGCTTGTATATTAGAACCTGGGCCATTTGGCTCAAACTTTTACTTACCAGAACAGAATGAATTTAATTTATGTGAGAATCTAACAATTTTTGACAGTCAGCATTGGTATTGGACTAATGTGGATGAAATCTAATTTTTTTTTGGCTAAAACACTAAAAGCATAACGTGTTTAATGAGGAGCAGGCTGGAAGGTTTGCAGTCTAAGACTCTGATCTTGCATACAGGTTTAAAGTATAAGCTCTGCCATGGATTAAAGGACAACAGACTCTTCTGGATCACTGGTAAAGTGCTCTGTCCTGTGGTATTTAATTACCTGAATAATTTTTCTTTCAGGCAAGATGTCAGGTTGGAACTGTTATCTGTGTTTTCTAAGGTGAGGCTCTTAAATAATGGACAGCAGTGATGAAGAGCAGCAGGTCAGGAACTGCTGTTTTAATTAGAGAGAGCTGATAATCTTTTATAAAACAGGTGTTTTTCTGGATTCTTTAAAATACTCTGTTGAAGATGGAAGGGTGTCTAGAATTGTTAGAGGCTTCAACGAAAAACTCAGTGGGACATTGCAATTTCTGAAGAAGCCCAAGTTTATATCTATTAAAAAGAAAAGTTAGCAGCCAATGGAAGAAGAATCAGGAAAAGGATATATGCTTTAGAGCTTGACTGCTCAAATCACTTGTACAACTGGAATTTGTTGATAACTCTAGGCTCCAATACTTTATTTGCATATTCCTTGTGTTAATATCCGTGTTCAGTGGCGTCCAGCCTTCTGCACCGAGTGCTTGATTTGGACCTAATGAAATAATCAATACAAAATGAACAAGCTGGTTTTTGAGAGACCAGTCCAGTTGCCCAAGGCAGTGGAGATGACTTTAGAGCTGTGTTACTCCAGCCCTCAGTCACAGTTCTGGCTGTGTTGATCATTCTGCAGGCAGATTGTTCTCAGCCTGAGGAGGAAACCTGTGAGTGCTGTGTTTGAGCTAAAGGAGCACAATATGCTGGTGCTGACTGAGCCCTAAGTTAAGATGTCACAGTCGAAACGTAGTTCTCTAAGGGTTTTGCCAACGTGAGAATTTAGAAAAAGTATTTTTAGTTATTCTAAGCTGTGGTTGGAAAGGGTTGCACAAAACTTCAGTGATGGCTTTGCCTGTAGGGAGACAGTGATAGTGCCTAATCTTATGTATTCTGTGACATTAAATAAAGGCTATATCACAATCAGTTTTAGATTTTCTTTACTTAATAATTTCATTCAGATGGCTATGGATTTTCTGTGTTCCTTTCTCTGGTTGTTTTCCTGTATAGTAGCACATGAAGAAATGTCTTCTTCAGTCTAATCACCTCATATCAAAACTACACCTACTTGAATCCTTGTGTCACATGAACTTCTGGATATAGTATTAAATGATTTTTAATACTATGTTTATGATTAATAATTTTATTAACTTCTTTAAAGACAAAATTGTACTCATGTTTTCTTGCTTTGCCACGTGTTTTCAGAGTTTGGCCCCTGGGTTTTTAAAAACACTTTTTCTAGATGTTCAGGAAATGTATCAGTCTCAACAATTTTCTATACATCTTCTTACTTGAGACATTTCCAGAGACTCATGCTTCTGTAAAAGCATGGATTTAACTTTTTCTTGTAGAGATGGACACACAGCTTACTACTATTTTCTTTAAAGGATTCAGAATCTATTATGAGCATTTATTAGTAGCTAAAGAATTTCTAAATAGTAGACACTTAAACAGTTCCTGACAACAGAATTCAGATGTTAATGTTTTTGGACTTTCATATTGTGAGAGAAGCTTTATGCTTTTCAAAATGCTCTGTTAAAAATAAGTAGAGAACTCTAGTTAATATAGAGTGAGATCATCCCTATGAGGGTTCTTGCATCAGTTGCAGTAACTGTGAAATCCCAGTTCTGTTGCTTGGAATAGCTGTAAATCTTGGACATAACCCAGCAAAGCCCACACAAAAGGCACGTGAGAGAAAAACAAGAAATAACATGGAAATTTTCAGACTTTTTTTTTTTTTTTTTTTTTTTTTTTTTGGCTTCTGTCCTGAAGTGATTTTGAAGTAACTCAATCAGGAAGTTAGTTTTCGAAATATTTACATAAATATTGCTTTTTATTTTACTTGCCCCCTGCCCTGAGCTTTTGGAAGTCCTTTCAAAGGGGAGTAACAAGAAAATTAATGAATCTGAAAAGACTGATCAAGTCAGATTTTTTCTTTTAAAATATACAATGACTGAAGGTAAAATAGTGGGTTTTATATTAAATTTTCTCAAAAATTGAGCAGGTTTTGAACAACATATCAGCTTTACTAGCTGTGTTTTGGATGTTGGAAGGAAAGATGTTTTCTAAATCTGACTTTTTTTGTATTTTGTTCCAACACTTGTAAAATTTCTTAGTGTGTAATTGAAATTCTTAATATTTATTTTTTCAAACTTGGGAAAGTTTAAACATTTGGAAGTGTTTAAATTCAGGTCTTTCCAGGCTGGTGAAGTGAACAGCTGAGAAGATCTAACTATTATGCATGGAAAGCAAGAGAGAAAGGAAAATTAAATACAAACCAAGCTATATTTCTAAAATTAATTCAGGCACGTAGTGTATTTTTTTACATGTTTACCTGGTGCATTATCTTTGGCTTCTGCTAAAGAGTTGAAATCACTGGATCACAAGTGAAAATCTGTGTGTTCTTAGCTTACTTCTTACTTGGAAGTCACAAAATGCAGGTAAAATGGTGCAGTTGAGCAATTCAATAGCTGTTATTAGCTAGGATAGCAATTCATAGCTATCCTTGGTATTCATATATATATAAAAAAGGCTTGTCAGTGTGAGAGATCAGTACTACCAGACACATACAAAACCATTCTGTCTGCATTTTTGAACCAGTTTTTCTGATTGGTCATGTGACTACATGAAAGACCATGAAAAATAATGGTTATGTGTAATGGATTAAGTTAGAATAAGGACTCTTACAGTGCAGTCACAGCCTGTCATCTCAATGGCATATATTTTTTCTCCAAAGATTGGAGAAGTCCTGAAGTGCAGCTGTTGTGTTGTTGTCAGTGCCCTGCCAGTTTTTTGGGGGTTTGTTTCTTTTCAGTTATAAATTGGGCTGCGATAGTTTCCAGATTAGAAGGCAGTTGTATTCTGGTTATTCAAGGGTCTTCTGCAGCAATGTACAGCTGCTTCATCTGTTCTGGGCACGATCTTGCTGAAGTGTGGTATGGTGGTCGAAGGCCAGCCGTGAGGTTTGTTCATCTGTGGATGTAAGGTGTTCATACTGCCGTAGAGAAATCATAGTTTCCAATAGAGCAATAGCCTTGGAGCCTAAAGGACAGTTGTCCTGTGATTTTTGTCTATCGTTGACTTCCCTAGATTTCCTTGATAGGGTTCAGATGGATAAACTGAAGTGAGGTAGGGCAGCTTCAGGTTGGTAGTGCAGGTTGGTTGGATTAAGTGGTAGAGGTGCTCTCTGCTGTCTCCTCAGATCTTCCTCACCAACCTAACAGTATCACTTGGTATTACTTTCACCTTGTCCGCAGAGCTGGCAAAATCTCTCATTTCTTAGGCTGGGTTAGTGCCTTGAAGATAAAGCCTAGGTGGGTTTTTTTTGCTTGTTTGTTTTGTTTTATTTTGTTTAAATGCAGTAATTCTGCAGATCCCAGTGACAGCTGCAACTGTCCTCAGCACTTCAAATCTGTACCTACCTGTGTCTCATCAACATATCCCCTCACTTGTCACCATTTTCTCCTGACATATGTGTAATATACATATATATATATACATATATATACATATATATATATATATTTAGAACTTGTATTGGCTTCCTACAGTACCTACTCCCAGGAAGTATTCCTGCAGTTTGTGACAAATTCTTCAATTACCTAGACTTTCAGTTCATCTTGGAAAAGACTCATCAGCTTCTGGGGGTGGCGGTTCCATATCATCCACAGTACTTCACAGTTAATAGCAAAACATTGCTGTGTGATGTTGTCTAATGTATTGTAATGCTTTTCAGTTATCCTTCTCCAACATCGTTGTTTCCTGGATGTCAGCATTGCTCTTCTAATTCTAAAAACATGAGTCATAAGTTAAACTCTCTTGTCAGATCTTTTTAGTTCTCTGGATGAAAAGTAGTGTTGGAATATTATCTGACAGGACTTAGAATGACTAGAATAAAATACTATACTTGTCCCTTAAAGTGTTAAGAAGGTACAGAAGAAATTGTGGCAGATTTTTGCGTATGCTGAGTTGTTTTTGTTTTGGTTTTTTTGTGGAGGACAGCTATACAAGTTTGTGTCCAGAAAGAACCTGTTGTACTGAAAATTATGACAGCAAAGTCTGAAACCAAATGAAGGAAAATACCTGACCTATATTTCCAGTAGTTCCGTGGTATGGGATAAAATACTGATGAAACAATACAGAACAGTAACTTTGGGGATTGGCAAATGCCTTTGGAGATTTATCCATAAAGAATTATATAATCATTGTAATAGGAAACATTCAGACCCCTATTGTGTTGCATTTGTAATGTTTTGGTAGCTCACACCATTCTAGAGAGCTAAAATTGGAGTAAAGCTCATAATCTTACACAGTGATCCCATTTTAATTTGTCTCTTCAGTTAAATGGTCACTGAATGTCAGCATTTTGATTCCAGACATTTTCATCTCTACATTGCTTAGCTTAAAAGAAAAAAACCACAATGCCTGGAAGGCTGACTAAAGAACAGTGGCAAACTGTTTTGAAAGTGATTACCTATTGTACTTCATGTATTAACAAAATTGCTGATATGGGTAGAACCTTTCCACATTTCTTGAGTCTGCCTTGGTGTTAATTCTCCTTTTATTTTTCTGAAAGTAGAAAGAAGACGTATTTTTTTCCATGGCTGTTTTTTAGCTTAATATACATACTCAAATAATTGGGACTGACTTAAAGGAGAACAATTGCAATTACCTTGTGCTTTGGCTCTTGTTGAGTCTTTTACTGTTAGATTCTTTCGTCAAATGTTGCAAGTTACTGAGGGCCTTCTCACTGAAGTGCGAAGCTTCTACAAATAGAAACTCTCTGACTTGTATTTTGTGTTATCTTTTATCTGTACTATTGCTTTGCCCTGACTTGTTCCTGGAGAAGAGATGCACATAAGTTTCTGCACAGCTTTCATCAGCATAGTCTGAGTCAGCACTGTTCACCTGGAAGATAGGCAGAAACTTGGCTTTGGTTTTGTTCTTCAGAAAGATACTCTTGTCAAATGGGAAATAACCCATAATAGGCTCACATGGAAAAAATGTTGCTTTAATGGAAATTGTAGTAGGTGCTTTTCAACTGAGTGCAGGGCTGTTGGTGTTGAAAAGCTAATCTTAAACTTTGGCCAACATGTAGAGTGGGTTGTGAAATACTCCATTCTTCTCCTCCTCCAGTGGTAAAATACTTTGTATATGGTTTGGTTATTGGGTTTGGGGGTTTTTTTGGTTGGTTGGTTTTATTCCCCTCTCTTAATGCTAACTCCTAAATGCCACAACCTTCTTTATTAATGAAAGCACTGTAGAAAGATACTTGGTTCCAACTGAAGCCTGAAATTATAACCACAAGTAATTATTTTTTGTGCCCCTGGAAAGAGTGAGGAAGAAGTAATGAAAACTACTTTGCAACATAATTGGCCTTTTATTATTGCATATTTCATCCCTGTGAGTAATATTTTGTCCATTAGGCCTTAGTGAGGCCACAAAGAGCATACAACAACAACAAAAGTATGTTCCTTGTCTTAATGGAGTTACATGGTAAAGCACTGAGTAGCATCATATTCAGAATTCTTAACTGCTGGTTATATTCTGCCACGATTAGGGACTGTGTTTCTTTCCCCCTTACCTAATACATATTTACAACTTCCCAGATCACAGTTGATGTTGTTCTGCCCCTGTGCACCTTGGTGAAAAGCCTGGCCTCATCATTTTTATAATTTACTTTTAGGTATTGAAAATTTGATACTGGGTGCTCCAAAGCTTTCTCCAGGCTGAACAATCCCATTGTCTTCAGCCTCTCCTCACAGGATGTGTGTTCCAGCTGACAGCTGTCTTTGTGGCCATCCACTGAACTTGCTCCTGTTGACATTTCCTAATGTGGATCCAGAGCAGACCTGGTAGTGCAGATACCAGAGAAATTGATTGTGCATGAAGCAGAACAATTGCTTCCCTCAGTCCACCAGCTGTGCTCCAATTTCCAAAGCCTGGGAAGCTGTTGGCTCTCCTTGCTGCCAGGTGGAGGGCTGATTCATACCTTGCCAGGACCTCCAGCTTGTTTTCAAAGACCTGCTCCTCAGTAAGTTGGTCTTCAGGCTGTGCTCTCCTGACATTTTTGTTTGCCATATCAAAGTTATTCTGAATGGCAACCCTGCCCTCCAGTGTGTCTTCTACACCTGTAAATGCAGTGTTTGCAGATTTACTGTGTGCTCTGCCAGGTCACTGTAAAAGAAATTAAACAGGATTGGGTCCCTAACCTATTTACTTTGTAACCATGGGCAGATTGTGAGCCATTAAGAGCTGCTGTTTGAGCCTAATGATAGAGATGTTTGGGCGTTTTTATCAGCTAGTAGTTTACCCACCCATGCTGTAGCTTGGATCAGGTTAGGTACAAAGGTGCTGTGGGAGAGATTTTTGAGTATTCCTAAAATCAAAGGTGGGTGACACTAATAATGATCTCTCATCCACAAATCCTGTCATTTTATGACAGAAGGCAATCATATTGGTCAGGCATGATTTAACCTCTGTAAATGCATCCTGGTGATTCCCAGTGACCAGCTTCTCCTTAATATGCCCAGAAATGACAGCCAGGCAGGCAGGCATGCATATGTCTGTACATACTGTGGAAGTAGATTAACAAACAAAGTAGGCTGCACTGTGATGTTTTCTTTCCTAGTGATCCCTCAGACTTGGTAACTGGTAACCTGTGCATAATCCCTCTCCTGCTCTTCTTTTCTGGATGCCCAGCTGCTGTCCATCTGTAGGTGATGAGCGCATGCTGGTCACAGGATGGAGCACCTGCATCTTTGGGAATGTGGTGATGAATAAGCTGGGACTTCATGTGACCTGGGGTAACAGGTTTGTTAGGAACAGGATGTTGCTTCTACAGTGATTCTTGCTCCCTCTGTGTGTGCATGTGTGTGTGAGGAATTTACAAGATAAGAAGGTGATAGCACAAGTGACAGTAAGTTTAATAATTATTTTGGCTTGATTTAAAGCATGTAAATGATTATATTGGTGATCTGCTTAAAGCCAGTGGGCTTTGCCCTGGGTTCTCTTTTCTATTGACTTAGTTCCATTATCTTGTCATTAGCTTGACAGTAAAAGTAATACATATGCAGTGTCAGGGTGTGTGAAAAAATCTGTATTTGCCTTCTGATATGCATTTTTAGCTTCTTTTTTTGGTAATAGTTGGCTGGTTTTTTGTTTTGTTTTGTTGCTACTGCTTTGTTTTGTTAATCTGCTTTTACAACTTCTCGAATTATGTCGTGGCTTTTTTTCTGCTAATCACGATTTTGATATTCCCTTATCATAATTTTAGGTGGTCTTTAGAAAACGCCAGCACCTGTCAAATGCAGTAAGATCCACAGTGAAACTGAGGCTTGCTTGATTTGCACATAGTAAGAAGCAAAAAAATTTAACCTGATTGTATGATGCTGAATAGTGAGTTCACAATGACTGATTGGGTAATTCAGTGTTTCTCAGATGTTATCATTAGCACTACTTGCCTTACTGGTTCAGATGCTTAGTTTTCCAACTTCTGTTACAGTTGAATTAATCTGCATAGTTTATCAGGTATCAAAATAATTTTGTCATGTGATGATAGTTGTCCTTAGTTTTGTCCTGTATATTATTATATCTATACATTTAGATATTCATTTTTATTAACTGCATTATTTTTTTAGGATCTGAAAAGCCCCTTCAGAGTAAGGTTACAAATATGTTTAATAAAACATTTCTAAAGCAGCAGTAGCTGAACTGATTGTAAGAATTACACTCTACAATTTAGAAATGTTTTAGTAACCATCTAATCAGCAGTGAATTAATCAGAAACACAGTATTCATAAAATGTTTTGAATGGCAGGTATAATTAGTTCATTATTTTAATGCTTCCAGTAGTGTTTAATTGCAGTTAGACTTTAATACTTTAGGAAAAAGATCATAACAGTTGGCAAATCATTGTCAGTGTTTTAACTCAATCTTATGTGTATTCCAAAATCATGCTGGCATTTTCTAAACTGAGACTGAAAAATGCATGTAGGGGAAAAAGCTAAATGTCAAGTAGTAAATGGTACCTCTATAGTAAATTTTAGATAACTAAGTTCTTACTTCTATCTATAATGCCTGTCTCTCTGGTTTTATGCTTTAGTTGTGAAGTGTAAAATCACATTTTTCTCTTGTTCAGCTTAGTAAATATTTTATTTTTACAAATAAAAGATTAACTTGCAAATACAGAATTTGTAGAATATTACATTTGGAAATGGACACATGATTAAGTGTATTTCACAATCAGCTAGCTCTGTACTTTAACCTGATAGGAATAACCAGGGTTTTGGGAAGAAGGCAGTGAAGTAATTTCATAATCATTCATGCATTACAGCAATAATACTGGCACACACAAGCATAAGAACTGGTTTTGCAGTGTCTTCCTGATACAAGCAAATACAACAGTCTTCAGTAGGCTTTCTTGTATAAGAAAAGACCACCTAAATAAGTAAAATCAAATGAAAGCAAGATTTTAAGACATGAAGGTTTGTTGGCACACTGTTTTGAAATAGATAATAAACAGATAAAAAAGTTATTCTTTATATGTCCTTTTGTAGTATTGAGTAGTTCTGTAATTTCTTTTTTTAATTGATTGAAGGAGGCATCGACTTCGAGTATCTTGACTCAATTCCAGCTTATTTTCTTTGTATAAAACCTCCTGTAGTATCAGTTAAATAAGTTGCCTGTCCTATAACTTCTTAAGCATTTTAAGTTTTCTCAATTTAAAGATTGCTGCAATTCAGAAACGTTTGAAGTTATTCTTATTTGTATTTTGTTTGGAGGCAAGAAATTAGAGTTCAGACTGAAGAGAATGCTGAGTAGCATTGTGGTGGGACATATATAGTGAGTTTCTGGCCAAGAGAGAAGATCTACTCCTGCTTGCAAATTCTGTTTTTACAATATAAAGTCAGGCAGGTTGTGGGGGTGGAACATGAAAAAACTCTTCTGTGAAAAATTATATATTCTGGATTATGTTTGGGTAAGGACAATTTCTGATGGTCAGATGGTGAGCAAGTGATGGGCAAGATAATTGTATTGCCAGAGTGTTATGATGTGAAATGAGCAAAATAGTAATTTTTACCAAAATTGTGAGGTGCCTTTGTTTCTGAAATGTTGTGACACCTCTTGTTCATCAGCTTGTGCATGTTCCAGTCCCACTGGGCCTGGCATCACTGTGCAGCTGATGCTGTTGTCATCTGCTTACACCTTTTCCCTACGTGGGATTTGAGAGAGTATTTGTGATATGATTTGCAATCCTCCTCCATTTTAGCAGACCACCAATATCTGGTGACATTCTAAGTGCTTTAGGACTGGCAATTTATACTGTGTAGTTGGCAAGATACGGGAAACTTCTGTGTATGACTAATTGAACATAAGAGTGAAAAAAGTGCACTCTGATGTATCCAAACTGATGAAATGTTTACATGCAACTGTGTTAACCCCCCCTCCAAACAGTTGTGGTGATAATTGCTTTTCACTTTGCTTAGCTTCAAACATAGAGTCTGGAGTGCTTTTAGCTTGTGTTTTTAAACATTCTTGCTAGATGCTATGAAGCCTGTGGTTTTGGGGGTGGAGCTGTATTTTTTTCTGAGTGAGTATTGTGTGCTTCAAGATAGTGAATGGGGAAAACACTTTTTTTGTTTTTGTTTCTGGGGTTTTTTTGGTTTGTTTTCTTTTTGTCCTCAGCATTGTTGTATTTTTGTTTTGGAAATTGGCAATAATTTTGGCAGATGCTCAAATACCAAATTGGGAATGGATTTACTAATAGATACTTACTTATAACAGTAATGGATTGGTGTTACTGGATGAAGTAAAAGAAGGTAGTGATGAAAACAGTAGTGTTATCTTAGTAAAGGCAGGTTTGGTTGTTCAGAATTGTTTCAAGCTCTTAAAATGCCACAGACTAAATATTAGGGACCACAGTGGAGCAATGTTGAAATAAAGAAGGGATTATTTATTTGGGAAAGACTCTAGCTGTAATATCTCAAACTTATAATAACTGTTAACTTAAATAGCTGAATTTCCACTTAAAAATTTATTATAAATCAGCTATAACCGCTTGGTATAACTTAATTGCTCTCAATTCAATGAAAGCTAGTTTAAGTATGATGCTACATTAAATAAAAGACCCATTGCTTTCGTTTATAGCTTAACTCATGTGAATGTTAAACAACAGGTTTTGATTCTGGTATAGTAACTTGTATTAATGACTGTATTTATGCCATGAGTAGTTGTTGTTTGAAAGTGCTGTAGGTGAATTAAGAGTTGAATGGTAGTAGCTGGGTGGAGATACTGTTTGAGGTAAGAAATAAAGAATTTGGCCAAACCAACAGCTCAGTATCTCTTTTCTGAATGGTTTTAACTCTGTTAAGCAGTGGAATGAGAAGCACTTTTATGGATTGAGTCAGTGATGAGATGCACAAATTGCTGGAAGAGTTTTTTGTATAGTTTGTTCTATGCATATGTGATAGGAAGTTTCACATATGTGGAAATATTACTCATTGTATTTCCGTGGAGGAGTGCTTACTGCAGAGTGTTTGAGGAGGGGATTTTAAGTACTGTTTTGGAATATAGTCTTAGAGAAATGTTATGAAAAGAGCAGTCAGTTTGTAAATGGTTTGGCAAATAGGAGTGAAAGAGGCTTGAAGAGCCTTTTATGAAGGCCCTTGTCTATCCAGTATGCAGCCGATGAGCAAAGGCTTCTGACAGTCAGTATCCATCCAAACAAAGTGTGTTTCACTGCTGCTCTGGTTCTTGGAGCTGCAGGGGCAGAGGTGGACTTTGTGTGTGTCTCACAGCTGTTTCCTGAGGGCCACTGCTCACAAACTTACAGAAGAGCTTGGTTAGCCAAGACCCTGCCATGCTGTGGTTGGGATGGAGATCAGCTCCAGCTCTTTCCCAAAGGGTTCAGACCTGTGCAAGGAGCAGGCTGCCAAGGCAGAGGCTGTAGAGCAGGAGTCATGTTCCCTTTCTTCAGTAAATGTGTGTCTTGGTGCAGAGAGAATTACAAGCTCTCCCATAGTTACACTGATCCCTTACAGGATAAAGTGGATGAGCTCAGAGTGGGGAATAAAGTCTGTTTGCCTGGTATTCTACATGCCAGTGAAATCCAGCTGGCTAAAAGCTATCCTGTTTCATTTCTGTTCCCCCTTTCCAGAGCAGTGCTGGTGTTGTGGTTTTGTTTTGTGTGGGACTTGGATTATTTTATCTCTTTTTACAGTCAGTTGTCAGTGTATGCACAGATTCAGAAGAAGATGGGCCCTCTCTGCCCTTCCCCTGCTTCCCACCCCAGTGCTCCAGGTACACTGTTCAGAAATATGGATTGAAATATTCCCAGGCCAAAGGGGTGGCCTGTGTCGTTTGGGGTTGTCCTGCCATGGTAAAAACCACACCATTGATGCAGTCCCTGAAATACAGTGGTCAGACTCTTGCTCTGTGTCTTCAACACAGCTAAGCTTCCTACTCTCCTCTGGTTCTCCCAGAGCCCTGCTCTCTTGATGTTTAGAAATATTCTCACTTTCAGTTTAGGCTTATATGTGGGCAGTGTGTATTTTCTCCTCCTCCAACACTCATTTAGCTTTGCTTTACTTAGACTTGACATGTCATGAGCTTTTAGTCTTATCTCTGTCTAATGGGTTCCTATTGCTCTCCTCATCTTCACATCTGTTCTTGTAAAGAATTAATGTTGTTAGATACGGCTGACCAGAATTGTACCTTGTATTCAGCTGATGTTGTGCTAGTGGTTTGTGTGATGACTTTATTCTTCCCTGTCTTAGCTGGAAATACTCCCCCGTGATACAATGTAGGTCTGTCTGTCTTTTTTTAATCTATTTTCCCCTTGCCAGATCACATTGGTGACTCACAGTTATCCTGTGATCAAGCCAGACTGATCTTTCCCTTCAGTATCGTCTGTAACGATCCCTGGTTTCCCACATCCTGTGTGAGTGTTCTAATCACAAGCTTATTATCTCATGGTATGGGTGACCTTCTGCTATAGCTGCTGGGGAAAAAAAACGTGGGGAGCAGGTTGTTGCAGTGTTTTCCGCTCTGTCTTGTGATAATCTTGAGCCTGATAGTTCACATTTTCTGTGTCTGAGATGAAGTTGGCTGAATGAAGACCTAGGATGTCAGAGAAATAACCTCATTGTATGTTGTTGCGGTTCTGGTGTAAAATCATGTGAAGCTGCTTGGCTGTGTCATTGTAGCTGGAGTGTTATTTTGTATGACTGATGGCAGAACTTGAAAGCCATGAAGCGCTTGTAGAAAAAGAAAGGAGGTGTGTGTTGTGATTACAAACCCTGGCATTATGTAGTAGCTGAGGATGGGTTTTCAGAATTACAGTTCTGGATTTAATTTTCTAATGTCTGCCAAAGCTTCTCAAGTGGGCTGTGAGTTTTTTTATGTATTGTCCTTAACTTATCTCTGCCTGTGTTCTATATCTGTAATATGGGAGAAAGGTTTACCTTCTGGTCATGTGTTTTGTCTACTTATGTTGCAAGACCTTTAAGGAAGGAACTTCCTTGCTATCTTTGTGTGCTGTCTGGAAAACCCCTCCTGGCAGGCGGCTGTGGACCCTGTCACAGATTTCTTTTTTTAAAAAAATATTTAGTTAACAATAAAATAGTTTACAAGTGCAACTTGTTCAAGAAGTAGTCATTCTCGTGATGGGTGCTGCAAATATTATCTACAAGCTTACTTTTAATCATAGAGTGGATTTGAGATGTATTTTGGTAATCATGATTAAAAGTGAATGCGCTGCTAGTCTCTTTATTGAAAAATATATTTTCTCACTCCATTATTTTGATATGTTGCCAGATTTTGTTATCTTTTTCTTTTGTACACTGATAAATGGTGAACTGCATTTGAAAACCATGCTGAGAAAATGAGTGTATGGCCTGTCACATGCTTTTGTCTTCCTTTTAATGTGGAATAAACAAGCAGGTTTTCTTTTTAATGAAAGAAGGGGAGATAATGGTCTTGTGTACATTTAGAGCATTCTCATGTTTGAATGGAAATTTTCCCCTGTGTCTGTCATTGTTCTCTTCAGTAGTTATTCAGTAATGACTGTTTCTATATTGGCTTTGAATGTACCACTGATAAAGATTGGGAAAACAACATTAGTACATGACATTTAAGATTTAGATAAAATGAGACAGTGTTCAAGTATGAGCCACGAGTTCTTAAAAGCATATTTAAAGAAGCACACAAATACAATAATTATGTCAGGGTGATGTTTCTCATACAGATTTTAGCTGCTGTTACTCATTAATTACTTAAAATTCCAAATGCAACAACTCACAGCTTAGTGACTGTAACCTGCTGAGCCTCTGACCTAAACAATTAAAGCCAAAACATCTGGATTAAAATTCCATTTGAAAAGATGATAAACCCATTTATTTATTTCATAGCTATGCAATTATCCTTAGCATAAAACTAATTTTGCCTTCTTTCCTCAGAAGGGAAAGCAAATCAGTGTGTCATCACCAGAGAAAATCCCAAACTGGGGGTCATAGTATCTGTGTTTCCAGATAATCATTTATGAGCCCAGAAAAATTGCTTCTCCACAGCTCTCTGAGTTACTTTGTTCTTAAATTTATTTATTGATTTCTCAGAAGGGGAGTTTATAAATCTTTACTTAAGCTTCATGAGGTGTCACTTGCAATTTGCATAGCAAACCATTTCTGACTGGAGAAATGTCTTGTTTGTGTTAATGGCCTCTGGCTAATAAATTTTAGGAGGATGACACATGACCTTTGAATGTTCTTGCATGTCTTCAGCGTACTTAAAAATTAAAATACCAAGGATCGAGTCTTTATCAAATTACTTTAAAAAATACTTTGGGAGCATGATTTCATGTATGAATACTCAGCCAATAAGGCCAGGCAAAAGAAGGCAAAAAGAAGTGAGAAACAAAATGCACAAAAAGAGAGAAATACAAGCATAGAGTTAAGGATGCATTTTTTCCATGTCAGACGAGAAACATGGGGTTTTGTGCCTCTTTGTCAGTGTGTTTATGGGAAAGGAAGGGAGGGACATGACTGTAGAGAAGTAGATTGGGCCAAAGGGAGTCAACTTGGAGCATGGTGAAAGTCAGACCCTTTCGCAATATCAGTAGTTATGCCAAATGTTACAGAGGAGAATCTACAGGAAATCCATCTGTTGGTTGGTGTGTTTGCAGTATAGATAACATTTATGAAGTCAGGAGAGAGAAAGATAGTTGTTTTTTTTAAATTGAGAAGGATATAGTGATTCAGTGTTATCTCACAGCACAGTTAATACTGTCTGAAGGGGGTGAATCATCTCCTTGTCCCATCTGTCAGTCTGTTGAATATGAGAAGAGCAGGCATACAGTGCCTTCAATTCATGTGTGTTTAGAGCTGCAGGTGTGCACTTTATCGTCAGTCTCTACAAAGTGTTAATGAAATGCTGATCATCAAAGTGCCTCTGTTCTCTGGGAAGCTTAGGTAACCTACCTCACTTTGAAAGGGGGAATATACCGCTCAACATTTGAAGAGGGCTGGTTTTTCTAAGCAGAGAATGGAGGAAAAAAAGTGAGTTATCAAATACATCTTGGTTTTATTCTCTTGGCATTTTTAAATTTTTATTTGAAAAGAGGTGCTAGGTCTTGTCTTTTTTCAGAGTACCTTGATAACAGAAACTGAAAGTCTTCAAGTAACAAACAATTATAATTTTCTGTATCATTTCTCAGTTGCTTTTTTTTTTTTTTTGCTCTCTGGTACTGGTAAGATGATTACTTTGGCCTGAAATCCTCCATGATTTGAATATGGATTTGGTCTTTTTTTCATTCTCCTGATTAATAATGCCCTTGGGTTATATATTCTTGTGCAATGTTTCCTATTTTTCAAAACTACTTAGGAATATAGGACAAATGTCTGACTTTTAGTTGTTGACTCACTGAGGCCGAATGTTGAGGTTCACAGCTGTGGTGGTGTATTTGTAAAAGAAATGTGGTACTTCAGAAACCATGATGGTGGAAAGCACTGGTCTTAGGAGTCTACTTCATATTTTACAAATACATAGAATGAGGCTATGGTACATCTCTGTTCTTAAACTTTATACCTTTCTTTGTCTCTTTTTTCTTCTTTTGTTTTTTTTTTAAATGAAATTATTTATTTTGCTGTAGTATCAAATTATTTTGTCTCTGGAGCACATAGGTGCTGAAAAAATAACTGATGAATATGTGTCTGATCCTTTTCAGAAAGCTGGGAAAAATTGGTTCTAGCTCCAAGGTGTTGTATGCCATGCAGACCTAAACCTATATGAAAAAGAAACTAATAACCCCCAGCCTATTTTGTTATGCTGTTGTGCATAAAAGACAGTATGTTGCCGATTAAGTGAAGCTGTTCGTATTAGTGACTGAGATGAAAACAGACAAATCGGTCATAGTTTCGTAGGAGGGCACCATTTTCCTTTTGGTGTTTACATTCAGGGGAGGTTTATGTGTGGCCCTCTCTGTTCCCTAGACTGGAAATAGCTGAGAGGCACAAGTATCTCAGCAAAGTCATGGAGTACTTACAGAAATCCACCTTTAGTCAAGACCCAGTTGTAGGTGCAGTGGCAGAAGTGCAGCAAGGAGAAGGGATGGAGCTCAGACATGCTGGCTGCATCTGTACCTTGCCCCAGGCCTTTGGGGTCCTACCTGGCTCCCTCCTCAGATGCACTGGAGGTGATAAAGGAAATTTCCTTATGACCCTGCAGGTGGATTGGCACGGACTTCACAGGGCTTTGCTAATCTTAGTGTTTTGAAGACAAACAGTAAACATGTGGCTAATGCCAGATGATTGTGGTCATTGATGATTTCTGTTTGTGTGAAGGAGTGTAAGTACCAGCATGTGCTACATGACCTTAGGGGAGCGTTTTTCCATTTGGGAAGGAGAAATGACCTGTTGAGAAATTTGTTTTAAAATTGCACCTTTTTTTTTTTTCTTAATGGGCGGGACAGGGCTGATGGTGTTCGGGCAAGGAGAGCAGAGTGGGTTGAAGGAAGAAAGGAGAGAAAAGCAAAAGAAGACTAAGCTACAGAAAATAAATACATGTGGCTTAGCAATTTCTTTGTAATTTCATGTTGTCTAGATTCTGTTATCTAGAATCAAGTTTGGACTGTGCTCAGTGTGCTGGGGTGAGATTCCTGGAAATCACATGATTTTATAAAAAATAATGTGCAATATTCTTCTTGTTGGCAATAGAGGAAAATGGTGAAGCAGTCAGGGAACATCTTAAACCTTGGGTCCTGCTTTACCCTATGGCAATTTTAGCAAATAGTTTGCAACAACGTTTTTTCACAGAATATATTCTCTCTCGCTGTTGTAGCCTTTCTCATGTGCCGTAGTGTGGCAGAAAATTTTAAAGAAAATTAAATAAATTAGGTGTCCTTTGCAATGATATATGAAGTGTGTGTAAATTACTGAGCAACTGTGCTAGCACTGTGGAGTACTTTCTCAGGTAAATAGTGTTTCAGATCTTGGCCAATCCCTCAGAGGGGTGGTTTTCTGGGGCTAGTGTCCTTGCTAAGGTACATGCAGTTATCTGTAAACATGGAAATTGCTGTAATATCTAGATAGGTCAGGATTGTGGCATGCAAGGCACTGTACAAGCATGATTAAATACCTCTATAAGTATTAAACTCCCGTTGACTTCTCTGATTTATAGGCTATGGTTGTCACTGAAATCTCGGTTTTGATAATTCATGATGCAGATATGTCTGGAATAATGTGTTTTTCTTTCAGAGATATATAGTTGTGGAAGTCAAAAGTGAAATAAAGTTTGATTTAGGAAGTATTGCACTCTTTTGCAATAATGAAAAATTGAATCTGCGTTAAATAACAATGAAACTTGTAAGGGATTTAAGGCACTGTATTTTATAAAATAATTTGACAGTTGAACTAAGAGAGCAGGACTGCTGGGGAGCAGTTTGTCCAGAGGCAGGTTACTTTTGTTATGTGGTTGCTCACATCTGTCTATGAAGTGTCTGACTGTGGCTGCTGATGGATTTAGCTGCAGGTCACTCATTCGTGCCTGCTGGAGGTTTTCTTTCTTAGTGAGCTGGAGTATTACCACATGGAAGGTTACCACGATGAGGGAGTTCTGAAGAAAGAGATCTGAGGCGTGCCCAATGTCTCAGTCTTGTTTTGAAAGAAGAAGAAGTGAAAGGCTTCCTTGCAGAGATGTGTATCACACTGAGAGCCTAAAAAATCCACTCAAAGATTTCCATCTAGCCGGCAGCCGCTGCTGTTAATTGTGTCAGCTTGCTGCCCAGGAAGCTTGTAACCAGGACTTGACGCTACCAAAAACAAACAAAAAGCCAAACTAACACAAAAAAAAATTTAAAAACCCAACCCAAAATTTAAAAAAAAAACAAAAACCAACCAACCAACCCAACCCAAAACTGGGGTAAGTTTGTAGTTAAGAGTTTTCATTTGGGGGCTACCAGAACTACAGAACTTGCATACTTCTTAAAATAAATTTCACTTTTTTTTGTTTTGTAATAAGATCTGTACATAGTAGTAAAACGTCATATTTACTTGGATAAGAATAGATACGAATTTAGCAGGAAGTTTTAAGTAAATTCCTCAAATATTTTTATATTCTGTGGTTACCCTTCCCATGTGTGAGTAAGACTAGGGGAACTTGTAGCTCTGCACTATTACCCAACATCAGTCTGCGATGAATACGTATTCCTAGACAAGGTAGCAATTATCTTCTGATACTTGTAAATATGTAAGTCCTTGCATACCTTTATTATTGTGTGTAGTTCTGTTGAGTCATAATTAACATGTGGGAAGAGGTAAGATCATATTTAACAATCCGTTTTCAGTATCGTGCGATACACATTCAGTAGTTTATGCTTTTTAATTTGAAGTAACCATTAATGTTCAATGAAAGTGCTCCATGTGGATTGGCTTACAGACTGTTTTGATTCCTAAATTACAATATCACTTAAAGTCTGAAGATTACATGGTTGAACTTTTTTCAGGCTCCTATAAGTAAGAAAATGCTATTTTGCAGTTAAAACTGCATCACTTGCAAAAGTTATATTTCTTGTTATATTCAGAAGGTTTGGAAAAGCATTTTTCTGCCTTTCAGTGAAAATTCTAAATCATAAACTTCTTTATAGGACAGTGGGTGTGTATAGGAAGATGATTAGAACCACTTGTTTAGCTGCAAATATCATCAGGCAGACTAGAATGGGCTAAAACCCCGCTACAATGATATATATTTCTAAACCCCTATTTTTAATAAACTTCTCAGATGAAGATCAATTACATGATGCCAACGTAAGTGTATTTTTATAGGTATGTGTTGTGTAGAACAGAGTTTTTCCATCTCTTTTTTATTTTGAGTGCTGGAAATAGAAGTTTTTCTCCTTGGGTAAGGCATTGGCATTTCTGTAGTTGTTGCTAGTTGGAATATGGGTTTGTGTTGTGAAGAAAGTGGGAAAGCTGCTTGGTCTGGGCTTCCATCAAGTTATCTGTTAGACTAACTCCGTAAGGTGGTGAATTGATGGGAGGAGACACTTTATTTCATTTCCCCAGGCAAAATCCCTTGGCTGTTTTTGGAATTACTCAAAGCAGCCGGCATAGGTGGAGTTACTGCTATATCAGTCATGGATTGGGAAGTGCCAGGTCATGGCAGCAGAGCTGATTCAGCTCAGTAGGTGGTTATGGCACAGTGCTGAGGCAGCCGGATCACTCTGCTGGTGGCACCTGCAGCGGGGGTTCACAGCTTCCTGCCCCAATTCACTCACTTCATCCTAAAGAGTTTTAGGTAGCAGAAGTGTTTTCGACTTTTAGTCATGTTAAATCAATTTCCTTGTGTGACCTTTGATTTTCTGAGCCTCTCAGATGGTTTTAATATGGACCCAGCAACTCTTGATGGGGAGTTTTATGGGGGAGCTGGTGATGTAACTCCATCCGCTGCAGGCATGCAGTGTCCCTTCTCATTTGTGACTCAAGCTCACGTGCAAAATTTGCCATCTCACAGGATTTACAAAACTTGCAGGGTTTCACTAGGGAGGTTTCTGGCAGATGCTGTTGAGGTCATAAGCTCGATCTCATGTGCAGGCCTGTTTTGGCAGCTTATTGTTAGGTGTGATTCATGTGAGATTCAAATAAGGTACTGCATTTCCACAGTTCTTCTGTTTCTTCATTGCTTGGAGCACCGTGACTGTTCTTGTGGCTGCTCATCAGTGCATGAATCATGGGTTCCTCTGCAAAGAAGAGTATTATTCAGTTGGTGGATATTGTTAGGAAGTTTAAGAAGCTGTTTGTTCGCTTCATACAGAGCTGCTTACTCTGCAGCCTGTACATTATGAAGGTGACTGAAAAGAAAATACGAATCTTTTTCTAGCTGAGATGTTTGAAATAGTTGGCTGCAAGTTCCTACAAAGACTGTAAAATGAGTTGAAGTCAGTGACTCAACTGAAGTCAGTGACCCAACTCATTTCATAAAGATTGGCATAGGTGGAAACTGTGCAGTATGGTCTCCCTCCGGACAGCAAGAACCAAAGTCAGCATTTAAGTCTTAGTGTTGCAGGGTGTGCTTTCATCCTGAAGTGGAAACAGCCCGTGTGCTCAGTTTTTAGTCAAGTAAGGTGGATTTCTGCTTGAGGCTGAAGTGAAAAATTAGGTCTTTGTTGCTGTAAATGTTTTTAGTATTTACA
The DNA here is from genome assembly GCA_013398615.1 of Brachypodius melanocephalos. NCBI lineage: Eukaryota > Metazoa > Chordata > Aves > Passeriformes > Pycnonotidae > Brachypodius > Brachypodius melanocephalos. The sequence continues at coordinate 1,654,407 of VZSR01001854.1, read as the reverse complement.
GGCTTGGATGTATGTATGGTTTTGCTTCCTACTCAGATATCTACAGAACAGTTGGCACTATAGAATTTCTTTCATAATTCATGTCAGATTCTTGGAAGCCTTTCTTTGCCAAAGGATTACTTAGATTTCTCTGTTTAATAGGTAGCATGAAGAAATCTGTAACACTTAGGATACCTTTGCTGGTGGCAGGTTACTTTTGACCCTTTGGGTGAAAAGTAGTTTTATTGCTATGTGAGGAATTAATAGCAGCTACCTGTAGCTAACTTCTCTTCAGTTCAGGCATCTGCATTAATTTATGCATGAAAAAAAGGATAAAATAAAATCTAGTTGTGAGTGTTTTATGGATACAGGATGGTTGTTCCTGGAACATTACTCCAAAGACAAGAGAGAGGCTAAAGGGAGGCAGGAGGACAGGATCACAGATCTGCTCTGCAGGTGTTACATTGGTTTCATCATCTGTGTACTTAAATGTATGTGTGTTATAGACCAAATTAGATAGTTAATTTTTTGATAAATGAGTGGAAGAATAACACATAGAACATTTTCCTTTATATTCTGCTGTAGACATCTCTTACAGTTTTGTATTCCACTCTGCTTTCCTTATGCTGGGAAGTAGGTGATAAGGAATCAGCTGCTGCTCATAGTTTGTAGAGCAAAGGCCATTTTGAGGAAGTTCAGGTCTGAAACCCAGTGTATATGAATTTATTTGTATTTTTCCCTGAAAAATTTTAGAATGTCAAAAATGTGTGAATTGGTTCTGCTGATCTCACAGTTGGAAAGTGCAAGGTTTTTGGTTTTTTGGGTTTTTAAAAAATCTTGTATGCAATAGGTAGTGCTGGTTTATAAAAACATCTGTTTCCAATTTAGCAATAAATTTTATCTTGAGTGCAATTACTGAGTTTGGATTTTTTTATTTTTATTTTCTGAGACCTTGGAAATGGAATTTTGCAAAGAATTATTTAATTGAATACAGTGACAACGTGGAACTTAGACCAAATTCAGTGAATTGCCAAATGAGCACTGTAGACCCTCAAAATTTGAAATTTATCTCTGTGGGTTGGGTGGGGTGGTGAAGTGTATGTGTAAATACCTCTATCAGTCTCTCCAAATGTTGAAGTAGAGATACAAAATAAGATTAATTACTTATGACTGTCCATCACAAATATGTACTTTGTCAAAAGCAAAGTTTCTGTCTTTAGAATCCTTTTGTGCACAAATCAGTGCGTGTAGCTGGGGTTATAACAATATATGAGTTTATATGGCCTATTGCTTTACTTCATGCATGAAGTTTTAAGCAGTGCAGGTAATTTTAAGTTTCATGGCTTCAAATGCTGTGATGCACTGCATCCAAACCATGTCAAGGCAGCAGCTGTAAGATCCTGTACAGACTGGCTTCTATGACAAGAGATGTGTGGCACAACCACGAAGCATGCTCTAAAAGCTGAAATTTGGGTGTTGTGGTTTAACCTACATAAGCTCTGTTAGAGCTGAGATAGGACCAGATGAGCCAGATTATACAGAGAGAGTTGGCATTGCTTTCTTACGTGCTCGACATGAAAGAGGGGGCTGTAAGCAACTCACGTGTTCTAACCTCCACAGCAAATTGTTAGCACTTAGTGTGGTGCTTTTGTCACTAATTGCTGTTTATATAATGGTAAATGTGAATAAAAAAGAACTTACTTGAACTTTTATGGAAGTTTATAGTTACAAGTTATTTGATATGTACTACACTGTTTGTTATTTAAAACATAATATCAAAAGATAGGGCCTCTACCTAATTTCTAATCTAGTTTAGTTTTCTATGCAAATCTCTAAAGAACATGTTTTTTCCTTCTCTTTTATGTCCTTTTTTAAAAAATAGAAATAGCAAAGCTTTCTGATATTTCTTAAACATGCAAAATAGACCAGATAAGCATGATTTTTCCCCCCTTGGATCTTTCACAGATCTTACCTTGGATTGTAAAAATTCTCATTGTATGTGAAGAATTTCTTTGTTGTGTGTCAGATTAAGAATTAATTTGTATTTCTTTACAAATGTATTGGTTTCAGAAATGTTGTTTTGTTTTTATTGTTTCAGAATTTAAAGTCTGGTGATCCATCATGGGGAACCATGCAGGAAAACGAGAGCAAGAGAAGTCAACTAAGGTGAGTATAGAAAATTGAAGAGAGAGCACCACTTGGAAAATACGTATTCTGTGAAATACAGGGGATTTTTAGGATGGTAGTTGTTTACCAGATCACTGTTCTCATTACTGTTTTGTAGTTTACACTGTAAAATGACCACATTTTTGAAGGAGCGTCCTATGAGGTGTGGCCAAATGAAGAGTTTGTTGTGCTGATTTTAGTGAGAGATGGGATTTTCAATCCACAGCTGATAATAATCTTCTCAGTCATGGTAGAAATGAATCAAAGGGACTTAGAATCCTGATGTTGTAGAATTTTTTAAGAGTGGGTGAGCAGAGTTGTGTTCTGTGTGTTGACAGTTTTTCATTTGGGCAATAAAATTGGCTTCATCCATAAGAAAGACACTATGAAGAAATAGGTAAAATAAGAGGATTTTAAAGGATAAGGTTGTCAATCCAAAGAGATACAGCTTTAAAAATCTCCTCCCTAGGAAAAAAAAAAAAAAAAAAAAAAAAAAAGAGAACTGTCAAAATGTTCATTAAAAGTTAGTATTTGATTCCTAAGCATCTGCTGACACTGTTGTGTGTTCTGCACATAATGTGGTATTCTGTTTGCTTTGTGATAATATCTTGTTTATTTGTTTTCGATGCTGTACCGGAAGAGATTTCACACATCTTAAAACAGAACATCTTTCTATATATATTTATATGTAAAAAAAAAACCCTTGCTGCTTGTTGCTAGCTACTGCTATCTTCCCTCCACACATCCTCATCCAAAAATAACAGCTTACAGTGTAAGCCCACACTGTACAAGGCTGTTGCCCTTTGCATTGGACATACGATGTAGACAGATAATTCTGGGTGTTATCTGGAGCAATGTGGGTATTTTGCTTTGCTGTGGCAGATAAGCAGCTGTCTCCAAAAGGTATACAAACTATAACTCATACAGTTTTTAGTTTTTAGTTCCTTGCCATCTCCTTTAGGAAAATGCATAGTCATACTGGAAGGAATAGGGAGAAAGCAGCAGGAACAGAGGACAGATGGCTACATATGGTTTTGTTTTGTGTTGGTGCAGTATTTTGCAAAATGCTTTTGTGGCCCAAAGTTTCGATTTGAGTACAAAAAATAGTATGAATCTCGAGTTTCTGTCTTGTGGTGGCTGGTCTCGCAGACTTGGCCCTTAGAAAACTCGGTTGTGCAGCGAAGTGGAATGCACCAAACAGATACATTTACCCAGATATTTTGATCCTTTCTGAGTAAGCATGTGAGATCCTGCGGGTGTGATACATTAAGTTTACAGAGCTTGATGGGCTGCAGTGCACCAAATAGCCCCTGCTTTGGTCTTTGAGGATAAAATTTGGTTCAAAAAAATCACATTGTGTCTTCTCTCCTGCTGTGGGGTCACATGTTTGATGCATCTGGATGGCAGGTGGGTGAGTTGTGGGGCTCATCTGGCTTCAAAAAGCTAAAAATTCTTCGAATTGTAACAGCCTGTGCAAGAGGTGCAAATTCTGTGGTGGTGAATGAGTCAGGTCTGCACTTGGTATATAGGACAGAACTACAAGGAAATGGATTGTCACAATTCTTTAAATTTCCTTCTTTTTCCTAATCCATTCATGGAATACTTGATTCTGCAATGAAAATAAAATTCATTTACCAAAATTGTTTTGTGAAGCAGGAACTTAACTGCTGTAGTAGTATCTTCTGTCCTTCACTCATCCTCCTGGAGGGTCAAAAACCAAAACGCCAAACCCCTAAACTTTCAAACTGGCAGCGGTTGATCAAAATCTCCCTTTATGCACAGAAATGTGCATGATCTCCCTTTATCTAAAACAGCAATCGTGCCACAAGAAATTACAATGCCGTAGATTTAAAATCAGGAAATACATGGTTAAGGCACTACTATGGATTCCCTATAGTTAGTCATTCTTGATTCAGTTCTTTCAGGCAGCATTAAATTTCTTAGTGGTTGCATTAACCAAACCACTTTGTTTTGGGGTTTTTTTTCCTCTTTTTTTCAAAGTGAAAGTAGGTTTTTTTGTTGTTCAATATTGCAGTAGATCAGAACTGTTTTCCCACTAATCTTCTAGACCTGCTGAAGGCTTGCAGAGACTGCGGTGGAAATGCTGACCTGCCTCTCCTCACTCGTAGTAGTAGAACTGCAACAAAGAGGTGAACATCTCACCAAGGGTCTTTCTAAATTTCAGTACTTTCACTCTCCAGGCTATTTACTTAAAGTCCTTTCCCAAAACTGTAGGCTCAAAGGAAAAACGTGATTTTAGGCAGCTTCTTTGAGCCTTTGAGGTCAGACTTAGAGCCACTGTACTGCTCCTGGACTGGTAGACCATTTCTCCACAGAGCTATTTTATGTGTAGTGACACTAAAGAGACTGTTGCCAGCTGCAGCAATCACAGTTCTTGGCTGTCCAGTAAATGTCCTTTAATCCAGCAATTACTATGAGGTTGGTTTGGTGGTTTTTTGAGTTGACATCTAGCTTCACTTTACTTTTAGTAAATTTGTGTATTGGAATGACAAAATTAGAAATGGACTTCTGGAAAGCAATTACTTCCTGAAATGTCTAAGGTGACACTAACATGCTTTCAAATTAGGAAATTTACAGAAGACATTAAGATGGCTTCCCATGCTGTGACACTTTCTTCAAAATATTGTTCTCCTCTTGATATATAAATATGGCAAGCTACAATGATTATTTAATAAATAATGAGATACTGTGAAATTAAGTGAATGCTTTGAAAAATACTTGACCTAAATAATGTGGAGGAGTATTTACAAAACCCTTCTGTTTTACTCACAGCGATAGCATACACCACCTCATTTCTGTGGGATTCCTTTCTTCTCTGTTTAATGGAGCTGCATTTTTTAGAGTTTTGTAAGATACATAAAAAATCCTCAATGAACCCAGCATTTTATCTTTTCTTTTTGCTTTGAGTGATACTAGACTGCATCTGCTAAATGCGTTAGTAAATGTTTAAGTATTTGTTTAGTTTACTTTTTTCTTAGCGTTAATACTTGAGTTTGAGCTTAGCATAAATATATCTAGGAATAACAATAACAAAAAGAATGGGCTGTCCTGAGCTTCTTGCCCTGAGTTTTTTTAACTTCTCACAGAGCTAGATGTAGAGGAGTAGAAAGAATAGACAGTGGAGTTTTACTGGTTCAGCATTCTAGTTGGTGTGTGCTAGTTTGTCATTACGCTTCAAAGTGCCACAGTCTCTTTTGCAATGACTAAAGCTGCCTGCGTTACAACAGGCACAGCTCTCTGCTTCTCCTCTTTAGAGAATTTTGCACAGCACATTATTGCCATCCCAAAATCTTTGAACTTTCTTGGTGTCTGTCAAAACTGGCCCTTAATGTCATTGATTGTTCAGGAAGAGGGGTTTGGAAGGAAGGTTTCTGGCGTTGTCACACTTATTCCACGACAACTTCCAAACACACCTGGTCCAAGTAGCCTGGTTTCCATGGTCATATAGTACTGTGGGGAGCTGGAAACTGAGCTGTGGCCAACAACAAAAGATCAAAACCCATTGCACTGCCATGTCAAGAGATTGCTCAAGAAATTTATACGGGCCTGGGGCATGTTAGATTATGGGAAGTGCTGGATTATCTACCTAGTTCATGTTCTTTATGTAATTGGGATGTGCTGTAAAAAACAGCAAGGAACCAAACCAAATTGCCACTTCTGGTACCCAGCTCTGAAAAGCCTTGGGAAATGTAATTGCAGGCCAAAACTGAAAACAGACATAATGGTGAATAGGCATTCAGTCTGCAATTTTATGTTTTCTTTGAACTAAAAATAATCTTTTAATAATGACCAAGTCTTGCTGGGTAATGAACTTGTGAAAAATCTTGCCTATAATAGCCCTGTGATATATACCTAGATTCTCTAATGTGTTTTGCAGTGGCTGATTTGATATAACTTTAATAAACTGATGGGTTCTCAGTGTTTAAGGGGAGCTCAGCAAAACTAGTTCAAGCTAAATTGCTTCAGTGAGCATGTATCAGAAGGTTTCTGTGCTGCTTTAGAGGAGATTCTATTTTCTCTCCTTTTTTTCCCCCCTGTTGCCTGGCTAATGTTCTGAAATTTGTACCCTGTCTAAGGCTGCAGTCTGGTAACACTGACAGAAAATTTTCTGTCTTTCATGGAGAAAGGGAGTTGAAATTCTTGAGATGACTGGCACATGATGGTAGTTGAACTGTTCATCTCATCTATGCTCATTGATCTGCAAGTATAAAAGCTTTCACTACCTCTCATGGCTTAGGCTGTTTACAGACCTGAGCTGTATGTGTGGTTTTTGCCAGGTGCTTCCTTTTGGTATGCATCATAAATTATCAAAAAAGGAAACAACCAACAGATGAAATACTTTTTACTTGCTTAGTTAATTGCTCTGAAGTGTTATTTTCATAAGATAAAAGTTGATATAATTTTTTAGAACCTACAGTTTGAGAGATACGTGACATACATATTATATGGATTTTGAAGTCTGGGATATACTTTTCTGTAAAAAGTATACAAAAAAAAGTCTTATTACCATACAAAATTATCATGAAGCCTTTTCACTTCTCCCCCCCAGCAAGGTTATATAGCACTATTTTTATTTTCCACTGTAATTGTGTGTTTTCTCAGAGTTTTACCTATAAAGCAACAAAGAGCACAGGAACTATTATGATATATTCTTTGCAATTTGATGGATTGATGAAAACGCTCCCCCTTGAGCCAGTATGTTTTCCGAAGGAAAGTGAAAAGGAGAAAAAAATTTAAAACTTTGAGAACCCCAGTGTTTTCTGTGAGAGATTTGATGAGCATTTTCACCAGTCAGTTTTACAGGTTAGATTTGCTCTGTAGAATCCTTATGACCAATTGGTGTCTGCTTGTGCTGGTGCCTGGTACAAGGAACTGCTGCTTTTGGAAGAGGCAAATCGTCTTCAAGGGTGTGAAGGGAAGCTCTGGGCAGTCAGGTTCAGCAATACCAGTTGAATTTGATAGATATCTGTTTTCCTCATTTTCTACCATCAACCTAGCTTTGCCCTTGGGCAAATCCTCGTGTGCTTGCTCTGTCTTCCTATTTCATTTCTTAACCTTCGTGCTGTCTGACTGGATGGTTTGTTGGGACAGATGCAGTGTCATTCTGTATTAATAGTAGTGCTTGGAGACCTTGAGTGGAGCCTTCAGGCACTAATGTACTTCTGCTGGTGAGATGATATCACAGTGATACAGAAGTGACTGTACTGTTTGAAACCTCCAAAAATGCCAGGCATGAAGTAGCTGTGACATCTGTCCTCAAAAATTAACCTCAATACCAGCACTCAGTATTGTGTCAGAAGTCTGTGTTAATGTTTCAGTGGGCAAATAGTTCTGCTGTGAAGTTTAAAGGAACAACTTGTGTCTAAATCCAAATGTGTTTCAATACCTGACTATTCATTAAACTCTTTGGGTGCTGAATTTTGTATAGTCAATTGTAGCTGCAGTAATTAATCTTTCTTATGCCTAAAATATGACAAGCTCGTAGAAGTTTTGTAAGGAAGAGAAATTGTCCCTGAAGTGAAGCTGATACACCAACACTTCCATGTTTCCCTTTGTTGCATGTGAAGGCTACTGAAGGTACAGTGTTCTGCTGTGCAAGGAATGGGTGGAAAAGTTAAAAGGTGAGAAGCAAGGCAGATGCAAGTTCTGGCCCTGCCACAGCGCCCACTGCTAATGTTTAAGGAGTTGCTTGAATTGTATAACCATGGCAGTATATCACTAGATCTGTGTTTCAGTGAAAAAGTGAGTAAATGTGTGGGCAATGGTTGCAAAAAAATAAGCTGCAAGTATGTTTTTCTGCTTTGCATGCAACAGCTAGGCCCTAGTGCTTCTTGGTTTGGGTCTTGAGCTGGTTAAGCCTGCATGGGTGTAAAAGGAAGAGGTGCAGTCACTGTGGTTTTGGCTGGGGAGGAGGTAGGGTCTTAGGCTTTGTTCTCCCACCCTCAGCCTGCAGAACTGACTGAAAGAGGGAAGTACATTGTGCTTTTTTTAAGGTCTTGTGCTTCAGATGCCATGTTTATGTGGTATTTTTCTACAGTTCCCTCCTTGTTAGCTTTGATGCAGAACTAGATAAATGTCCTGTCGAAGGAGTTTAATGCCAGTTTAATGCCACTTAAATTGGCAAGGAGCTGGAAGAACAGGGGTGTATTGCAGTAGGGACTCTTTGTGAACTCTCTGCGAACTGTTCTAGCTGCTGAGATGACTTTTCTAGTAAATCAGCCCATCCTTCAGCCTGAGAATATGTTGTTCAGTGTTTTGGCACCTTCATGCCATAAAAAATGAAGACAAAGTTTTTGATATTTTTGATCTTGAGGAAGCAGTTAAGTGACATGAAAGGGAACGATATCTTCCTCTTCCACATAACGTTTTGTGCTTTTACTGTTGTGGATCAGCATGTGGCAGTAATGTGGTATCACCTGGTCTGAAACTGGATCAGAGGAAAATGCTAGCTTGTTACTTTGACCTTATATTTGAGAAGAACTTAAAAAAAAATCTTCTGCAGTAATGTGTTACCTTAAGATGCAGTTATATCTGTAAAATAAGTTGTGGTGGAATGTGTTCACCCTTTTAGAGAAATGGCCAAGGTTTACCTCTGGGCATCCGGTGTCAAACCACAGCAGAATCTCCAGTGTCCAAGACAGCGACTGCCAAACCTGCCTGTAGCACTTACCAAAGTATTAAAACTTGTTAAAAGTGCACTTTAAAGTTTGTTCTCATCTTTGTGCTAATTCGGTTGTGTTTGATGCTCCTGGGCAGCAGCTATGAGGAGGAGTTCTGGAGCCACGTTTTATTTTAATTCTCAGTTTCTCATTGTTGTGTTTCTGATCACACAACTGACTGTGCAGATAGGGTAGTTGTAAGACATAGTTTTACACTGGGCATCAGCACAACATCAAAACGCTCTCAGATCTGATGATAAATATTCTGCCATGAGAAAAGGGGTTCCACATTAAGCTGAGTTGAATTTTGCTCTCATTTGTAAATTCAGCAAGTGTGCAATGGACATTGGAAGGAAAAAGTGGTAGGGCTTTCCCATGCAAAGTTATTGCTGACAGTAACTTGTTTTTGCACTTCAGAAGTTGAATTTCTTCAGTAATTGGAACTATTTATACAGTGAATAAATTTAACTTGTCTGCAGCTACAGTTCAGAAATTGATTTTTCCACTTTGAGCAGAAATGCTACAGAATGCTTTTCCTTTTTATTTAACTTTTTCAGTCCTTCTGCTTTAAGTCGATGAAAATACTTTAGTAGCATTTGCTGGGAGAGAAAAAAAAAGGCTTTTGTAAAAGGAAATTGAAAAACTTTTAAGCAGAATAATATAATGTTACTCTTGATTGCTGAGATAAGATTCACTCTTAAAAACAATCTGATCTTTCAGTGCAGCATCCAGTGGATGTGGCCATAAAGATACCAAAATTTGCATAGAGCTGAAAAGCCACAAGATACGTGCCGGTAACCTTGGATGATTAGGGGGACACCTGAGCATCAGTTGCATTTAAGAAGAGGCAATAATGGGAATCTTGCACTTTTTTGTCACGGTGCCACAGAGTGATGTTCAGTCTGGTGTGGCTGGACTTAGAATTGAAAGCTGAATTTAGGGAGGCCTGAGGGCGCTCAGCTTGCTTGGAACTCTAGGTTAGCTCAAAAAACATTGAAAAGACCCAAGAGACCCAGAAATCTTAGCAAGTCTGTCACCAATGAGATAGATCTTTAAACAGGCATTTATCAAAACAGTAGTCACCATTTTTGGGTCCTCAGATTTTCCTATTCAGTGTAAGAGCTTTAGGCATGGATTCACTGTTTGGTGGTGCAGAAGTTTTCAGATGAATTATGGAAATACAAACATACTGGAGATGTTTTGATTAAAATAAAATTGAGACTGTGAAGTTGAAGTCTGAGTCATTTGGGATTTTTCTTGTTTTGGCATTGTGGTCATGACTAATTTATCCGTCTAGCTCCTTCCTTTATCTTCCTTCTACTTCTTTCACCCAGGTTCTTCCTGCAAGCTATTTTCTACCAGCACCTCTGATGCAGTCAAAATGCATTGCTTTGATTTTTCTGAGGTATTAGAAATAATATTTAGTTGCTGACAGTGCTCAGAAACAGTGAAGAGATGGCCAGCTAACAGGCAGTCTGATCAGGAAGGTGTGAACAACGTAGAAGAAAACAGAGAAAATTTGCACTTTTCTGACAACATATATCCACCAGAATAATTACTTTCTCTTCAAGCCTGTTCTCTGTCTTCATGTTACGACTTTCTGCAACCTTCCAAGCCTACCACAGTACGTTGCTTTACAAAGCAATCCAGTAGTGCCACTGTCAATATTTGAAAGCTGAAAATCAAAGCAATATTCTCTTATGACCAGCTGTCATTGCAATTTATACACTGTCTTGTCATGAAGTTGTTTTGGATTTTTGCAATTGTACCTTGTACCTGTTAAAGAATTTGTTATATGCAGCAAATGCAAGAACTTCTGTGTAGTTCTTTGGGGGAAATGTGGCTAAAATTTGTCAGTGTGAAGTGGAACTATGCAAAAACTTTAAATACCACTTCTGTTTCTTTTGTGCACGTATATGTAAGTATGCACATGTCCATATTGGAAAAAGTACAAGTGTATATTTAAAAAAATATTTATAAATAAATGCGAGTGTATATTCAAGTATTGATACTGTGCTGCTCTCCCTGTATGGCTGCAGATGTGCTCCCTGCATTAGTTTCAAAAGGCAAGACCAATAACCTTTCACCCTGGGGAGTCTGACTATTCATTCTGATCTTTCCTGTGAACTACAGACTAAATGTTTTCTTCATGTTAAGCCAGAGCTTTCTAGTGGAGATGAAACTTGCCTTATGGTGCACAGTGATAAAACCTGAATAATCAGTACTTTTTTTCTTTTCAGACTCCTGTCTGAAATTCCACACAATTCTGGGTTTTTGAGACTTGGAAGATGAAAGATTGGTACATGGGAGACTCAGAATCTCAAGTCACTGCCCCTAACAGTTGAGAAATATTTATATATCATAAAATGAATTGAATTTATTTCAATAATTGATATGTATTGATTTAAAATTAAGTATCTTTAATATATTTAACAAATCTGTAGTACTAGTGTAAATAAATGTATCTTTATGTTCTAGGAGAGGCTTTCGAGCTCACAGTAGGTGAAACCCACTGCATAAAGTATCAACTGTTTTGTCTTTGGTGCACTACTGCGCAGAAAATTCAGTGTGTTTGGGGTGATTGACATTATTTCTGGAGCTTGGTCGCATGAGATGAGATTCGTCAAGGCTGTGCACAGTGTTACATTTTTGTGCTGAAATAAATAACTTGTCATATGCTGCAGGATACTTCCTGATAGAAACTTGCTGAGAGGAGGTCTCCTATGGTGGGTGCTAATCTTCAGTTTCCTTCAGAATCAAATCTATGTTTTGAGAAAACCTTTGCTACATATTTTGTTTGAGATGAATCTGAATCACTGTAATGCATTACATTCAGATTGGCTTTAAAGTGAAGCTTTTTTTTTTTGTAGGTGCTGGTAATGTGTCCTGAACATTCAGCATTAGAATTATTTTATTAACAAATTAATTTTAATGTTGGTATTTTGTTTCTACAGTACTATATTAAAAAATATTCAAAGTAAAAGGTTCTTCTTTATATGTGCTTCAACTAATTTATTGCCAAATAAATAAAGGTATTGGCAATAAGAAAAAAAAAATAGGTGAAATACCTAATAAAAATTAAGCTTTGATGCTTTTTCCTGTTGTTTTGACCTCCGTGTTATGTGTTCTACTTTCCTGCAGTGTTCTCAGGAAGGGAAGGAACAGAACTACATTCAGGAGTCTCCTCAATAGACCTTTTCTGTCTGTTGCCTTCTTTTCCTTCCCTCTGGCATTTTGTCTATTATTATTATTCTTATTCTTATATTCTGCTGTGCTATATAGTCCTTGTAAGGGTTGGTAAACTCATCTGAAAGTTTTACAGAGCATGGGGGAAAGGAGGCCACAAGATCCTTGTGACTGGATGTGTTCAGTTGGAACGGGGAGCTCTGGACAGATTGTATGGATGCCCTCTCAACAGATTGTACAGTGTCCTGGCTGGTGACTTTAACTCCAAGTACAAGAACAACCAGTGGAGCAAGGGATATGTCTGCCTTTGGCAAGGGATGCTGAGATCTTCCAGGCGTCAGATTCTGCTCTGGGATTTTGCAGAGTTCATAATGCCGTAGCATAATGCAGTTAATACTGTAATAGTGTAATACCCTACTGCAGCTGTTGAGTCACCTGATTATGGGAGAATAAAGGGTTTATGGTAGTTTGGAAGCCTGTAGGGCTTGACACAGAGACTTTGTATCAACTAGATTGCATGTCTTTGGTAATTTCTGATGGTGTCTCTTGTTGCTGCATGTAAGGAACAGGAGGGACCCTCTGAACATGTTTTGCATGTGGCCCCCAAGGGAGATGGCTCCACCAGGAGCAGGAGCCCTTGGCTTGGATCCCAGCTCTGGTCTCAGCAGATGACAAGTCATTCTGGGTTTTGCCCCGTGGGCCTGCTTTTACCAATTGGGCTGCAGACCGTGGGCTGGTGGCACAGGTGCAGAGCTGCTGTCTTTGTGCTGGAGCCAGAAGCCCATTTAATTGTCCCAATCGCTGAGTAATGCTTGGCCAAGCCTCCTGCTCAGTTCTCAATCCTGCTGCTGTGCTGCCAAGTTGGGTCTTGTGGCCTTAAGAAAATGAGGACTTCAGAGACAACTCTGAGCATCTGGACTTCTCTTAGTCATTAGACAGTGTGGTTAGCTTCAGACCTCTAAATGGTTCACAGCCTAATGTTGTTTTCTTAAAGAAATTGCTTGATGCTTTCCTGGAGTAAAGATTTCTGATCTGAGCTGGCATATCTTGCTTGTTACAATGTTACTAATATCGAGGTGACAGGAAAAAAGCTTTAAGCAGGAACCCTTATTTCAAAGGGTTGATTCCCTGGGATTTTGCAAGGAGAGCCTTTGTATCTGTTGAGTTACCTCTTACCAGGACAAGAGCTGAGGGGAAGGATTTCGAGGGTTAAGAAAATCTTGGTTTGCTAAAATTTTCAAAATCCTGCTTTAGAATAACAAACTTTCATTGTTCATAAGAAGTAAGAAATGATTATCTGAATTCTGCACTTAAGGGGAAGTGCTAGACTTTAGGGCTTGTAAATTTGCTAAATAGAATTGCAAATTCAGTGTGTTTACTTATCTGTATGCTTATACTTATTCACTTGGTTTAATAACTGCAAATATTGTTTACCTGTAGCCTCTTCCAATGAATATGTTTTTTGCTTATATGTAACTCAATCAGTTGGGTTTTTTTGTCAAGATAATCCACTTTTATTATAGTAAATCATTTAAGAAGCTACAGCTGGGGGTTTTTAGAGGCAAAGGATGGGACTAAGCAGAGTAGTGATAATATTATTTGCAGGGAATTGAATCAAAAAGATGTCTAGGTATTTCCAGCAGGCCACCTCATTTGTTCAGTGCTAAAAAGGCAGTGTCTGGGTCTAAAGTGATTATGAAGTACCATGTTGATTCAAGCTGCTCGAGTTGGACTGTCAGTCAAATCACAAGTAGCCTATATATGGAAAGGATCGAATATAAATGTTAATAAAATACAGCTATTTAAGCTCCTGTATTTAGGTTCGATGGATTCTAATCTGCATTTATTTTAAGATTTTTTTAAATCCATCATGCTCCACCTGTTTTGTTCAGTCCTGGATCTGATTCACACAGCTTTTTTTAGTATTGTTTTGACTGTGGCTCTGGCAGTACCAATCCTACCCAGGAATTACCTGGCCTATGGATTATACTACCTCTAGGGGAGAAGGTGAAGAGCTTTGCATGGTCTGTTGTGCTTATGTCTGCAGCCTCCGTTGCCCAGCACATTAATAATACCAGAAAGTCTGTCCAAGGTCTACCTGCTCCTTTTTCGTGATGAAATACCACTGAAAGGAGGGCAGTGGAAATAGCTTCTTGTTTACCCACGGGTTTCTCTCCAGTTAAATTCTCTGCCTGGAGAAGGAGTTGAAAATAGTTGGTGCAACTTTGTTTTACAGTTGCCCACATGACTCCTTTCCTTCCTGCCAGCCTATAGAATCGAGGCGTGGATTTTAGCCTTCGCAACACACACGCAGTGATGTAAAATTCTATTTGTGTGCAGAGGGTTACTAAGTAACAGTTGCTGAGGGAAATGCAGCCTTTAACTGTGTGACATCTGTGCACTTAAAAATCCCAGCCAAGTAGTGCATTAGCATAGATTTTGCACATTAATGTAATGGGATTTGCTGTGGGCAGTGTGAGCAAAACCTTGGGGAAACAACAACAGTGTAGTTTAAGGAACTGTAGTCTCTGCAACCAGACAATGTGGACAGGAGATGAAACCCAGATTTTGCTCTTCTACCTCATCCTCTCCATACCACACCATAATTAAGGACCCTGATATATTTCCTAGAATCATAGAATATCCTGAGTTGGAAGGGATCCACTGAGTCCAGCTCCTGACCCTGCACAGGACATCCCCAAGAATATCACATCATGTGCCTGAAAGCCTTGTCCAGATGTTTCTTGAACTCTTTCAGGCTTGGTTCTGTCCAGTGCCTAGCCACCTGCCTAAGTGAAGAACCTTCTCCTAATACCCAGCCTAAACCTGCCCTGACACAACATCAGGGAATTCCCTTCAGTCCTGTCACTGACCACCAGAGAGAAGAGATCAGTGTCTGCTTCATTTGCCAGCTTCCAGTCCACTGGGACCTTTCTAGAAACAGATGAAAAATCATTGAGGGAGGTCTCATGGTGATATTGGGCAGATCCTTGAGCATCCTGGGATGAATCCCATCAGGCACCATAAACTTGAAGGGATTCAGCTGAAGAAGCAAGTCCCCCACAGATTCAGGTTGGCTGGGAGTTTATAATTCTCACATTTGAGGTCCTCCAGTTCACGGATATGGAGGTTCTGTTTTAAATATTTGTGTGTATTTTTGTGTATTTTAATATTTGTTTGATACTTGTGTGTGTATTTGTATTTATATCTATACCTATCTGTAGATAAAAAAGATTCCATGTGTAATCCATTTGTTTTGTGTGTGTACCTTCCTTCAGGGGGAGGAAAGTTGAGTGACAAAAAAACCAAAAAGGGTTGGGGAGATAGATTGGGTGTTGATAATACAAGGAGAAATTTCCCTTGAGCTGTCTCTCAAATCTGTCTCTTCTATTAACTCTGCTTCTAATTTTTCATGGTCTGTCAGAGGATTTGTTTTTTCTAAGGATTTTTTTTTCCAATAAATGTTACTTGAGAAAGGTCATGTGTCTAGCCTTGAAAATGAGCTTTTGTATTGGAAAAGATTCTACTAAAATGATCAACCTTTCCTTTAAATCACACCTAATATGACTTACAGTAGGGCTTTGAACCGAAGACCTTTATGTGCTGATGAAGATGATTCGTTGAACTTTCATGAAGTCTGACAGCTTTTAACTAATTTCTCTCTTATCAGGCTTCTTTTTCTCTGAAAATACTTGGAGGATAGGGGGAAGTGTGCATGTCAGTAAAGAATAATTGCAGTGGGAAGGTAACATGAGCTTCTCAGGCTGTGTGATTTGCTCACTGTGGCTTAAGGAGATCTTAATTTCAGTGAAGTTCTTATGTTAATGGTGTCATTATGTCAGAGTACATAAAAGATGGGCAAAAATAAATTTTTATAATGAAGTACTATCACAGTCCTTTTATAAAAGTGTCATAAATATCTATCAGGCAGATCTAGTCATTATGTTATTGGATATTAATGATGTTGTTTCAGCTGAATCCAAGGATGTTATTTGTTGATCACTGAGAAATGCATTATGGCCAGGAGTTGATCTTAGGTTGTTTACCTGGGCTCTTCAGTAACCAGCATTGTCACTGTCATGGAAATAGTATAGTAATTTGTCAACTGTGCAAAATTTACTTTGTTTATTTACTTATGATAAATTTTTTTTAGTTTATTTTCTTGTTCTTTCTATGCAAATTTTAAAAAATAACCTAGTAAACCAAGCGAAAACCAAACCTAGTGATACCATCTCTGTAAAAGTGTATGTGTTTTCTGTTCCTGGCATTGTAAAGTCTCTTCATATTTTTGATGGGGTATAATTCTCAAGTACTTTCTGACTGCATTTTTTGCCTGTGTTTGAGAGAGTGTAGTATCTGAGGGGTTTTGTAGTCTTTCATACAGTTCACTCATTTTGGTTTTGAGGCCAGAAACTCTTCCCTCTGGAGAGAAATTGATCCTGAATTCTTCCTTGTTCAGTCCAGCTCCTGTTTTTGTGTAACTCTTTGTGATCAGCCGTGACTGCTCTAGTGGTTTTAAACTGATGTCTTGGCCACAGCTTTTCCCTCGGGAAGCTGTCATCACTGGTGGGAGTGCTGACTCTGAGCAAAGTACCTTCAGAGTCTGCAGAAGAAGCAAAACACAACAAGGGGAGAAAACTTGTCACCCAATTGACACATCTATTCTTCCAAAACCTTTTCTTGTTGCTCCATAGGGTTTCTTTTCTCTCAAATGGCCAGGTTCAGGAGAACTGGAGTTAAACCGATTTGCCAATAGCACCTGCCTTTGCAGTGTACTTCAGGAGCTGTTCAGCAGTTCCAAACACCTGTAATGCAACTGTGTATAATTACTTAACTAAAATGGATGTAAAAAATAAATGGAACCTTTTCTGCAAATCTACTTTCAGGCCATTTGGCCCCTGCCAATCCTTGTGAATGGAGTTAACCTGTTTCAGCTGCAGAGTTTTGCATGTGCCTTTATTGGGCTTCCTGAGATTCTTGTCTGTTTACATCTGTAGCCTGTCAGGATCTCTGCCTGAAGAGCACCTCTGCCTCTGTGTACTGACCACTGGGTTTTTAATAAAGACATGAAATGATATTGGCCTTAGTGTTGATCCCTGAGGGATGCTGCTGCAGCCATCCTTTGTATTCCACCTACCCAGACTTTCTCTTCTTGGTTTGACTGGAAGGGCAGGGTGGCAGACTGTGGGAGGCTGTGTCATAGGCCATGCCAAAGTCGGGGGTATGATGTCATGCTTTTCCTCTCCTGCATGAAAGCAGTCATTTCATCATGGGAGACTAGCAGGGGGTTAGTCAGGCACCATTTGCCCTTGATAAATCCAAGCAGGCTGTTCCTACACTCCTTATATCCATGGGGAAAAATTACTGCTTAAACTCTTATGTCGTTTAGAGAAACAGCTAAGCATTTGAAATGCTGTGTAGAAAGCATGTCTCATTTTACCAATGCATTATCGCTCCTTCAATGTTAATGCAGAGGTTTCTGTTGAGTACAGAATGTACCTACCTTTGACAGCCTTTTATCCTTCAGTAAAGTATTGCACTTTCAAATTATTGACAAAAAAAAAAAAAAAAAAACAATGAGGCCTTCTTTCAGGACAAATGCACATAAGAGAAAAGAGATGTGAAGTGTACTTTCTAGTTGTATGATGACCCTTGATTTCTTGAAACCTTTCTAGAAAGATGGACATTTATCACAGTTATCAAGTCTTGACAGATTGATAGCAGTCTGTATGGTATAACAGTACAAAGTTAATGTTGAGTGGTCACAGAAAAAAAGGCAATGCTGTCTGTCTGAGCTCTCAGTTGTGTTTTTGTTTGGGGGTTGTTGTTGTTTTGGGGTTTTTTTTGTTGTTGTTGTTTGTTTGTTTTTTGTTAAATAGCAATTAAAGAGTAAAGATCTAAAAATTAAGCACTGGAGGAAAAGGTGGAAGTTGAGGAAAAGAACAAGTGTTCCTGCCTGGAGTTGGAGACATTCCCAGGCAGTGAATATTCCCAGGTATGCTTGCTGGTAGAGCTTCATGCTCCCCTCCAGAGCCTGGGACTTGCACAGATGATGACTATAAACAGTGCAAAGTAGCACTTATTTGAATCATCTTACTTTCTTTTTAACACACAGCTGTTGAATTTCAATGCAGTATTTCTCCTGAAGATGTAGAGTTCTTACTAGAACCATGCTAATGAATCAAACTGTGGTAAATTGAATCATCTCTGTAGTGACCAGTGACAGGACCCAAGGTAATGGTCTGAAGCTGTGTCTGGGGAAGTTTAGGTTGGATTTTAGAAAATGTTTTTTCACCCCGAGGGTGTTTGGGCACTGGAACAGGCTCTCCAGGGAAGTGGTCACAGCACCAAGCCTGAGAGTTCAAGGAGTGTTTGGACAATGCTCTCAGGCCCATTGTGTGACTCTGGGCCAGGAGCTGGATGTGATGATCTTTGTGAGCATATTGAATGATTCTGTGATCTTTTTAAATGACAATTTCTATTTGGTTTTTGGCTTACTGGGTGATAAGCTGGCTGCTCACAAATTGTATTTCTGGTCTTAACCATTTCTCCTGTCTGTACATGCACATGAGTGTTTCAGTGTCATCATTCTGCTACTTATTTACATTGGCATTAGAGAAAATGGACATTTATCTCACAGTATAAGATTTATATTGTTTGATCTTTCTCAGGTTTAGTTTCTTTGTTTGGCTTTATATATTTGGAAAATGGTAGCTACAGCTGTTTTAAACAATACTGCCCTGCAACAAAACAAGAAATGTTCCTGAAGAACAGGATTGTGTATTGTGCAGATGGGGTTTTTCTTATTCGGTTATTAGATTAGCTGTTCATGCTTTGCAAAAGATGTGAGAACAGGCTTATGAATCATTTATGTTATGGAGCACATATCACATTGGCCATCTGAAGACACTTTGGATAGATGCTTACTGACCACAGTCGGGGTTTTTTTGTGGTGTACAGAAATGGCAGCAATTAACTCCACAGGAAAACCTTCCCTGGTTCCAGGTGAGTAATAGTAGGTATTTGCTGATGAATCAGGTATCACCTGGGACTGAAGAAGCACTGAGTGTGAGATCTGAGTGAGTCATTTCCTTGGGCTCTCAAGGTTTGTCTCACCACTAGCGTGGTTCAGTGTGGTAAGCAGCAGTAGTTAACTTGAGATGACTATTTCTGAAAGTCAGGAACGTGTTAAATCAGTGATATGTGGGGGGAAATGTAACATTTTAGCTGTACTCCTTGCATACGAAATCACCTGTATCTGCTGGAAACTCACCACATCATTTTATGGAGTTTTGGAAAAACACTGATCAGATTGCATATCTGACATACCCACATCTGCACATTACAGTCTGGGCTGCATTAGACTGTAAGTGTGCTCCAGAAGAGGGCACCAAGATCTGGAGGTGTTAGTGCAACTGGTGTAACAAACCAGTTGGTGGCCTGGTAGCCAGAACCTGATGAGGTCAGGCTCTGGGTGACAGCCCTCAAAATGCCTGCAAGCCCCAGTGTGATCAGATGCTCTGAATGAGTTTTCAATATACCAGTTGTGAGGCAACTAATGAAATTGGCTTCTGCTGTTCATTAACATCCAGATCTTCAGGACTGATTGTTGTTTTCCTCCTTGTGGAGGTCAATGCAATTTGAATGCTAATTTAGACATTTTAAACAGGCTGAAAATAAAAAAAAAAATTAAAATGTCATCTCTCTGGGCATGTTTGGGTAAACAATCGGGTTTGTTGTACTATTTTCTAATTTTTTTTGCCTCTTAGACTTCATTATTCCCTTCTGAAATGGGAAAGTTCACCTGTTGAATGTGTAGGTTAGTATTTCAGCGTGCAGCTTCATACATGTCTTACAATGGTTGATTTTTCTTCTAATATTGGTGCAGTTGTAAGTCTGCACAGTAGTTTTTGTGAGAGTGCCTCCGTGTTGGCTTAAAGCGTGGAGGGAAGCATTGTTCTCTTGTTTGTTTTCAGAAAATGTGGTGGGTTGACCCTGGCTGGACTCCCGGTGCCCACCAAAGCTGCTCTATCACATGTTTAGTGCATGTGGACATTGTGAGAGGGAAATGATCATGCCAGTAAGGGTTCTGATCCTCTGTTCCTGATGAAGGACACAGAAGTCAAAGCAAACAGTGAATGGGAGCAGTTTCTGTTTCTGTTTGGTTAGATTTCTTCACATTCTCCTGGCTTGGGTTCTACTCCTTTAGTGTTAATTAGGTGCATTGTTTTGAGTTACTTACTTTATGAGACTTTTTCTGGTTCAGTTTAGACAGTTTCTTGAAAAATGACTGACAGAATATTTCTGAAATCAGTTAATCTCCTCTTTGCATTTTGTGGTTGTTAAGGTAAACTAGGAAAAATGAGGAAGAGATCCTCACTGTGCTTTCTTCAAGTGTCTTAAGCATAACTGTAAATTAATTTTAATAGGTGTTCTGAAGTTGAAGTATTCAGGTACGTAATTGCATACATTTCAGTGTATATTCTTTGTCTCTTAGGAAATATCTCTTAGGTTATTTCTCTGTCTTCTAGTGAGTGGTTTTATTGATGTACCATTGACAGCTGTCTGTTAGTTAGCAGTTGATTTATACTTGAAAGGCTCATAGTGGCTGCTGGAAGAAAGGTCAGCCTGTGTTTAGACATCAGACAGACAAAAACTAACATATTCTTCACAATGGCCCCTTTTTCGTCTTTTTATATCCAAAGTCATTATATAAGGGTGCAACTGTATTTCTGTGCATGCTGTCTTTCCCTCTCATATATTTTCTCTTACAGAGAGAGATTTGAGTCCGTGGGGTTGTGGTGAGGCTGTGGTGGGGCTTGTGAAATGCTTGGGCTATTACCCCCTAGTGCTTCTGTTCCTTGCTACGTGGGCAGCCTTGATACTGGTAGGGGGATCCAGACTGGTTATATGGCTCTGGGTCTGAGCACCAAGGGCACAGGAGCCAAGGTGGGCTGGGCACAGGGCTGGAAAAGAAGTGAATGGATCCTGGAGGTCAACAACTGGTTGTACAGCTGATGTTGACAACAGGCATTTGGCTTTTACAACCATGGAGACTCTTTCTGAGGGTCAAGGACTGCTCAGAAGAGATTGAATCTACCTGAGTTGACCAAATCAGGCATCTTTGCCAACAGGCTGGCCCAGCTGGTGAGGAGAGCTTTAAATGAAGAAAAATAAGGGAGAGATGACAGCCCACAGACAAGTGAGGAAATGATGGAATGGGTTGGCAAACAAAGGGCACAGGGTGATGCAGACAAGAAGAACCTTGGAAAATATGTAACAGGGCTGAAGGCAGAGGTTGCTTCCATGAACTATCAAGCAAATACTCAGTTTTGCCTAGTGTCTTAACTTTCCTGGTGAGTCTGCATTAGACTCAAACTTTTGATAAAACTTAGTATCTTAATGTTTGTAACATTTTAATAGAGTCTTTCTTTATTTCCCTTTGTTTTTAATATAGTCTTATAGTGAGGAGCTATTTTTGACACAGTAGTCTGTTGATAAAGTGATCCTTGACAACATGATCAATGTCTTTCCTTATCTTCACATGTTGTATGCTTGATGTTCTTTTTAAATTTACTTACATGGGAGTTAAAAGCTGTCATACCACTGTTTTGCAATTATACAAACGGTTTCGTGCCTTTATCAGTTTCTCTTAACTAAAAAAACCCCCTTGCTTCCACGCCAACTGCGTTTCAAAACTCTTATCTAAAAAGAAATCTTTATTTACATTTTGAAAAAGGCAGTTGTGTTGATTATCTTGTAAATACTGACCCTGTAAGTCTTGACGTTTGAAAGCATTTTCTTCTAAGTGATGTTTGTGCGTTTATTTACACTACACAGAGGACCTATGCACGTTCTGGGAGCATGGAGAAATCAAACTAATTTTCCTTCAAGATCATGCATTTAACATTGGCCTATTAAAATCAAGCAGGGAAATGGAAAAGTAATTTTCTGTCTTGGGTGGATAGACAGGTATGTGCACTCCAAGATGTTGTATTTTATGGTGACAGGGTCATGGGAGCTTCCCCCTTAACCGAGTTACATAGCAAACCTGCTTTTCCCACACAGGCTGGAGTGAGGGAGGGGCTTTCTGGTGGATTGGACCCAAGAGCTGGTTTGGTTCTGTTTTCTCCCTTTTCCCCTCCTCTCATGTTACTAAGATGGATTATTTTTAGCCCTTCTTTCGCCTCTTGTTTGTTTCCATGAGGGCCCAAAAAGTTTTGGGAGCAGCCCAGCTTGTAGGTATGGTCAGGAGGGAAGGACACATTGCCTGGAGATGGGACGGGGTTGAGATTTTGGCAGGAGTGCATGATAATGATGAGCTGAAATGGCTATGTCAAAATACCTTGCCACTGTGGAAAGGCAAAAGTGTCTTTTTCCTAACAACACACCAGCGCCAAAAAACCATTTTTGTACAAAATTTAAGAAACATCTGTTAATTTTCTTCCATCACAGTTCAGAAACATTGATGAGTACTGTGGTCAGAATGTTCTTTGAACCTAAAAACCTTGCAGGAAAGTGTAATGTATTTTAGCATCAGGCAACTTGTATATGCAATTTTCCTTAGCTTTGGCCTAGAAATTTATTTCATGAGGCTGGAGACTGCCAAGTAACCTAAAGCACTCCCAGTGTGCTGAAAAATCCCCCCTCTAAAATTAACTCCTTGATGTTAAATTTCTCTTTTTAATTCTTGGCAAATAGAAGAAAATTTTGCTTTATAAATGCTGAAAATGTCTTGGTAATTTTTAGGGAGTCGAAGGGATGTAATTTTGAATGTTTTTGAATGCTTTTTACATAGTCGCTTTTGAGCTTTCTTTCCTCATGAGCTAGAGACTTGGAAGTGAAAATTAAATTCAAGAAGTTGAAAGTTCATGTTTGGTGTGCACTGGCAATTGTTTGAGAGTGTGCTTCACATTCATTAAGCTGGAAGGGGATTTGAATTATTCTGTTGTATCTCTTGCCCATGGTGAGTAGAACAGCGAGAAGGTGTTCTAAAGTTGTTACTGTTTTTGTCTTCTTTCTGTAACCTTAGAGAAAGCACCCAAAAGTTATTTCTATTATTCAAGAAAACCAGTCTGCATCCGTGTTGAGGAAGTGACCCAGAAACACATTCTGTGTAATTATTTTGCATACTGAAGGACTGGTTCATGCACGTAATGGAATTAGGAATAAAATACCAGAAGTGAAATTCTGGCTTCCCTGCAGCCTGGTTTGCTGCTGGGGAGCTGGGCAGAGCTAACCTCTCCTGTTAGGTGCTGAGCTCCTGCTGTGCATGTTTATTTGGCACAGCTGTGCTTCAGCTCTCTGTAGCCCCCACCGTGACATGTTCCACTTGGCTCCTGCAGGCTGGTGGAGTGGACAATTTGTGTGGACAAGGGAAACCTCCTGTGTTTTCTCTTAACAACATTAACGCCGGCTGTGGAGTCTGGATATTGGCTGTGTTGGGATTTTGTCAAAAATACCTGTCCACTGTCAATTGGAGTACTGCAAGAGCCAGAACATATTCACACTTAGGGGCCAAGAAAAGCTGGTTTGCTGGTAATGCAGCAGAAAGGTTCATCTCTAGTGGTTGTTTACTGTTCTTAGGTTTGACACTTTTCAGTGATTATTTCTGAGATGCTCTGTAATAGCTTTCATTTTATAATATGCTTCACTCAAAACACCTTTGAGATAATGGAAGAAAGTAAATAGGATTTAACTGATTTTCTTTTAATTTTTTTTTTTTACTTATCTAAGACACTGAGTAATCTTCTTGTTCCTGAGTTACTGCAGACATCCATCCTTGTGTTTGATGAACCAGCTTTGGACACTGTTTCAGGCCAAATTTCTTTTTTTTTTTTTTTTTTTTTAACAACCATAAGCATCACACAGTTGCAGCAATGCAGCCTCCCATAGCCATGGTTGGTGTGACTCTACAACAGGACTGGAGCCTTTCCTCTGTGTATTGTGACATCAGGTAACTTCTGCACTCAGTCAGGGTTTGGAGCCGTGCAGTCTCCCAGATGTGCTCCTCTGTGGCCAGCTGTTCCTAGATCGCCTGCAGGGAAGTGTAGAAGAGCTGTGGGTGCCTTTGCTTTCTTTGCTGCTCAGTGCTGCAGGTGCAGCACAGCACAGGAGCCCTGCAGGAGCCCTCCCTGTGCTGCTCCCAGCCAGGATTGCACTGCTGCTCAGTGCCCTGCTAAGCCACTGCCTTGTGCTCCCCACAGACAGCTGCCACCCTTTCTGCGTCTCTTGCTGTGGATAAAAGGTGCAAATCACCAGGTTTACCACCACACTCAGTCCTCTATAGGCCTCTGAGGAGGATTCAAGACTGAGGATTTCTGATTATGTGGCAATCATTTTGTTCTTTATTCATTGCAAACTGCCAAACCGAGACCTCTGATAGGAAAACTTCAGTGTATGAGGCTGAAAGGCATTTTTTACCTGAAGAAAAGAACAAAATATTTGTAATCTTCCGTCCCTGGTTGGTGGATTGATATTTTGCACTTTTTTTTTAATGGCTTTGGTTTGTTCTTTTTTCACCTCTGAAGTACTGGGCATCATTCAACTACCTAGCTGCTAGTTTTTAGATCTCTGTTGTGCTTTTACAATAGATGCAGTAGTCAGATACTTATTATCTTTTTCTGGTATATTGGATATATATATGAGAATTCAGATTTTATCAAAATGCTAGAATATAGCAGTGCTCTCGTTAGCTGTGAAGAAAACAGGATTGCTGTTGTACACTTTCATTATAACCCTTCAAAAAGACCTCATGTGGTGGCATTTGAAAATTACCAGTCTGCTGGGGCCAGACACTGACATTATTCAATGGATTTATGAAGCTTTTAGGGAGGTACACAGAGGGTTGAGGCTGCAGCATCAACGCTGTGTTAATGACTTAAACCACATCCTTTTCTTTAAAAACAGAAAGAGTGAAATATTTGCACTTGTTCAGCATGTGGCTAAAATAAGAGCTTAAAGGAAAGTAAATTTGCACTCAGTTTAGATGAGATAAAGATGATGAGTGGGCTGTGAAGGCATTGATATTGACAGCTGTCACTTTTCAGACTATTCTGGAAATCAGCTTGAACCCCTTTTGTGAGAGAGATGTGCTCTTGTGCTTGGTGTCCAAAGTACCTGGTTTTGACTTTGTCCTTGAGCGTTGTTACGGTTCCTCCTTGATTCGTGAGGTCAAGAGCTGCATCCATCCGTGTGCCAGATGCTGTTTGCAATGGAGCTGTAGAAAACCTGCCTGGGCTCAAAGCAGCTATCACATCTGCTTTAATAACGTTAGTTCCAGGTTGAACCTGGAGGCTGTTGAACCCTCCCTGTGTTCCCAAGTGTGGGTCTGGGTCCTTGTAGTGGTCCTCACAGTTCCATCTTCCATTGCCACTGCACTGCTTGTGCAGCTGTGTGGTGATGGTTGCTCTGCCCTGTAGGATCAGGGTGGGATTGGCAGAGGAAGAAACAAGTCATAGCCCTGCCAGTACTTGTCTGAATTCCATGTGATTCACATCCGTGTTTCCAACGTGTGGTTTCAGGGTTAATGTGCACAGAGTGAGAGACACTTGCGTGAAATTGAAAATATTGACCCAGGGCATATTTTTGTGTCTTGTCTTTACTTGTTCTGCACATTCCTTGTGGTTTTAGGAGGATTCCTGATCCTGGCAGTATCTTAGAGTACTTGCAAAGGAAAAGGTCATTCAAAAAGCTTTTCCTCTCCCTCTGCCCCGACACACAGGGCACCTGTGATAATTTTTTTTTTCAGTTCACAGTATTAATGCAAAACTCTTGAATCTTGCATGGGGTTGTCTGACCTGTTTTTTGTTTAGTTTTGTTTCCCAAATGAACGCTATAATTTTAATAGCTCGCTCCCAAATGCCTTTTGCCTCTGTGATTTGTATGGACACAGTAATTGTGTGTAATCCCTCATTTTCTTCCTCTTGCATGCTTGAAATTCCGTCCTCAGCGTAGGGGAATACTGAGTGGACGAGTAAAAGTTGACAAGTAGGTCATCACTGTAGGTCCATTAATTGTCTTTATCTGTTGCATTCTGAGCTGAAGAGGCCTCAGTTAAAAAATACGAGAACCTCAGTGTGGTCAGGAACATTTTAAGGGCAAGATATTGTCTGTATTAACCCAGTTTATAAGAACACAGAGTGGAGTGCTGATAACAGCAAAATCGTGGGTTCCATCCCAGCATGGGCCATTGGCTTGAGCTGGACTCAGTGGTCCCTGTGGGTCTCTTTCAACTCAGACTATTCTGTGAAATCTGTGAAATTTCTCCACAAACAGAAGTAGTTTTAAAATGCCTTTCATAAAAGAAGGGAAGCACATAGCAAAATAGTGTGGAACCATAATGCAGAATGTAGCAAATTTTTGAGTTGGAATTCAGTGTTTTTTACTTCAACTCCTTGGTATTTAAAACTCTCAAAACAGGCTGAATTAGTTTCTTCAAAGACTTGGATAATGTGTTTGAGGCATCTCAGACCTTTTCCAAAGTGCCTTGGTCTGCCTTGGGGGTTAGTGATGAGAATCCTTTTGTTTGTAACTTCTTTTGAAGGTCTCCTTTTGTGACAGCAGTAACACTGTGCTGTTGAAGCTGAGAGGAACAGAAAACTGTCCTTGGAAACTCTAGCTCTCTCTCTTCCCATCACCCAGTCATTTTTTTTCTTTCTTATACCTTAAATAAGATTTTGACACATGCACGGGAATGTAAAAATAATTACATACGGAATTTTGTAGAAACTATGAAGTAGAGGATATTGTGAGTCTTGCATTTTAGAAACTGCATGTAAAAATACATAGAAATGAAACTTAAACTGAGAAAACAAGGTGTAATAGAAAGCTGGAGATAATGATTGTGATTTGCTTGGTGTTTAAAGGAGTTACTTTATTTAACTGAAAATTAATGATAAAATTTTCTTGGCTTGTGGGGACTAAAGAACAAACTGGTGTAGGAGTTCCTGGAATGTTTTGAGCTGGAGCTGCATAGATGACATGAGCCCAGCTTCAGTCTGGCATAACCTTGTTCTGAGTGATGGCAGTAGCCTTGTTTGAGGAGTACAAATCTGCCAGTGTGACACTGTTAAAATTGACTGTTCACCCTCAGTGCAAGAGGCCTGGTGTGTGCTCGTGTGTGGGGGAGTTTCTGGATCAACAGAAAGGCCTTTGGGAAATCTGCACACTGAACAAGAATTAATGGTCGAGTTCAGGAATGTTTGAATGTACCTGTTAATGCAGGTGTCCAGATCTCTGCTCACCTGAAGGGGAATGGGCAGCTGCCATTCCATGAATTCCTCCTGCTAATAAGTGTTGTCTACAGCATCTCATCTGTTTGACTGTGTTAAGCTGTGTGTAGAAATTCCTCTCAATGAATAGGAGCTAAAAATTCTGATACTGATTGAGGTCTCTTGATATGAACTAACAAGGAATTTCTCCAGCTTTTATGAAAACAACATTGTTAAAACTTAATATAGGGATGCAGAAAAAACCATAAAATTATGACTCTTAAGACTGGCTTACATCATGCCCTGCTCTCATTGCAGCAGTATTTGTTATTTAGAGAAACATCCATGCATTTGACAGACTTACTGATACTTGTCTCTCAATCCTGTTACTGTCACAATTTTGAAGGAGCACATATTCATGTTTTAAATAATTTTCTTACAGTTTCCCCATGGAACTCTTTGGAAAATCAGTTATCTCGGAGAAGAGACAATTGTATAGGTTGTTCTGAAGGTATAGTGTAGCCTGAGCATCATACATACATTTTATGAATATTAAATGAAAGGTAGCCTTGCATGGTAGAGTTCAAGGGAATATCATTGCAAAAGTGGAAAATCAAGAACGTTTTGCAGACTTCAGCTGAGTCTGCAGCAGTGTGATTTACTGCTGTGGATATGGTTTAGATTATACAGATTGTTATTGACTGTAATGACTTACTCTTGTTCTGTTATTTCAAAATGAAGGTTTATTTCCAGACAAATCTGATTTTATTCACTAGAAACTCTTGTCTGCCTTTTGAGGTGATGCCTGTTTTTTACCTTAGTTTTGTAGATGTAGCATAGGGGAAGAATCAAGTGTTTAACTGTGCCCCCAGTGCTGCTGGGTTTTGTGAAGGGAAGGTAACGTGCTGTGGACAGGAATGAATGAGACAAGGAAATGCAGAAATGTCTGTGCTGCCACAGCAGCTGCTGAAGCACTCAGTCTGTGGTTTTTTGCTGCAGCTTTTGATGCTAGTGTGGCACTTTTCTGAAAAGAAGGGAAATTTTAGTTGGTTTCACTTGTGCCATTGGAATGGAGCTATACATACCAGCTATATGTATATAATAAGAAAAAGGAGTAGGTTGTAAAAGGCAGGAATGAAAGCACAGACAATATGAATCTGTGCTTCACACTGGATTTCTTTAATTCTCATTGAGACATAAGACTTCTTGAATAAGCTTTTTATCTCTGATGAGAAGTTTTAACTTTTCTGTGTGGTTTTATCACTCAGAAAATGAAGTCGTTGAGTAACAGCTTTGTGGTTAAAGGAAAAGAAAAAAGCCCTTCCTAACTAGTATGCAAAAATGGCAACATAGTTAAAAAGCTGTCTTGAATACTCTGCAGTATAACTTTCCATTTCCAAGGCCTATGGTTCTTTAGCTGCTTCTCCAAATGTAATATGCCTCACTGCACTTTTTAACCTGGCCTGATACTGTAGTACCTGCAGAATACAGCTCACTGTAACTCAGGATTTCTTAGTATTTCCCATGTAAATGAAGATGAACTAAGTAGGCACTGATAGCAACAAAAAAGTAGCCTTTTCTTGCACTAATGGGTGTATATATATGTAACATTTTTGATAGTGCTGTTTGTTTGTTGCAAATATTTTGATAGCTACTGGTTGTATATTTATCCATCAAAGTTTTAAATGTTGTATAATATGGACACTGTGGTGCGCACATGATGGATAATGGGAAAACAGGTGAACTGAGTCATAAGGCACCAGGGAACAGCTACAGTGGAAAGTTGGGCCAAAAATATTGTATAAAACTGAGGCAGATTATAATGCAATTCTAATTTTTATCAGGTCTGGATCAAGAGCAGCTGTATAGGTACATACTCATGTGTATAGAGCTGCAGTGTATATGCACATCTCTTTTGAAACTGCTTTATGAAATAATAGAAGTAGTTCTAGCCTGTCACCAGCTGTTATGATGCAGTAGCTGCTGGCTTGCTCCTTAGGTATTTTATGGTATTTTGGAACATGAGTAGTCAAGGAGATGCCTTTTGGGAGAGACAGGTTTTTTTGTGATTTTTAGGCCTGTATAATATTTATTTCATGCTAAAATCAGGTATTCTCTACTCTCCTGGGAACTGATACTGTAAAATAAATCTATTTTCCCCATCACTTCTGAAATTGTATTGAGTACTCAACCTGAAAGAGCTAGGTAGAATGATGTTTACTCTGTTATGTACAAAGGGCTTTTATTTTATAATCAGCCTAAAGCACACTATAACTGTAGGTAAAGACTCTCTTCTGGCATAGCTCAGGCAGTGGAAGGAAATGTGTTTTCACTTTTTCTCTTCACTGATTGCAAGGACAGAGACACTTAAAATTTTTTAGGACCCTAGAATAAAGAATCAAGCAACTGACCAAGTCTTGACTTTTTTTCAATACAGCTTAGTTTGGAGCATCTGGATCACTGATTGTTCTTTTGCAGTGACATGTCTTATATTGGTTTGGTAATAACAGGTATTATAAATGCCAGCAATAATGTGTTGAGTAGATTCTTCTGTGCAAAAAATAAAGCAAAAGAAATCTTTTGAAGGTTTGCATTTTGATTAAGAAGGCATGCCAAGCAGAATTATATCCAACCATACACTGCCATGTTTTAGGCTGATACAGCACACAACTTTGCTGTCAACATCTTGGAGCTGGCGTCTGTCAACACCAACGTTGTGCTTTATGCAGGGAGCAGACAGCACAGCTGCTGTGTAGTTCTTTCCAGTGATTTAAGTCAAACCAAAAATGTCTCAGGGTTCAGTCTAACTTCCCTGAGACTGCCAAAACCCTGTTTTCAAAGGAAGGGATGCAAACATCTCCCTGGTAAGAGCTTGGAGTGACAACATTTCACAGACACAGCTGAGTGTCTGCTGGATAGTGTTTTGTTGCTGCTGCTCTTGATGTCTTGCAGCAGGTTACAGACTTTCAGCTGTTTCCCAAGAGGAACAAGAGCATAAAGAGCAGCAATCCCTCTCCTCCTGTACCACCAGCTTTACCATACACTAAATATGATGAAATACAATTAAAGATGGAGCTAACCAGCACTGTCTTTACCAAGCCTAGAGCAATAGCTCTGATCAGGAGTTCAGCTGTCCCCTTCATTTGGGAAAGGCCTGAACTTTTGATCATCTCAGTGTATTAATTTTGTCTCATCCATGATGACACAATTTTTAGTGTTTTCTTCGCCTCTGGGATTGACTTACCCTGCTGCAGCAAATGTCCTCTTCTGCTTTTTTCAGAGTTGACTGCTGTTCTCCATCTCTCTGTACAACAAAGATGCAGTTGATTTGCTGCTCTATAGTTGCACTATAGAACAATTGAAATAGGATGGAGAACCTGAGTCCAACATGCAGCTTACAGAATCAGTGGCCTCTAAATGCAGGTGATCCTGTCAGCCAGCACAGACCTTAGCATATGGCCCTGCTGAGTGGACAGCACTGCAAACTGTGTGCCTGCACAACTGGGAGACTGTATCCCTGGGGACAGGACTTAAGTTAATTGTGCAGATTGTGAAGTTGTTTACCCAAAGCAAGCTGTCTCCCAGTATAGCCACTACTGATTTCTGATTGGGCCCCTCCATCTTCCCAAGGAACACTAGTTAAGCCAGACTGAGGTGAGCATCTGTGAAAACTGGCTTCCCTCCTCAGCTCTGAGAGGTACTGACCTGATGGGTTTTCTGCATGGGACGCACTCAGGTTGGTGCCTTGAGGGAGTGCAGAATCCTTTCACTTTCCATGTCCTTCCTGCTTCAGGAAGGACCTGCACTGTCCCTCTGAGGCAGTTTGTCTGTCTCTGCTTTTCCCAGTTCTTGTTAGCTGCTGTGTGACACCAGTAGGCTTGCTAGGTCTATTTTTCATTTCTTTCTGAAAATTCTTGCTGTCTTGCTTCAAAGTCTCCTGAGTTTATGTGCCTTAAGTTTGCACTCCTCTGTTCTATAGGGAGGTTAACAGACTTAATCTACCTATCTTCTGACACCTTCCTTATTGTTGTTAATAAGGGAAAATAAAAGAAATTTGGAAATATGCTATCTTTCTGAGAGCAGAGATGGTAATTTTTCATGAACAAGTTGTATAGCAGCCTTTTCAAATATGTCAGAGTTTAAAAATTGTATTTCTCAAAACATCACACAAAGTCTTCCAAATGAGCAGGTACTTGAATAGAGCAATATGTATCCTTCAAAAAGCATAGGCATATAGCATTTTTCTTGCTTCCTCAACTTTTAGTCAACTCTTTCCAGTAATATTTAATATTGTATCAGTCATTTCATATCCATCATTCAACAGCCGACTGCTTATGCAATTTACTGTCTGCACGGCTGTAAGCTTGTGTATATGTTTCTCTTGAGTACTAAAGTAAAACATTTTAAAACATGGATCATTTTTTCTTTAGTACCAATATAAATATTTAAAACTCAGTGTTTCACAGCTTATGTTTTCCTCAGACTTTCCTAGCTAGGGAATGAAATGTTTTAACTTCTGTCAGGTTAAGCGCTGAAGCTGTCGATTTATCTCTGGGCCCAGTCTAACGCCAGGTAGCTAATTGGCAGACTTCTTTGAGAAATAGATAAATCCTTGTGCTTTAAACAGTCAAGTACATGAATTAGTTAAAGACTTGAAGCTCTATCTCACTTGCCTTTGCTATATAAGGAGAAATACTTGTGTACTATCTTCTGATCTCTTGGTTCACTAAGTCAACAGGGAATATGTCAATAGAAATAAAATTAAATATGAGGAGGAAAGGTGGAAACTTACAAGTCTGTTATGGTTTAAGATCTCTCTCTTGTTTAAATGTCTTTTCTAACTCTCCAACTTACACAGTCTAGTCAGATTAAAACAGACTCAAAAAAAAAAAAAATCAAGGTTTTCTGAGAGTATTTTTCCTTAATATTTTGCAAAACCACATATAGGTAGCAAAGATAACAAATATTCATTAAGAACGTAATTAAGAAGTTTGAAGAGTGTTTCTATTTGAGAGCTGTAAAAGGAGGACTAATCTCAGTAAATGTTTGTTTTACAGAATGTTGAAACCAAGGTGGAGGAAGCAGCTAAGGAGAGCCCGAAAGCAGGCAGATTAACACAGCAGTCATCAGAGGATAATGAAGTATTTGGTGAGTTACTACGAAAAGTGGAAAATGTAATTTGATGTGTTAGTACAAAGGGAATTCCCACAAAGACGTAGTGGTCTACTTAATGTTGATGCACAGCATTTGTGTGCAGGCTGTACAGTCCCACAGAGACCTGGAAAGAAGGAGGAAAGGACCAAGAAGAAAACAAAGAAGGATCAGCAGTCTAAAACAAATCATCTCTGAGAAGAAAGATTGAATCCAAGTGTTCAGCAAAATTAAAGGTTTACGCAATAAGGGAAAATAAACTTTTCTCCATCTGTACTGGAGAGGATAAGCAGTGAATCCTTATAACTGCCAAAAGAAAAATGTGAATAAATGTCAGGAAGGGAAATACAGAAACAAATACTAAAGCACGGTGATACATCATCAGGAAAGTGTGCAGATTCATCATTGCAGGCCTTGAAAAACAGGTTAGACAAGTAACTGTCTAAACTGATGTAATCATCTTGTGCCAGAGGGATAGACTGGATGACCTTTGAGAATTCTTGGAGGCCTTGATTTTAAATGAGCTTCTCTTGGTATTTTTTGTGAATCCCTTCCCTGCTCTCCATAGAGGTCTTGCTGGTATTTTTATTATTTGATCTGAAAGTCACATTTGACCTTTTCGTCTGCATTGAGTTTTGGAAAACAGACAGGAAATCATAGAATCACAGAATATGCTGAGTTGGAAAGAACCCATCAGGATCATTGAGTCCAACTCTTGGGTCTGCACAGAGCATCCCAAAAATCACAGCATGTGCCTAAGATTATTTGCAGACATTTCTTGAACTCTGTCAGGCTCGGTGCTGTAAGCACATCCCTGCAGAGCCTGTTCCAGTGCCCAACCACCCTCTGGGTGAAGAACCTTTTCCTGATAAGGGAAATCTTCTTATTACAATTTTAGGTTGATTTTATGCCGGTAGAACTCCAATAAAGAAGCAGTAGTTTAACAGTAATGCAGAAGAGGTTAGGGCAGGGCTGATCATGTGGATTTTACTAAGGCTGACTAGCTTGAAAACTTTTGGATGAGTGAAATATTTTTGAATACAGTAAGGATTTTTTTTCTTTCAAGGTTCAAAAGGAATGGAGCATGAATAATTAATAATTAGTCTTTCTTACTATATCTGGAAACCATTTAAGCTGGTTTTGTTTAAAATCATCTTTTCTAGTGAGGTAATACAGTGTGATTGGCACATGACCCTGAATTCCTGGTATGAATATTTCCAACACTGATCATATAGTGCCAGTGTCTGATGAATCCACAAGTGGACTTTAGAACTAGTTTGCAACTTTATCAGGTGGGTGCTGCGGCTATTACCTCATTTCCTTGCCATTTGCTCTGCCAGTTATTTGCAGAAGATCCAGTATTACTGGTTATAAAGCCCCATGGCACGGTGTAATGTGCATCTCAAACTGTGTCCCTCCTCAGTGCAGATCTCTTGTTTTCTTTTTGTCTGAAGGGAGGAGGCACCAAAGCAAGGAGATCTCCACCTGCCTCTTTCTACCAGCGAAATCTCAGGCATTTAAACCTTCTGTAGATTTTGATCATTACTCCCATGTAGCAGTGAGCTAACCCAGTAATTAGTCAAGCCTGTGGTCCATGTGGGACCTGTGAGTTTAAAAATGGGAATTAATGAAGTTTACTGTTGGTAGGTTTAAAGTCACCATCCAGTGATCCATACCCTGGATCAACAAACTCTCTAACTAATGGAAGTCAACATGCAACATGCTATGTGGTATTTAAAGGTAATGATTTACTAACAAACTGCTAAATACTTCCAAATCTGTGAACTGAGCTGGTTATCTGACATAAGACACTGATCAGCCTTTTGATAACTCGACAAGACAAGGAGGAAAATTTCTTTCCAACTCCAAAACCAGTCAGACTACAGTATCTTGTATCAACCCTCCTAACACTTTGCAAATGACAGTCTGTTTTTTTTTTTTTAATTTATTTCAGATTAGGTCAAAATGGGAGTAAAAAAAGAGGAAGTGTGGTGCAAATGGAGTCTGTAATCTTCTTTTACCCTGTTCAAGTGAGGAAATCAAAGTGGACTGAAGGTGCAAATGAAACCAATGTAGTAAGAATCAGGGAGAATACTTTGACAGATACAAGTTCCATGTTGTCTTGAGAATGACTGCCTTTCCCTGCAGTTCTGGACAATTTCTTAAAATACTCTTATATCTTATAGGGATGAAGGATAAGCTTGAAGTTTTCCCTAGGTGAGTTATTTGTTGTTATGTGACTTGAATGATTACAGACCCTGCTCAGTTTTTCTCCCTCTGGCTTGATTTATTTCAAGCTATCCCTCATTTCTTTCTTCTTTCTTTTTCCCCAGTGATGCTAATTATACCAAGCACCAAGTATGCACCAATAGTTGGTTAATTTATAGCTCCAGCTTTGACTAGAATCCCTCTTCGGAAGAATTTTTAATAGCCTCTGGTCTCTTTGAGCGGGTGCAGCTCAGCCTTCCCTTTTCACGGAGATCACCATCTCCCGTGACTGATTTATTTTCCGCAGAGATGCCTTTCCCCAGCTTTCTCTGGGCAATGCCACCCCCTGCGGAAAGCTTGGCACGGGCAGCAGAGGAGCCTGACCTCTGAGCGCCCTGTGAAGAGGGGCAGCAGCCCCTGAGAGCCGCCTCTGTCCCGGTGCGTGGGTGCCAGCAGGCGCTGGGAGCGGCCGTGTCCCCGACACCGCTGCGGCTGTCCCTCATCGCTGTCCCTCATCGCTGTCCCTCATCGCTGTCCCTCATCGCTGAGCCACCCGGTGGCAGCAGCTGCCAGCCCCTGGCAGCCACCAGAGAGCCTGGGCTGGCCAGAGGCTAGGCACCAGAGGCTGCCAGGTCCAAGCCTCTTCGGCAAAGGAGACAGAAATCTCTCCACTTGTGCTTGTCTCCTCACTCTCCAGGGTTGGTGTTGGTTTGGACCAGGTGACAAAAATGACTTTTCAGGATAAGGGGACTTTTCTCTGCTGTGGACAGCATGGAATAGATGCAGTTGCTAAGGGCTGTTATACCTGATGAGCTGTACCGTTTGAATTGGGCAGGGGTTTTTCTGCAAATACTCCCTTTCAGAGTAAATGTGGTTTCTGCAGTCCCTGTCAGCTGGGTCCAGTTTTGGAAGCAAACACATTATTATTGATTGTAAATATCACAATGATAAGGAGCCAAGTGTGGGGTTCTCTTTCAAATCTGCTAGACCTGGTAGCATTCTTTGTAGATTCAAGCAAGGTTTGATCCACTACTGTAAAGGGACATTTGTGAACACACATAAATGTCATAGTTTGCCTGTTCTTCTCTGTGTGGGTTAGATTTGGGAATTACCATCCAGAAGGCTTTTTTGCATTCCCCTTTAATATTTATTTTTAGACTGGAGGATAGATTAAATGACATTGCCGACAATGAAGCCACACTGTACCAGCTGCTTTATGAAACAAACAAGTCAGGTGTGTCTTACCTTTCAGAGAGCTAATTCTCAAAGGCAATGAACTTTTTATACAGGAGGATGGAGTGGAGAAACGGAGCGGAAGGTTAAGGGTGTTGGGAGAGAAAAGACATCCCAGTGATGGCATTTGGAACTATGAAATTCTGAATTGACAAGAGTTAGTTTTGTTTGCCCTTTGAAAGGATTTTCTTGTGGCACCCAACAGAGTTCTGTTGTCTGATATATACTGAATATGCATCTGTGATGTGGAGCTAGAATGTCTTGCTCGCTACAAACTTCTCTTGAACTTGCACGTAGTCAACATGGTCTCTGTTGCAACCAGGATGTAGTCAGAAAAGGATTGTGAATTACATCTGAGTCCAAGGAAGAGGAGAACATTGGTGCTATGGTGCTATGCATTTAAAGAAATGGGTCAGGAGGGGACTCTCAGCCTTACTTCCAGAGAATATTTTCAGAAGTTTATTTGATCCAGTGCTACTCTACAATGGTCAGGCAGAAGCAGGGGGGAAAACTGCCTGTCGTTCTGACCACTGGAAGGATTGGACCTTCCTTTCTTTGGTGCAACTCCTATTACATTAACCTGGAAAATGACAAATGCAGATTTTTAATTATACTTTATATTTTTTTTTCCATAGAGTTGAATTATCATAAAATTACACACAAGATCTTTTTGTAGGGGGAACTGCTGTATATTGTTTATTCCCCTTTCTAATGGCAATGAAAATCAAAGTGTGCTAACTTTTCATGATAGAATACTTTGAGTTGGAAGGGACCTTTGAAGGCCATCTAGTTCTAACCCCCTGCCATGGGCAGAGACACCTTCAACTAAATCAGGTTGCTCAGAACCCTGTCCAACATCACCCTTGACTGTTTCTAGGGAGGGAGCATCCACCACCTTTGTGGGTAACCTGCTCCAGTGTTTTACCACCCTCATGGTAAAAAACATCTTCCTTGGGAAGACAGAGTAAGACTTTACCTTTTCAAATTGGAAGGTTTCCTTTTTTATCTGGTAGATCAGGTATAAAATTGTATCTGGATGTGGCCATTTTTCTTCTGGCTTAGAGCTTTCCAGGGATTCATGCTGTGTGCCTCGAGTTGTACTGTGAGGTGTTTGGGTTTTGTTGTTTGGGTTTGGTGGTGGGGTTTTGTGCTTTGGTTATTTGTTGGTGGGGGATTTTTGTTTGGTGGATTTTGGTTTTTGGTTTGTTTGTTGTTTGAGTTTTTTTTACTATAAAGAGGCAAAATGACCTCTTTTTTTCCCCTCTAAAAGGAGAGATCCTATTGTAGAGCTTTTTCAGCACCATCTGCCATTCTGCTGTTTCAAATTGCAATACTGGGTACGTCCTGAGGTATCTGTGTGTGTGCAGAGCTCAGAGATACAGCAAGAAAATGTACATTCAGCACAATCCCATGGTGGCCCTGACTCACCCCGATTCTTGCTTATGCTGATGCGTGCTGCTGTGTCCCACGCAGAATGTCCTGTGGGGAGTTGTGCAAACCCACGCAGGGTGAAGAACTTCTCTCTCCATCTGTAGTGGTTTGACAGTCAAGCTCACTGTGGGTCTTCCTTAACATGGTCCCACTGCATCCAAACATAGCAGTTTTTGGATGCTGTGTATTGAATGCACAGCACAATTCATGTTTTTGGTTATGGGGTTTTTTGGTGATTTTTTGGGGTTTTTTTCCTTAGCTGAGGATTTATTGATGGTTTATAAAGTTTGTCTTAGAAAATGAGAGACTTTGTATTCTGGTCTCACAGAATATACTTAAAAAGTTGGGAATGTAAATGGTTGTATGTTACATCTATATGAAAGTCAGCTTTGTACCCATTTTTACTTTTTGATTCTTGCTTGAGAAAGAGAGGGGGCAGAATGTTAAGGGAGGAGCTGGAAGGCACAAGGCCTTTATGAGGAGGTGATGCCATCCTGTCAGGAGCTGGCTAAAAGCTGAGGGTTATTGCAGTTCAGTGACCTTACTGGGAAGCTTCTTTCATTGTAAACACAATCAATTGTAGAACACAAGCTATGACTTTAATGCAAAATAATGGCAAGCTTACACACGAAAAAATCAATCTGGTGAGACAGCAAATGGTCCTAAAATAGGTGTTATTACCGTGGTGCAGTTATTTCTTCTTGCCTGAGAGGCAAATGGGAGAATTTAGTGTCCTGTTGGTTTTCGTTATAAGCTAAGTAATGACTCTGGTTTTCCAGCTATCCACGTGGTTCCACTTTCCTTTACCTTCCTTCCTTTTCCTAGTTTTTGCAAGACTTGGCCTGTCTGCTTTCATCCAGAGACCACTGGTTTATCAAAATTACAACAGCAACCCTGGATTAGCTTTCTGAGGTGGAAAGAATAGATTTACATTTTAATTTAAAAACCTGCTTGCTATTTTTTGTGCAAGTTGTTGGGTCTCAGAGGTGCAGCTCACAGCTTTCCCTTTTTGGTGTGGTATTTTATGCCTACCTGCAGATCTTTTTTTTTTTTTAGGGAAAGGGCTGAATCTTCTGTATCTTACATATCATAAAGTGGTTTTTGCAAACTGCATGTAGTTTTTATATATGGACAAGTGAAGCTGAATACTGGAGAAGTGCTGTGGTGGAAAGAGACCTGTAGGGGTCCAGAGGCAGCAGCTGGCCAG
This sequence comes from Brachypodius melanocephalos, assembly GCA_013398615.1. Lineage (NCBI taxonomy): Eukaryota > Metazoa > Chordata > Aves > Passeriformes > Pycnonotidae > Brachypodius > Brachypodius melanocephalos. Next base: position 1,615,954 of record VZSR01001854.1, on the reverse strand, counting down.
CTGTTAGGATTTTTTGTTTTTTTAAAGTGTGAAGGTTTTTATAAAGTATAGATATTTGCAACTTCTATATTAGTTCTGTGGTTGGTTTGGTTATGGTTCATTTTCATGGTTTTTCTTTACTTAAAAGTAGCATTCAAACATTATTTATTTCCTGGCAGCAATCTGATGCTTTAAATAGTAATGGTAGCTCTTGGGCATCTAATTAGTTAATAGGCCATTAATTAATTAATGTAGTGTTTTACAGTAACATCATCTCAATCTTTAAGACTACTTTTGGCATGCCATTGATGTTTGCTGCAGAATTAGTGCAGAAGCACTTAAGGACATTTTAACATTTTAACTCTGATTTGGTATGATCTTTCTTTTTTTTTTCTTGAGTGTACCACATGCCAGCAACATACATAACAGAGATCTGGGTTTTTCTAATATCTTAGAGACTGGATTTGTGACTTGGGTTGTTAGCATAGGGATGGAGCTGAGACAGTGATGCCTGCTGTATTTTTAGCAGTGGTGGGCTGTGCTTGCTATAATTAATCAGCACATAAAGAATAAATGACTTATTCATTATTTTAATGCTTGCTATACAGTGTACAGGAGCTTGGTGATTTTTTTCCCCCTTGTTTATTCAATAAGAATGAGTCTGTATGCAAGATGGGGGGAAGCACAATGGGCATTTACCATCCTATTGTTATCCAGAACAAGCTTTGTATCCGAATGTAGAAGTGAGGATGGCCAAGAGTGGTCTAGAATCACATGTTGCTGGGTGGTGAGACAGGCTTTTGGCTAATTAGCTAGCCATGAAGCAAATTACTCCTTTCCCAGTGTATTTTGTCATCTTTGTCCTGTTAGCAGGCTGCAGCCCAAGAGAGTATTCTGTATACACAGAAGTCCTTAGTGTTCTCTGTCATTGATTCTTCTGCACCATCCCGCTGGGTTAAGGCAGGATTTTATCTGTAAATGAACTAAAAGTGCTTCTGAAAGATCCTTATTTTGGGGAAAGGAGTTGAAATGTTGCTGTTGTCCCATTTCCAATTTTGGTGAGGCTGAATAACCACTCAGTTCTGGTTTGAGTGAAAGAAGCAGCAGAATACTTCTCTGTGGCCAACCACTCTTCTGTTGGGTTAGCTGAAACAGATGTTGGCATTAAACTTTAATTACAGCATGGCTCACTCTTTAATGTGGTGGCTAGAAGAGAACTAGAAGGAGGTTTTGTACCATACATTAGGAGAATATGAAAACAGCAGCTAAGATTCATAATACTTTCGTGTCTTAAAAAAAAAGAGTGAAAGCCATCGACTTGGGCTTCCTGCAGAATGCAAACTGTGGAATTTCATTATGTAATTTCAAGATAAAATCTTTAATAGCTGATTTGAGCCAGAATAATGTCCTATTGCAGAAATTGTACTAAAACAGTGGATTGTCCTCAGACTTTAAGCAGATAGTTATCCTGGTCAGAAACACTTTGCTGGTGGTCTGGAGCCTATAATTACCTCTGGTTGTGTGTCTTGGCCTCCATTAGGCTGCCCAAAGCACACATCATGAAAGACATACTCAATCCCAGAATTTTTCTTATCTGAATGCAGAAGACAAAAAACTAAGGGGAAAAAGGGTAAACACCTTGCCCTCATAGATGCAATATGTCAGTGCTAAGTTGATGCTTCCCATCCAATGTGCTGTTGAGTGGGCAAAATTCCAATTCCTTGCCAGGATCTGTTGGGCTTAAGAAATTCTGGGTTGGTTTTCTTAATGATAATTCCCACTCACACCCCCCTTTAAGTCATGTTCACTCATGATACTGTAATTAGCTCTATTGACTTTGCCAAAACTATAAATATAGTGAATTGAGCTGGAAAAATCAAAAATCTATTGACTTGTCCTTCCAAGTCAATGGATTAAAGGGTTGGGCTGAAGTGTGGAAAAACCTGTGGATTTTCTTATGTTCAGGTTGATGCTCAAAGAGTATGGAAGGGCAAGGGAGAGGGCCACTGTAGCTGCATCCTCTTGTCCAGCAGCAGTTCTGCAAAAATATCAGCTTGGATATGTGATAGATGTAGCTCTGGAAGGAAAGCCAAGCAGCAGAAAGCCCACTGTGAAAGGATTATGAAAGTAGAAAACAACAGTGATTGTAAACATCCCATGCAAGCTCTTTTGGTGGTGACCCTGACAAAATATTTTTATTCCTATGCTGGATTAATCTAAATTGTGCTTCAGCCTCATGTATGGCATTTGCAACTGTGTCCACAAGAATGAAAACGAACCTGAAGGTGGTGGAGAGTGAAAGCAAGAAGGAATACAGAGCATTTGAATGAGTGAATGAAAATCTGCAGGACTTGGCATCCGTCAGTTTGCCCTTGGCACTCCCATCACTGTACCCTGGAGCTCTGTGAAGCTCCAGGGCTGCAGCACCATGTCAGGCAGGAAATCCAACCCAATCCATACTTGAGGCTGTGGCTTTCTGTTACGCATTTGTTCGAGAAGGCTGACTGTGGTTTGGCTTAACTCCTTCAGATGCATAGCTGGGCAGCATTCGTGCAATAGTTCAGCTTTAGGGGTGGGACAGTGGCCCTTTAAGTGCTGACAAGGAGGAACAGAGCAGAAATTCACATCTGAGATAATCCATTTTTGATGAGGAAAATAGGAGTGAAAAGGACCAGTATTTACTGGTGTGCACACACTGGTACTTGTACAGAAACATCCTGGTGGCGACAAGACTGCAGTCGCTCACAAGCCTTGCAAGGAGCAGAGAACAGCCATGATAATGCTGCTCTTTATTTCCAGTGCTGTGCAGAGCAGGCTCCCTCTCTAGAGCCTTCCCTATGCTTCCCTTCCCTGTTGCCAGTGAAAAGCTTGGCCTTCTCCAGTCCTTTTAATAGTCCTGCTTCATTAAAAGGAGCCATTTTTACGCTGGATACAAATATTTCCATCAAACCAGCAACTTTAAATTAGTTTGAGTGATTTCTAGTAGCTGTCATTCATTTTGATTTTTTTTTTCCTTTTTGGTGCTTCTTGCTGTAGCATCTTGAAATTTCTGCTCTGCATCATATTAATCTGCTGCAGGAAGACTGCAGTAAAAATCAGCATTCTAAAGAGTAAACTCAATTGTTTAAATACATGCATGGACTGCAAAAAAGAAATTCAAAATATGTTTATCTCAAATGACTTCAGTAGAAACAGTCTACAGATAAATTCACAGTTCTCGTTTCTGTTCTGAAATATCTGTAATAGGATTTTCTTTTAACCTTTGCTTGTGGAAAAGTGAATGAATGGGCTCTTGAAACAAAAGTGGTAGGTTTTGGACACTTAACTAAGCCACCATGTTATATTGCAATAAATAGACTTAATTTCATTGGGCCCAGTGGAGACAGAATGAGAATATTGATGCTTCTAAAATAAATACTTGACATTTGACAAATGATTCCTCCTTTGAAATAAACCTGCTTCCCTGAATGTTTATCAGGATGTGGTGACTCTGTTTACCCTGATGGGGCCTCCTGCCTCTTCTGCACAGCAGCTCTGCTGACCTGAACAGAGCCGTGCAGTGGTTGTGCCTGAGTTCCTACCATGGTTATGGTTATGTCTGAGTTTCCACGGAGGAAGATGCTGATCCCTGGTACCTGAAGTCATCAGCTCAGCCAGCAGGGTTGAGGTAGCTGTCCTTCACCTTTCACATCAGGCATGGAGTGTGCCATGGGGCAGCTTCAGGCAGGCAGGTGTTTCCATTTTCTGGTCTACCAATGTCTTGCAGCCCAAAGTCAAACAGGAGCAGTAGATAATTTTATTCCTGAATGGATGGGCCAAGTTTTAATTGCAGTTTTATTGCCATGAGTGAACTGAATTTTTTGGAAAGCCTTTTTGGGCAGGATTAGGTGTAGACCTAATGTAGATGATTTTTTTTTTCCACCTTTTGCTTCAGCTATTCATCAGGTCTCAAATGTGCAAGTGTCATTTTTTTAAGGTAAGGCAGGAGCAGGCAGTAGAGTTATTCTGTTCCCTTTTACTTACTTTCAGGCTGTCCTTTGTTTAGTGTATCATGTTCAGTCTTGTGTATAAACTGGCCATCCTTAAAATGACCACAAGACCCTCTTGTTTGGTCTCCAGATATTATTGCTGTAGTGTCACATTCCTTCTTCATTTGTCAACACAGGAAATCTATTACAAACTAGGCAATAGATGTGTGGATTCCAATTATACAACAAGCCTGAGTTCCCTAGTCAGCATTAAATACAAATTCCGAAAATGTATTTATTTTGATTTATTTGCAAAAAAAAATTCTTGAAATGATTTTACTGCTCTATTTCAGAATATATAATTCTGATATGAAGATCTGAAGGCAAATTTGTTTCAAGATTCATGCTTGAAATAAAACCCAAACCCACAAACTGTTAACACCCTTGAAAAAGGAGAGCTTCCCTCTTCCTTTTCCTTGCTTTGAGGATCAGTGGCTGGCCAACATCATCATGAGCTGCACAGCCTACAGAGGGAGAATAAGTGAGAATTAATAGAGCAACATCACTAGATTTCAACAGAATTAGGAACGTGCTTTAACAGTTTGAAATACTATCCACGTTTTGACTGAGGTATTTTGGTGGATCTGGACTTACTGTGAGAATCAGAAGATTGGGCAAAATTACTGTTTGTCACCCCTCTGTGATAAATTCCCCCAGGCTCCAGCAGAGAGGTGTGACTTCTGCTTCCATTTGCCAGCAACAATAAATCAGGCATCTATTTTAAAATCAGTGCTCACCTGATTGTAGTAATTTATATTTAGTGGCCTGTTTTTGGGATGTGCAGTGGAGTGATTAATGAGATTAAATTGAGGAATTTTCTGAAAGTGAGAAGCCTGGGAGTTAAGACTTCTAAATGCATTCATGCTTCTTTTTCCTTTTCAGCTGCTCTCATTATTTTCATGGTACACAGGGGATTTTTTTCCCTCTGTCACTAAAGTACCATAATTCAAATGCAGACTCACTCCCAGCATTATTTCAGTCACTATTCATCCTTCAGGAGCACCCAGTCGAGGGCTGGGGCTCACTGAGCCTATTGATCTGTAAAAATCAGACCATAATGAGGTTGCTCTGCACCTGTTACTGCTGGTTCCCATTTCGGAGGGTGGTAGGTGTTTCCCTGCCAGTCAGACTGCTTTTACACCAAGCAGCATTTTGCTCTTAACTGTAGGACAGGAACCAAATTGCTCTCGATTTTGCAGACTAACTGCAGTTTCACGATAAAACCTGTTCTGTTTGGGTAATCCCAGTAGCAGAATCTCAACAGTTTTTCTCTGTGGATGTGTACTTCATTAGCAGCCTCTCCAAATGCTTTTGCTGCACTTGAGCAGAGTCACAGCTGCAATGTCACACCTGTGGCAATACAGCTCTGCTAGTGGCTGCTCCCTGAAGACAGGCATGAAAATTATTCCTCTCTTCAGCCCAACAGTCCTTTTATATTGGCTTGTAATTTGTTGTTCGATTTTGAATAAGGAGGGACAAATCTCCTTCTAGTTTCCGAGTTACACGCTGACCACCCACAGGTTTAATTTTTGTTTAATGCATGTGCTGATTAAAAACGTCTCCTGCAGTGAAGATAGGAGGCCTTTTCTACTTTATTTTCTTAGTTCTCATGTAAAAAGACCCTTTTTAGCTCTACCTAAAGGTACCTATTAGAGGATTTCTGAGACTGAAATGTTCTTGCAAATTCATTTCAATATTCCATTAAAAAAGCTGTGGAGCTGGCCCCTTGAGAATACAGAAGTGAATGTCTTGAAATCAGCATGTTATTTAAAATCCCACACTACTTTGGCTAGTCATTGTGACACCCAACCACCACTGGCATGTTCAAGTACCTGGCTTTTCTAGTCAACTCCCTGTGTATTTTCAGAGTATTGTAATCATATTCCTTATCAGGAATGAATTGTGGGAAAAGTCAGAATATAGGATAGCTTGACATTGTGAGCTATTCAGAATTTAGAGCATTTTCTCCTCCATCTCCATTAATCTGCTTGTGTTGACATAATTGTGATAAAACACTGCAACATAAAGACATGTATTTTTTAAAGGCAAGATTCATAGTTCAAATATTCTGATTTAAATAAAAATATAGCTCCACTAATTTAGCCGATTCTTTTTTCATTGAGGAAGGATATAAATACTTGATACTTCTGCTATTTTTATTTAGTTGTTTTATTTGCTATTTTAATGAGAGAATGAAAAGGGATCTGGAGGTTCTCAGAATACTGGAAAGTTGTCACTGTGCAAATAGTGACATTTTCATCTGAGTGAAATATCCTAACATGTCTTCTTTGTAGAATTGCTAATGAAGTCATGTCTTTCTGAAAATTGCAGTTAATTTGCATTAAGTGTAGGGTTTTATAACGTTCCAGATCTCCATAAAACGTTGTGGTTGCAATAGTGCATGTATTTTAAGGATATTATTTATACACAAAAATAAGGAACCATGCTAGTAAGCTGTGTGTTCCACAGGGGGCAAGATAAAATTACAACTTGGATTAGGGGGAGGAATTTGATAAGGCATATTTATGTCATTTCATGCTCTGTACATTCAACTGTTTAATTCCTAGGCTGGTTTGTGTGTTAATTCAGAGAACAGTAATGTGCACACAGTGGAGATGCATGGGCAATTTCCTTGTCTCTCCGAAGTGTAAGTTGGAAAGTGTATAATTTTATGTAGATTTTAGCATATACTAGCAATTGGAGTTCTTGCCTGTGTGCTGCTTGTGCTAAAGTGGCGTGAATCAGAGGTGGTTTGTTTTGCTGTTTGGGTTTTTTTTTTTAATTAACACATCTGTGGGTAAGAGGCTGAGCATCCAATTTTTGAGATTACTGGTAAACAACTTAATGTTTCCAACGAAACAATTCAAGAGTCGTTAAAGTGCATCACAAAGATGTGACTTGAATGAAATATTATAAAACAAAATTTAAGAGGTAAGAAATAAATCTTGTATGGCAGATTGCAGAACAGGGCAGACTGGAATAACCTTATTCTTTCCTAATTACATTGTCTTTGTGTGCAGTTTCTTAGCCTAGTGTTTGGGATTTGAGCGTAGGGATTTTCCTTGTGTTTTGGAGTGTCGTTTCTTGGGAGATTTGTTTGGGGATTTTGTTTTTTGGTTTTTATTTTTCCTCGTGTGTTAGTATCTACTTGTGCTAAAAATGTTAGATCAAATGCACTTTTAGGTTTCTGTTCTGCCTAAGGCTTTGGGGAGAGACAGATGGATCTGGGATTAGAAACACATCTGTATCTGTTTTGTCATTCTTAAAACTGCTTCACCATTCAGCACACAGGGTCTGGAGCCTGGAACTCCTAACTAAAGGATTTCTTGTATCCTAACACCTTTTAAATTAGCCTGGTGGTCGGCGAGTTCCTCCGAAAAGGCAGAAGAAAAGCTCCAGGTCTGTGAAAATACTTAACTTGAAAGGTCCTGCCAGCAGTTCTACCTCAGCCTTTATATGTGATAGCCAACATATCTCAGATGACCTCAACTCTCAGGGGAACATAAGAATAGAGGCATTCTCTGCCTGCATGAGTGGTTGGAATAACACTGTGCTTAGTGATCAAATGAACAATCCCTTTGAGCTTTCGAGATAGTACCCCCTCTCACAGGGCATCGGAAAGCATTTCTTTAACAATTATGCAACAACAAAGCACAATAGGGTCACTGGCTGCCATGATTTCTTTCTGAGGAGGAAAGTCAGAGTCTATGTTACCTTGTTGTTACTATCTCAAACTAAACTGGGTTTGGCAGTCGAGAAATGCAGCCTGTTCTGTTACCAGATCCCTGCTTTTAGTGGAACAGGGGGCTGCAGAAATAAATATTTGAGATTTTTTGTGTTTTAACCTGCCTGGTGCAGTTTTTTGGTTTTTTTTAATACCTTCCCCCCTGCCACCTCTCCAATCACTTGTCTGGTGTTCCTGCTTTTCCTTAAAGCAGTTTAAAGATCCTCTTTCTGTAAACAAACCTGTACCGCTGTGCTTTTCTGATGCTTTGGGTCCTTTCTCCAGACCAGTGGTCTTCCTTTTTACTGTGACTGTTTCCTTCTGTGTGCCTCCACTATTTTGCTGCTGTTGTCTGCTTTTGTTTACTACCAGTCTTTTTTCCCTGTGTTTTTTCTCACCGTATTTTCTTCCCACCTGCTGATCCATTTCTTTCTGCCAGACCTTCTTTAGCTGCATTTGCATCCTTCCATCTGGCTGGTTCCTTCCTTTTCTTCCTTATCCTCTTGCTCTCTTTGTGGTCTTCCTTTACTGCCGGGGTCACTACCTCAGCTGCTTTCTAGCATCTTCTCTACCAACAAAAAATTCAAAGTTCTCCTGGTGAGCTTCTTGATGGTTAGCTGGTTGTTCCCACAAACATTCTAAACAATATTAGCTGATCTATCTCTTTTCTTACATCCCTGGTCATCAGAAAAGAAAAAAAGAGGGGAAAAAAAGGTCCATATGCTAAGAATCAATTTGAAGTAATTTAGATGTTTCTCTTTTTGATTTTTAAATGTTGAAAGTGGGACACTGCAAGCCACGTACCAGTGACTATTCCAGCCTTGCACAAACTAATATTGATGAGACAACCTGGGATAATAGCATTGCTCGGGGCTGTTGAGGCCATCCTGTAATGGATGTAATAAAAATGTAATAAAAATAAAAATTTTTAGTCAAGACTGAGACATAATTCCACAACAGGATGTCTTTTATTTTCTTTGAATTTGAAAACCAGTAACAAAGCTGAGATTTTCCTTATGTTGTGCATGTGTGTGTGCAAACAAGTATTTGTATGACACACGAGTTTTGAACAGTTAGAAGTAGAATAAATAAAAATACATATATTCTGTATTCTCTGGGATGTTCATAATATCTAACCTTTTCATTCTAGGTGAAGAATAAAAGTTGAAGATTATAAATTGCATTAGTTTAAAATTAAGATCTGGTGTTCACATTTTTTGCTGGAGCAGTGCCCATGCCTTGTTAATATCTCAGGGGAAAAAATATGCTCTTTAGCAAAATTGCTAGCTCTCAGCTACTGAACTGAGCCTCAATGCAATATTTATATTCTCATCCTAGAGTTCTACTGGTTTGTTGTTGAGTTTCTTTTTCCCCTTTTCTCCCTGCTAATTAGTTTAATGCTGCCAGCATAAGAAACCTATTTTTACTTTTGTGTTTGTACTGTTTATCTTTAACTTCAGGTTTGTCTGTCCTTTTTAGGAAAGGGAATTAATTTCACCCCTAGATCCCAGGTATGAGCAATTACTGTGTCTAGAATCTCACTAGCTCTTCCTACTGCTTTCAGCCTATCCCAGTAGAGTAGGCTGTGATGGTTGGCTTTGAGCTGCTTATAGTCAGGAAGCACACACAGTTTGTTAGATTTTGCATTGTTGGAGGGCCAGAGGCTGGAAATGGGAACATCTAAATCTGACCTTGATTTGATTTCCCGTTGAGTAAAAGACACATGCATTTCTCCCTTCGCACTCTTATTTTCTCCTGGTGGAGCAGAAAACATATGATAATGAGTCCAAGAGCAAGTGGTTATTTAGATGGCAGCAAACTGCTGCCTAACTGTGGTCCCAAGGAAGAATGGGAAGGTGGGGAAGCTGTGCTGGTTTTATTTTATCCTGCAGAGAATATTTAGTACAGCCAGTTTCCTCAGGGTCCCTCCCACTGAGATTTTGTTTATGGGGACAAGTATTTTGAATGTCTAAATCTATTGCTGATCTTTTTTCCTTTCTCTTAAACATTTAAAGTACAGTGCATTAGTATCTGGCTTCAGATTTAAAAAACAACCTACCAAAGCAAAAGCCAGATGAATGTGCACAATGTATTGACAGCATGTTACCCTCTCTGTTAAGAGGATGAAACTGCTCGAAAACAAAAAGCGACGTAAAATTCTTAAGCAGGCAATTTGCATGTTGTGGGTGAAATTTCTGAAATACCTGAAGGGGATTTTAAAAACTCCGGAAAAATTATCAAAAAGATCATAACCTGAGTGTGTTGTAAGCAATGAAGAACGTTAAGCACAGTGGTGAGCTCTGCAGAATATCCTTAAGCATTTTCACATTCACAGCTCAGTCTCAAAGGAAAAATTGTAAATGGAAGGCAAGGACTAGAAAAATCTGGTCCATGCAAGCATTAGTAATGAACACTGTCAATACCATGTTCTGTGAGCCCTGAGATGTAAAACAACTGTTGGCATTTGGAAGTTTGGATAGGGTTTGGGGGTTTTTTGGAAGAATTGAAGGTCAAAATACCTGATGCCAGACTGCATATGAGCTTTAACCTGGCAGGCAAAACACTGACACCACTAAACCTTTCCAGTCTGGCTGGCAGTAGTGCCCCTAGCTGTGTGTGTTCTGTAAGAACACACTGGGGCAGCCAAGCAAGACAGATAAATGGACACGTAGTCTTAAACAGCAGCTGTCTGTAACATCCAGTTCCACTCGGCTAAACACTAATTTGATTCTTGCTGCTACTTTTTAATTTGTTTTCAGCTCATTGTAATCTGTTTGGATTGGTTTGTTAGATTTGAAGTCAATAGTCCAAAAGCAGAATTTGACAGCCACTGCTTCATTGCCACCTCCTCTCTCCACCCCATTTCAAACAAAGCCTAATTCCAAGGTAGAGTGCCTACACATTTGGCTTGTTTGCTTTTGATTTCCATTAGACTTTACTGCCCAAACAACCTGGTCATAGCAGTGACAAGGCTGAATTTGTCTCCTTGCAACTTGTCAATGTTTGCCCTAAAAAGCAATTTGATGCAAAAGCTTTCTTCAAAAAGGGAGGCCTTTTGGGGCAGTAACAACACAATAAAAACACTTCACTTTTGGAGACCCCTCATTTTTAAATTGCTCTGGGTGAACACATTCCATTGTATGCTGAAAGAAGAGACATTAACAATTGATTTCTTATATCTTCCTGGGGCAGCAAGAGAAGGGAAGCAGGAGAAGTGTGCAGTATGGAGAGTCCACTTCTGCTGGTAGGGGAACAGGATGTTTCCTTGTTCTGCACCTGGATCTTGATCTGAAGGTCATGGCATGTGTCTGGCACTGGCCATGGTCATGGGTTGAAAGCTTTTATTACTTGACTTGTTGGTCTGTTTTGCACACATACACTACTAGAGTGTTCACATACTAAGTGGGATTGAAAATTTGGCTGATCAAGCACATAATTGACGCTGGAATCTAAAGATTTATTTATTTACTTTTGAATTCTTTCTCAGTGAGTGATTTATTTTATATGTGCATCTTTCAAAATGAACAATTGTTCCTCCTTTCTTTTAAAGTTTAGGAATAACAAGATACAAAGGAGCCCTCTAAATTGCAGGACCCCAGCGACATTTTCCATCGCTCTTCAGGCTAGGTTCTGTTTTTTTCCTGTATTCACTGTGCTTACAGTCCCTTTTACTTTCCCCTTCCAGACTTTTGTATCTATGTTCCCATGTAAAAAACCCTTTATGAGCAGGCTGGGTGACTGAGGATGTCAGAATTAACATCCTGATAACACAGCATGGGCACAGCTATACCACTGGAATGCATCTGGTGTGAACAAACAAAAAGAACAGACTTTTTCAGGCTGTTTGGAGTACGGCTAAGGCTGCCCCTCAGTTCCTTGGAGATTTTGTGCTACGTAAATTTTCAATTTGTGTAAAATAGATGCAGGAAGGGCTAAGGAATGCTTTGACAACACAATGGATGTTTCCCAGGAGTTGATCAGCTTAGTTCTGAATCATGATGCTGTGTAATTCCTGTGTAAGGGGGATATGAAGCACATAGTCCCTGATAGTCCCAGAGGTAAAAGAGTTCCACTCAGCAGTTTTTAAAGGATTTTTTAGCTATTGTGTAGGGCAAACAGTGTTTCAGTAGAGGAGGAAAAGACATTGCTTCTCTGGTATCACTGGCATCTCTCCAGTCAGCATTCAAGTGCCATGGAATTAATTGAATGTTGTGTTTTTCAGAAGTAGAGCCTTGTTTGATCTATTTTGTGTTGCAAAACATGAAAAGACAGACTCTGAATAGATTTATTTTCATAGAATCACTGACTCTTTAAAATATATTTAATTTTCATATTAATTCCTTTTCTGGAATTTAAATTCCTTTTCTTACCATTTAAAGCATATTTGATCTAGTTAGCAAGCCCTTCTGCAGGCCTAATGCTGCTGGTACCTCTCAGTTATTAATGCTCGTGTTTGTGTAGATGTTGCTGGAGAAACTGTGAATGGCCATGTGAGAAACTTCACTGTCAGAAAGTAACCTGGTGCACTCCCCAGGGATGTGATGTGCCTGCCTTGCAGTACATCCACCCTTGCCTTTCGCTGGCATTTGTTAAGGGTTTGTGTTTATTAAGGGAATTGCCTTTGTTCTGTCACCAGGTAAGCTGGCTTTTGCTAATTACCTCAGATTTGTGTACGTGTATATGCAGGATAGTGCTAACAAAAGGATTCTGCTTACAAAACTTAGTAGTTTGTTCCATTAAGTAGCTCTCAGTTGTCTGTGAATCCATGCTGACTTACAGCTGTACAAATGCTACGTTTTTCTGGATAATCTTGGACATACATCTTTGGTGTACAGGTTGTACATCCACTCAGTTATGCTAAAGTGAACTGGGCTGGGTGTCCTGCCACTCATGTAAGTGCAAGTGGCTCCTACTGACTTGAATACCAGTCAAAATAATCTTTAAAAAGTAGCAAATCTATACTGCAGTGCAAGCGGAAGAATAATGGCTGAAGGTGATGCAGTTTTATCTGCTGGTTAGTTGTGATGCTGATGATGGTAGTTATCATTTAGCTAGTCCCATGCAGCTTCTAAGGACCATACAAAGAGTACAGTAATTAGGTCTGAACTACTCTCTAAGTTAACTTCTACTGTATTTGGAAAGCTTGACACCTTTTATTAAGTGTGACAGACCTGGCAATAAGAGAAGGATGTAAGCAGCATGACTTCAACTTGCAATCATCCAGTCAAACTGTATCAAATGATAAATTAGACTTGTATGAAAAAGAATAATGTGCAATAATGTCATGGTATAGCTCCACGTCAAGTTATCTTCTATCTTTTTTCTCTTCTTTTTTTTTAACATGGATTGCAACATGTTGCTTGTGCCATCAGTAGAAGTGTAAGATAATTCGACAATTCCTGATTTCAACTAAGTTGTGTCAGCCACCTGCAAAGAATATGGGCCCTAATTTTATTCCTTTTGGGTATGTGAGAAATATTTTCCTTGCCAGGACAGGAAATTGGGAAATCAAACATGGGTTGAGTGATAGACCTATCTTAATTTATTGTCAAAGAAAGAATTGTCAGGGCCTCTATGATACTTTCTGAAAGGCAAGCATGGCTAGAGACTTTCAGAAGTGCAAGTTTTTGTTCTCATTATGAACTTCCTATTTTCTTACTTTTACGAAATGTATCTTGGTCTGTTAATCTGCATGCAGTTGCAGGGTTTTGGCTTTTGTTTCATTTCTGCTTCTCAGGCAATACTGTCCACAGTGGGCATTTTGCTGCTGAAAGGGCTACCCTTGAGGTTCAGTCCTTCCTGTAATAGGCCAAAGGTAATAAATGAGAGCTCAAAGTTAAATGCATTTCCTTTTCACAGCTTGATGATGTGATGCTGCTGGGGAGCAGCAGGAGTGGCCTGCCCAGCATGGGGATGAGCTGGGACCAGGGTGGCAGCGGGGCAGGCAGGGCCAGGCACCTCAGGGAGCAGGAGCAGGGGGCTGGCAGAGCCCACCCTGGGCAGGCAGGGCTGAGCAGGGGCAGTGTCAGCGTGCCAGCACCCGGGAGCATCCTCACAGCCTCTGTCTCAGCCGAGCTGTGTGCTGGCAGGCTGGACCTCCTGGGCTGGAGATGACACTGAGCAGGGACAGGGAACTCCCAGATGAGTGAGGGAGAGAGGGAGTGAGTGAGAAGAGGCTGCAGGTGCACTTGGGACCTGGATATGTATCCTCGAGCCATGTGTTTTTCCAACTATTCCTCACAGTTACTAGAGATGGAATTGGGTTTTTTTCCTTTGTGTTTTTTTATCCTTGATTCCAGTACTTGAGGCTTTCAGTGGGGAGAAAAAAAACTTCCTAGAAGGCCGTGAACACAGATCTGGAAGTACATGGCAATTTTCCTGCTACTTCAAGCACATTTGACTTCTACAATGTGTGGTACCCCTTTGTCAGACTGCCCTGGTTGCACTGTTAAGCAAAGCCCGTGATTCTCTACAATGGACTGCATCCTAAACTGGGAACTGAACCAAGGTGCAAGGGCTTCACAAACAGATTGCATTATTTACTTATTTCAAAGGGATGCTAGGTAACTTTCTGGGAAACCACAGGCTGTGAATATGAAAGACTTCCCATTTTGCCAGTCACAATCTGTGGCTGCAGAAATGCTCTTCCAGCACTTACCTGGGAAATAAATGACTTTTTATTTTCAGAGATAAGATGAACACAGCTATTTTTCTGTCTGTGGAGCACTTTCTGCCTTCTGTGAGTTGTCTGCACAACTTCCTAGGAGGCAGAAAAAAATGAAAACTTCTTGGTGAGAAAACCAAGGCGGAGTTGTTTTATTTCTGAAATGGCTTGTGGTAGTGCTCCTGCAAACCCAGGCCCAGGACCAGGAATTGCTGAGCCTTTTGCCAGCGGGCACAGGGCTGCTGCAGCCAGGAAAGTGCCAGCTGGAGGCTGCCAGTCCTAGCTAAGTGTAGCACCAAGCCCCTGCCAGGAGTTAGTCAGGTTTGCTGGGAAGAGTGCGGTGCTGCGGGCTCCAAGGTGACTTCTGCTGGCCTTGGGCACAGTGGAGCAATCTCTGCCTGCAGAAAGCAGGCATGGTGTCACCTGCCTCCCCAGGGCTGCATCCTAAGTTGGGATAACCAGGACTGCGTGCTGTGTGCATCTTCTGTATACAATTGCTGCTCTGAGATAGTCCTTCTGGTGGAACCCATTGAGCTGCTCTCAGGCTCTTGGTAAACTTCTCTAGAAGTGGTGGTTTTACTCATTCTCATGCTTGCTGGGTGGATTGAAAGAAACACACCCAAAGTACACTTGGGAAAAAAACATGTTTATAGCCTTTCTTGCTTGTTAAAATATTGTGTAGCTCAATCATACTACTATTTTAGTCTTCAGAATTAACAGCTCTTTATGCTGAGCATGCTTTCTTCATCACATGAAAAGTGACTTTATTCATGCTCAAATAGCAAAATAAAGTTTGTGAATTCTTTTCTTTTCTTTCTTTCCTTTTTTAATAGCAGTAACTCCCACGAACTGGTACAAGGCTTGGTACTGTGCAAGCAGTTTTTCACTCTTAGAATGCTGCTACTGAAAAGCAGATATTGTGTAAAGTACCATCGATCACTGCCACGGTTTTATACAGTTTGTCACCATTGTTCTTCATATAGCATTGAGTCACATTTAGAACTATGGTACAGCTCACAAGTGTTCAGTGTGGGGAAAAAAGTCTTGCGTTATTTTAGTTGAAAAAAAACCTCTTAATTATTTATTAACTGATATAATTGATTTGTTGGTATATAGCAAATATGTCTGATGTGGCCTAAAATAGATGAGAACAGATTTATTAATATGTTTAGAAGTGTAGGATGTAATTTGTAGTGATGGAGAGTGGAATGGAGTTTCTAAAGATCTAGAATAGCTGAGATTAGAAATATTAGAGCAGATATCTATAAGGCTGTTCTGACAGGTGCTTAGCTCAGAGGCAGAAATGAACTTTTATATCTGATTTTACATTAACAGCTTTGGGATTCCCTAATAATATCCTTGGGGTTTTTTTCTGACTAAGAGCATACTGTATCTCAGGTTAAATCCCACTGAAATAATAGGTGATTTTAAATTGATGTGTGAGCAGATCACATTTTCTCTCAGTCTATCAAACACCATGTAAATACATCTTCTAGAAATGTGGGATTTCATGCTTTATGAATCATACCAATGGCCTAGGATACTTTTGAAATGTTGTAACTTTGCTCCCTTATCCAGGCAATATAGAAAGGTTTTCTTTTCCTTTCATGCACTACCTATATAAATGAGCCTGTAGAATAAACTGGGGAGGACCCTTTTTGGAACTGAGACACTGAGGCAGCAGTGTATCATCTTTGTGTTAGCACAGCCATTTAAATTTCACTGGGAAGGGTGAGACATTGAATATTTCTTCTTTCAGTGCAGAAAAGACAAACTCCCCAAACCAAACCAATCTGTGGCACCAACCCTGTGAGATGTCCTGCTGGTTTAAGAGAACTGGGCAGGTGCTGATCCAGCGGTGCTCCGTTAGCAGAGCTGTAGAGGGTTGCTGCAGGAAAGGTGTTTGTGAAGGGTATCCCGACATGACTTTGAAAGCTCTGAGCTGATGTGGACCAAGGTCAGTAATCCAGAGCAGCAGAGGCAAGTGAAAAAGGGCAAAAGGCCATGCAGTATTTATTTTCCAAGTGGGGACCCTTTGAATTTAGATGTTTTGTGTTAACATCATAAGAACATGTATGGGTTGTAAGCATTTGACAGAGTAAGTTAGGAGAGGCAGGACTTTAATCTTGTGGCTCTTGTAGTTGGTTTAGAAGTGTTTGTTGTCCACTTGTACTTGCTTCTGACAGCTCTGACTGGTATTGTGTAGGCAGGCCTTATGAGAGATTCCAGAGGTGAATTCCTGTGCAGAGATAATGTGGAATTTGCTCCACAAGAAGCCTGCCAAAGCCTGCAGCAGCATGGCAAGGGATCATGATCTTTGTGGAGGTGGAGCTCATGGCAGTAGGATAGACAGCACAGCAGAGTGGTTTGGAGAGCAGATTTGGTCCAGGAGCCTTGGGAAGGGAAGGTGGGAAGAAGGATGGGAAACTGCTGGGGGCCAGAGAGGGAGACAGTGCTTGACAAGAGAGAACAGCAGAATGGTTTGACCAGTGCACCTACTGTACTTTCCTTCATGACTGGAAATCCTTCAGGATTTCCTTTTTTACATGTAGACGTGTAAGGCTGTGGATTCTGTGGTTCATCTTGGAGTGTAAGCTCTTTCCATGTGATTGCTGGTAATGTTTCTTTTTATTCCCTGGTAAATGCCAGTCATTGCTTGCAGGATAGACAAACAAGATGATTTGAATCCAGCTTTAAATGTCTTCTGTTCATCATCAAAAAAACCCACCCATTTTTTTCCTGTTATCTTTCTTCTGAACATCTTATTCTCAGCTTTCTGCTGGTATTTCTATGGAATATCATCTCTGCTGTTAGGTCCCGTGCCAGTTCAGTCAATGCAGACTGCTTTAGTCCTTTGGATTCATTCTTTTATTTGCTTGGTTTCAATAATCTTTTCTGCTTTTAGGGCTGCACTTGAGGCAATTATGAAGAAGGTAAACATGTAAAAAATAAGTTCTGGAATAATCTTTAATTTCAATCTGTCTGCCAGGCAGGCAGATATTTTAATCAAATCTCATATTAATTATTTAGGCATATGTTAGAGTTCCCTTCCGAAAAATATTTTTTTGGTTATCAAATTTCTTCACTGAGGAAATTGCTTCACTCAGAAGTCTCTGAAAAGGTGGGTGTTGTTTGTTTTTTTTTTGTTTTTTTTTTTCCTGTTTAATCCAAACTAGCCCTAGAAGTCTTGGGAGTTTAATTGTATTGATTGTAAAAGTGTAAAGGCCTTGAAATAATTTTTGCTAGTATTTTAACAAACTACCCACATTTCATTGCATGTATTGCAATATTTTTATACCCTCCTCTCATTCTGCCACAGCAATGCCATGGCTCTGCTCCTAGGTCTGTGCTGACATTCTCCATTGTGCAGCTTCCAGACAAAGCTGTTCTGACAAGCAGGACAGAGCATGGCAGCAAAAATCCCATTCCCTCTGTTCACAGCAGTGCTCGGGGTGCAACATCCTCGAGTGCTGTGTTCCTGTGCCAGGGCCTGCAGAGAGACTTTAAACTGCAGCCTTGGGAGTCTGTGCCCCAGCAGCATCCCTGCCATGAATGTGCTCAGCTGTGATCGCTCTGCTGACTTTGGATATGGCATGAGGAATTTGTCCTTCGAGTAATCTGGCTTTTAGGTTTCTCCTCAGAGTTCAGAGTTATCATCTTGCTTGTCACCTTCTAAAATCCTGTATTTTTACATGAAAACATTTTAAAATCTGATTAGAGTAAGCCTTGCCAGGCAGACAAAACCAAAGATCTGGAGTGCTGATCATCCCCAAAGTGACACATTTGTGAAGCATTTACTGTGTTTTTAAAATGAATGATCAGCTGCTGATCTTTTAGGCAGAATAACTTTCTCACCATCCATACCAAAGGCAGAGCTGGAGCTGCACATGGCTGCTACCGTGTCCATGAGAGAAAGGGAGCTCCTCTTAATGCCAGCATCTTGAACTGGAGGAGAAGCTGAACTGGTCCTGTACTTCCCCAGAGGGTTACAGAGGTGCTTGTCTTCCACCTCATGGATGCAGCTGGTGGTGTGGCTCTTGTCCCCACCAGGATGTGTGAGCTCCTTCCAGTTCAGATGCCTGGGTCAAGCTGGAGGTGTGTCAGTGCATTGCCCCAGGACACAGAGGGATCATCTTGCACCTCCTGGGCACAGCTGGATATTCAGGGCACAGCTCTGCACCCTCCCAGGGCAGGGAGCTGCCCATCTGGGCTTCTGCCTCCCCCAGGGCTCAGGGGTACTCCGAGTAATCCATCAGTTCCTGAGATGTGACAAGCCCTGTAAACAAACTCTGTGTGCCTGGGAGAAACTCCTGCTCGCTTTTGTTCCTCTGACCTTTCACCATAGGTCTTAAGGTGAAAATCAGTTCCAAAGTGAAGATAGTGTCAGACAGTGACTAATGGCTGTGGACTTGTTCTGATTGTAAAGAAGTGCAGTTTAGGCAGACTTGAGCAACCCTACCTCATCTTTCTTGGCTTGTGGTTTTTTTTATTAGGGAGGTATGTTTTGTCAGCCTCTGAAGAGCCATATCTCCAATTTTGTTTTACATATGCAAGAATTCAATGCAATGGTAAATGGTCTATAGGCTTACTTGTACCCAGGTATTTCATATGTGTGTCATACTCTGAATGTGTCATTTATACCGTTGTGGTGTACTGCAGAATTTTCTGGGAAGAAAAATCTTCTGAAAACTGCCAGTGTAATTCCCCTCACTGCAAATTCTGTAAACATGAATCTCTGGGATCACTTGTGCTATTAAAAGCTTCGGTTCAGAATACATTAATACAGGGCAAAACAAAGAAATCCAGAGACAGGGCAATGTACACCTGAAGGATGCTTGAAAATGTCAAGCTTCTTGATTAAATCATCCTGCAGGTGATTCACAGCTTCCAGAAACACAGTTTGTGTTGTATGCTCTTCCTTCTAGGTCCCTCTGTAATTTGCTTTTTACCTGGACCTGCCCTATACAAGGCTGTATTGGAAAACAAACTTTGAAGTTATGTCCTCAAACCAGCAAACTGGTGTGTTATTTTGGGGGGAGTTAAAAACATTGATATTCTCTCTTTATTCTGATATATGAAAAGCTCCTCTACAGTACTTTGGGCTCTGTTTGGGTTAGTTGGGTTAGTTGGTCTCAGGAAAAGTTAACATACATGAACACTGTTATTCTGTAGGACTAAAATGCAGCTTATAGGAATTGGAGTTTACAACCTCATGCTGTAAGTAGTTTTCCTGTGGTCACAATCAAACCATGTTTTTTAAATGTAGCTTACTTGGTTAAACTTATTACAAGTGTGTTTTATTCTGCAGTTTACACTTTGTAAACAACAAAATATCACTCAGGCACTTAAATCCTGGTCAAGAAACACACAGGAGTGTTATCAGGCCCTCTTTGGAGGTGCTACATGATGGGTTTTAACAGGAAATATTCTACAGATAGGGGGTGTTTTTTGTGCTGCTTATCATGCTCTGAGCAACTTCTTTGAACCAGCTGGTTGTCACGTCACTCATTTCACCAACATTTCTTTTTCTGCTGCTTTGAAGGCCCTGTTTCTCTATAGTATTATGAGAAAAATTTAACTGTAATATTGGGTACCCAGTTGCACTGATGGAAATAGGTTATTTTCCAGTAAAACACAACTGATGTGGAAAATACAAAAGATAGTGGAAGTTGTGAGGTCTGATGGAAGCACTACTCGTTTTGCCATACTTTGAGGGAGGAGGATATATCCAAGTTTTACAACATAACAATTACTCAGACTCAGTGCAACTCAAGCAAAGATGAATAATCAATCAATCTTTGTCTAATATTAGTCAGTTGCACAATTTTTAAAGAATACAAGTGCTGATGGGTCAGCAGGTGATTTAATTTCTCCTCAAGTACATGAAATTGTTTGTTACAAATGATGCTCCAGCTCACTTTGCTGTGGGAGGATCGTTTGTGAGATACTGGAGATTAAAACAAACCTATATGTTCTAGTAACACAAAGGGACATTTTTCTTTGAACTGGTGGGTGGATAAAATTCTTTGCTGAAGTGTTTAAAAAACCTCTCTGCAGGCTGTGTGGAGAATTGCCACATGCTTCTCATAGATTCCAAATTTCTGCCATAGCAAGTCCCACTGGTTTCAACCACAGGCTCTTTTGTTTTCTGTACTCGCCTTTGTAAGCCTCAGCAAGGGGAGGCAATGCCAGAAGTTCTGGAAAACAAGAGTGAGAGGGTTGGAGCCAGGCCTACACTGCTGCATTCCTCTGCAATGGTAGGCCACCGTGTGGGCTTTGTTTCAGCTCTTCATTGTAAACCAGAGGCACGGATAACCGAGTGCCCAACTCTGTGAAAGCACGCAGAGGGGAAGGCAACTTCTGCAGCCAAGTAGATTGGTTTTAATTACAATTAAAGATCAAAAGTTGTTCTCACTCAGGGGATGCTTTTAGCTTTTTTGAATGCCTCTTTTTACTTGCAGGTTTCTTTACCTGTCCTCACAAGCAAACAATACCTTCACACAAGGCTTATAACAGTCCTGAGCCACTTTCATAGTCGTAGAATCATTAAAGTTGGAAAAGACCTCAAAGATTGAGTCCCACCTTTGACTGAACACCACCACATCAGCTAAAGCAGCCATTCCTTGAGCACTTCCAGGAACAGTGACTCCATCACTTCCCTGGGCAGTCCAATTCAATGCTTAATCACTGGTAATTTCTTACGGAGGCGTATCACTGAATTGCCGAAATACATACATAGCCTATTAAAAACCGCGATAAAGAGGAAATTAAGCACCATGCAGTGATTAAGCACCATGACAGATGATGTGTGACTGAGGCCTCCCAGCTAATTTCTTGCTTGTGGAATATGGCTTTCACAGTAGGTTTAAGAAGAAGGTGGTCTGTTGCACCCCTGGTTTTAAGCCTCAGCATCATCAGTACAGAACTCACAGGGTTGGTACCCAACTGCTGCTCCAGTTCCTGTGGTTTGAAATGCCTTGCTGACTGGTTTGATTTCCTCTCTTTCTATGACAGGGGCAGAATGAATTGGGTACATTTCTTCAGTAAGGATACAGAGGAGAGAGGGTTCTTAAAGGCATAAATAATACAGGGTGTACGAGTCTGGGGAAAGTATGATGTTCTTTTTCCTCCATCAAGTCCCAAACCTGGCTCCTGGAGTGCCCCCCTCACAGTGGGCAATGGGATGTTAATGCATTTCAGCCCACATAACCACACATGCTTCCCATTAAGATCCAGACTTTGGGCAGGGACTCTGGTTATTATTGCACAGGCTTGGAAGTGTTCTCACATCTCTGACATGCAGAGAGTTGTGCGTGCCTTGGTGAAAATACAGAAGAGCTTTCCAGCAAGAGGACTCCTGATATATCAGAAAACTCTGACTCAGTATTGCTACTTTTTACACACTGATACCATAAAATGTAATTTCAGTAATTGCCTTCAGCAGAATGATTAACTCTGAACATAAGCTGTAATGAATATACAGCATATTTTTAATTTCTAATTTTTATTTTGTAGTCATTTCACAGAACGACCCCTCTCAAATCACAAAGTTGTCAGCAGAACTAAAAATTACGTGCCATTTGCTGATACACAAAATAAGACTTAGGCATGTTTATCACAGTGTCACCATTCCAGGTAGATGTCACACTGCTGTGTGTTTTCACCTAGTCATGGATTGGTTGCATTATGGTTTTATTGGGTAAATTTAAAAAGTTAGTATAGTTACCCTACCAAAAAAGCTACCACAGCAACAATTCCCCACAGTGCCAGTACCACCTTACAGGGATCCTTCTCCCAGCAAATGTTGGCTTTACTGCAGAGCAATGCTTGAGGGATGTATTTATCATGAATCTGGTACTCTTGTAACAAGCAGTGGTTCACAGTTACATTTTAAACACTTTGGGTTGATGAAGTTTAGCAGAAATAAGGGGAAAGAAAAAGAAATCAGGCTATTGATTAACCTACTGAACTTGCAAAATTAATACCACTTATTGTTTATTACTCCATAATCCAGTGCTACTTTTATAGATTAGAGTGTATATTGACATTTATGCTGTCTTCATCATCTGGCTTTTAAACATTGGCACCCTGAAATGAAAGGTGCAAACTTAAGGAAGCAGAAGATATTTGCTGTTACAGGACATAATTTACTGATTGTGTTGCATATAATTTTGACAACTTGCCTTGTTATAAATACAGCCTTTAAACAGTTGCTGCCATGTTGAAGGAAATGTATTTATTTTGACCAGATTCTGTGATTTTGGTACTGCCTTTACATACACTGGATTAAAATTTTAAAGTCCTTTTTTGTCGCCCTAAACATGAGGTTGATGATTTTGATCATCCTTATGCAGAGCACCAGTGACTGTATTAATGAATGCTTCTGGGGAATCACCTCCTCATACCAGCCATCTTCATGATGGATGAAAGACTCCACAGGTTTATTTTCCCAGCTCTGCTTCCTGAGCTCTGAGAATTACCTTTCAAGTAGCTGAGGAGAGTGCTGAAAGTGGTACATCTCAGGATGATGGCAAGGCTGGCTGGCTGGGAACTGAGGGATCTGAAAAGAAACTGTCAACTCGAGAGGTTTATTTATCCCAGTGTCAAAAAACCAGCCCTACTGTTGGAAGCACCTTTGGCAGCCAGCAGGTTTTTCATTGACTGGCCTTTTGGGAAGAAGGCTGCTAGGCATTTCAGGAGAGACTTTACTCTGTCTTTTACCTAGTAAAATAGGTAGTACTTGTGAAGTGGTGCCAAAGTATGTCAAATGTTCAAGGGTTTTTAGGTTTTTTTTTCAGCAGATCTGGAGTACATTTAGGTTAGTATCAGAAATAAAGTGAGAGGAGTCATGCTTATGTTTTCATCCTGTAGTGGTTAGTGTCTGACAGAATTCACATTCTCCTATGCGATTTTCAGTTTTTTCCCTACAGCATAATTTTATGCTAGAAAGTACATATTCTTATTCTACCTGAGTGAATGCAGTATTTTTCTTTGAAATATGAGCATAAATAATACAGCTAAAGTGTCAACTGCAAAGACAGTTGATTCCATAACAGGATGCAAACTGCATTTTCCCTCTCTTTGTCAAACATCTTTGTGTTTTCATGTAAGCTCTGCCTTAAGGCCAAACTGCAACCTCAGCAGCTCTTCTTCAGCAGGAGGGGACCAGGGAGGGCTTGGAGAAATGAGATCTTTCATGACTCTGAAAGAAACTGTGCCAAGACTTGGATATTAGCAAAGGTCTAGCAATTAACAGATCCTATTTGACCTAATAATTTTCAGTCTGGCATCAGCTCTAAGGAGGCATAATGCTTTCTGCAGAGAACAGCTAAGAACTGGTATTCCATGAGGTACCAGGGATTCAGGAAAAGCAGCATTTGTCAGGTGCTTCTTCTAAAATGTTAAGTGGAAGTTCCATTCACCCAGACACAGCAATGTAGTCCAAATGTCTAAACCGATATTGTGCCTTTACCTATTGCAGTGCAATAACTTTCAGCAGGCTCAGCCACTGATCCTTGTTGACCCAAGATGTATGGAACTAAACTTGGTCTTTTTTAAAATTTAGTTCAATAGAAGTAAATACTGGGGAGGTTTTTCACTTTTTACTGTGTTTTTAGTACTAAGTTTCATTGTAAGGAAAATTATGCCACAGTAGACCCCTTATTCACTGCTTCAGCAGATTAGTGTAGAAATGTGCTCAACTCGTCAGTGGAATGGAAACACCCTCAAAACTTTTTTATTCTAGTCTGGTAAGAGCTTTATATGCTGTAAAATGTCTAATGAAAGAAGAGAGGCAGGGAAGTCAAAGGAGTGCATGTTATGCTTAGCAGATAGCTTCTCATTTTTGTGGTGGTTTAGTCTGCAGCTTGGTTAGCCCATAGAAAAAGCCAAATTTCTTGTGCAGAAAAGTATCATTCCTTCAGTTATGCTGAAGCTATAGAGAAAATTTGCCTTCGAGTGGAATTTTTTTTCCCTGAAAGTGATAAGCTTTGGCAAGGAGGGAGGGAGGAGAGCAAGCTGTAATGGAAGTGATCTCTTGGCTAAGTTCAGCAGGAGTGTTAAACTCATGTGAATCTGTATCATGAGACACATGAGCACTTCTTTCTGCATTCACTCTGCTAGAAAACGGGGAGAATGTTTGTGTAAAAGCTAAATGCATCAGCACGTCTGTTCTGGTTGTGTTCAGAGCTATGACCAAGTGGTTGTTTCACAATTATACTGCATGCCATCCATTTCAAACAGAAATACTTGTCCAAAATTGATTCCCAATGTTTGACAGGCATCAGACAAACCCAGTAATTAGGTCTGTGAATTTAAATGTCTGATGGCATATTGCCTTCTAACCATATTAAAGAAGTTAGGCTAAGAGCCATTTCTTGTCTGCAGTGCCGTAGCATAATGAGGATGAATCAAGCTTTTGCAGTTCAGATTTAACAATGCAGACATAATTCTTTCCTCCGTCTCCCCAAATACTTCTGTGGCGAAGCCTAATGGCTGTGGACATGCTATTCTACTGTGGGCTGTGCTGCAGTAAAAGTCCAAACCAAGAGCTGGATTGTTGTGAAATTGTCTCGGCACAGAGTTGGAACCCAGATATCCTCAGCTGCAGCATGTGTGTAGTGATGATGGATGTGTTGTCTCTGGCCTTTTATTCTGTCAAGTGCCTGATATTACCACAAGTGTTATTAGAAGCCACATATTCCAAAACAGTGATCCCAGCCTCTTAAATAATGCAAGGCAACCTATTACTAATGCATTTATGTTATTGCTGTAGCTTACCAGAATTCTTGAAATCTCAGCTGTGACACAGGTGATTAATTTCTAGGTGTTATGTTTTGTTGTTCAAGTGACTAAACATAGATCAAACAATACAAAAAAGTCAGATGTTTTAGTCAGCATTTCAGTAAACATACTGAAATAAACTTAACTCAGAACTGAGGATTAATACTGCATTGTATTTCACTGTCCAGTTGACATTTATAGAAGAGAGGCCCTAAAAAGTAGAAAGGGGCAAATACAGATTATATTCAATTTACTGAAAAACAGTGCTTTATATACATACATGACTTAAGCTAAAATGAAAAGTTGTTTTAAAAGTTCAGTAATCTCCATCTTCATACCCTGACAAAAGAAGGCTGAGAAAAAGGAAGTAAGTATAATTGATCATGGCAGCCTGCAGTTGTGATGAAGTGTTACAAAGTTGATTAATGTACTTTCTGACATTTGTAGTGAGTAAATAATTCTTAATTCTTAAGATTTGATACAAATATTTAAGCTGTTGTCATGTATAATCAATATTTGCAGTATGCTGTGACTGTTGATCTAAGCCTCTCTTGAGAGCCCAAAATAAGGTAATGTACTTCAGCTTTCATCAGCTTCATCTTCCTCATTTGTTTCAGTGTTTGTAGAGGGAGCAGCAGTAGGAATGTGAGAGGAATTACAAGTATCTGCAAGAAAGCAAGACTAGAAAGGAGTAGGAGGAGATTAAAAACTTGTAATCTTTTTTAAAACTCTTAGCTTAACAACATCTTTCTAGGCTGTCCTCCGAATGGAAGAAGACTACAGACTGCCGTGCACACAAGGAGGGACTCTCATGAAGCAGCCCCTCCAAGGGACCCATGAGAAGGATATTTGTATCTGAGGTCTCTTGGTTTGAAATTGTCCTTCACACAGAACAAATTTCTGTGGTTGTTGAGGGGAGTTGTTAGAAGCATTGGGCTTCCCCAAGAGGTCCCAGCCACTCAGCAGCTTAGGGAAAAGAGTTATTTTGATAGTCAAGAAATGGTATAAACTATCAACATCTAATCAAGCACCAAGTAGTTTCAAAAATACTCATATGGGTCCTAATTCCTCTTAAGGACAATGAAGGATTGGATTTATTGCTTTGTCATTGAAAGCACCTTTGGACTTTCTCCTTGGTTTCATTAACAGACTGCTAAGAATTTTTTTGTCCAGCTGTATTCCCCATTTTTGGAAGTCACTGTGTGTACAGAGAAGAAATGGCTCTGTCCACTCTGACCAGCGTGCCCAGGGAACATTGTGCCAGCAGCAGGCACAGGTTGCTGTGAGGTGAGGGAAAGCAGAGAGGTGGTCTTTGGGAGTGGTCCTTGGCCACACCTGGAATGCCTCATGCCTGCTTGGAGTCTGGTTCCCTCCTGCTGTTTTTGGGCTAATGGGAGGAGGTGCTTTTCCTGTGCTCTCATTTGTTTAGCTCTCAACAACCACGTTCACTTACATATAAATAGAAGACACTTCCATAGCCTTCTAATTAATCCCGATGGCAATGTATCCTGCTGTACTTCATTTTACAAGGATTATCAAAACAGTGCCTAAAATCTCTTCCTCCCTGGGCAACTTTCTCTTGTACAAGCAATATAGTATAAATCGTGTGCTCTATTTTAAGAAAGAGCTTCATCTTCCAAAGAAAAAGAACTTAAAAAAACAGTAGCTATACACAGCATTTACAATAAGTTTTAATAAAAGTGTAAATATTTGGTTTTAAATGAACAAATAAGCACACATTTATATAGCCCATTAATTCTGGATGTCCTTAGGACATTATTAAAGTGATCTGTCTCTCCAAATGCACTGGAAGACTTTGATTAGTTAGCAACACTATCGACAGTATCTCTCTTAGGTGTTTTTATACATAGAGAAGACATAAGCATGAAGAAAATTTAGAGGCCAACTTAAATGTGCGCTTTCACTGCTGAAATAAAGCCTCCAGAAAGATTTATACTTTATAGCTCACTGCGTATGCATTGGGAGAAGCTACTTTGGTGGCACAAATACCCTTCTTTGTTGCTTACCAATACCCGTATTCAGTGGCACAAAGAACAACTGTTGTAAAAAATATTAGTATGCAGATGCTCTGGTGTTTTGTTAATGCATTTAATTAAATACAATAACTCTTTTGTTTGCTTTTCTTTTTCTGTCCTTGAATGGATTTGTATTATGGTATAGAACCTAGGCTTAGAGTTACTGTTTAAAGTGTTTTGCAGTTTCAGAATGTGTCAGACATCCAAGTTAGTTACTTTTCTTTTGTTCTATTAAGAAAATCATTTGGATATGCAGGTAGTTTCTGGTAAGTCTGAGAGCGTCTTTTAAGGAAAACTCAAATTCCAAAGTTGCCAGCAAGTATTTTCACCACTAATGAGGTCTTCAGTGACAGTCAGGCACTGGTTAAAATAATTGTATTCCTGAGAGACTTTCAGATATTTTAACCGAAGAAATTTTTGTTGAAGTTCCCCAACATTTTCTAGCTAGTTTTCACAAAAAAAAAAAAAAAAAAAAAAAAAAAAAAGAAATTGCCTAGCAAAACTGCACTTTATATTTTCATATGAAAAACTGTATCAGGCTGATTACAACCAATTGTAACCTACACACAGGTTTTGCAGAAGCTATCATTACTGTCTTGTGTTGTTACCCATACAGTTATTTCAGAATTATTCTCAGCCTGAGAAAGGGTTTCTTTAGTGCCCTGTGGGTGAGAGAAACCATATGAAATGACTGTGTCAAATCTAAAATTGCTCTGCTGAATCAGCAAAGTACTTGAGCCCTGAGTACTTCAAAAACACAGCAGTATTTGCCAGATCCTATCCCTCCCACAGGAACAAGGGCCAAATCAAATGAGAATGTAAAACGGTAATTAGGACACCCTAAAGGTAACATGACTAACTTATTTCTGAATTTCTGAGCCCCCTTAACTCCAAAAGACATTTCTGACACAGAGTGTGTGGGAGGTGCCTGTGCTGAAGGTTGCTCCTGAAGTAATGACCTACTAATACTCTTCTGGCGTTCCTTGGGTCATGTTCTTCAGTGGGTGCAGTTTCCTTTAGAACAGTAGGAGTCGTGGTTTAGGCCATAAAAACCTCCACAAATCTTTTTGTCATTGATAAAAGCAGCTGCTACAGGTGAAGGAAGGGCTAAGTGTGCTGCAGCTGATGCTGCTTATGTACTTTACTGGGTGCATCAGAACTCAACTGTGGAGAAAGCAGCAGGCATTTCACTTACCACAGGGGTCTGTCTTGGCACCTTTCTTGGCTAAAAAAAATGCTTGTCAGTTGCTGGTAATTGTCTTTGTCAATTCTCACAAGCACTAAATGCAGATTGGACAGTTTTGCTTTAGGCCTTCAGCATCAGTGCTAGGACGTTCTACCTGGAGTGCCAGGATCATTGTACAGGGACAGAAACTGTCATAAAGAGGCCAAGCAGAAGCTGCAGTTTAGTGCTGTCTTTTTTGAAGTGAGGACAATTTCAATACAATTTTTAGGTCAAAAAAACCCTTCTCCTCACTATGCTTGTTTGGTCCATATTGAAGTTACAGCGAGGAATTCCAAATGAGGCCATAAGCTCTGACATTGTGGAGAGGGAACGTGCACTTGTGAAGGCACAGATCTGCAATGTCACTGTAATTATTCAATTTTTTTACCTCTGTTTTGGAGAAAGATGGTGTAGTTAGAGTTGCAGTCTTCAAGGGAAAGTACAGGAAATCTGATCACTCACTGAAAGTGTCCTCATCCACAAGCCTTCCATGTAAATAAAGTTAATCTCAGTTAATCTCAGTTATGCTTCAAGTAATCTATTGATCTATTTATAAGTGTGTAAAAAAAACCCCAAAAACATACCAAAAATCACCTAGAACTACTGCAAATTTGTGTGAGAACATCATTCTGGTTTCAGTTCCAAGATAACTTAATGTTCTTTAAGGCTGGAAGAGAACATAGTTTCATTAAAACCGCACATATTATGGGTTTTGTATGAAATGAGCATCTCAAGGCGAGGCAAAGAAAGCAGCATTGTTCCGGGGCTGTTTTTCACAGGCCTGTATTCATATCTCATCCTTGTTGTTTGCAGGAGAGGCAGATGTGAACCAGAACAATGGGAGCTCCACGAAGAGCCCAGCGGTGACAGACTCCAAAGGCACAGCAGACCCGAAGAATGCCTGGCCTGAGGCCAACCCAGCTGACAGGACTGGTCGCCCCCACTTGATCCGCCTCTTTTCCCGAGATGCCCCAGGAAGAGAAGACAACACCTTCAAAGATCGGCCCTCAGAGTCAGACGAGCTACAGACCATCCAAGAGGACAGTGCAGCAGCTTCAGAGAACTCGGATTTGATGGCTTCACAAAAACGCTCCTCTTTCCGGCACGGATCAAAACTGGCATCTGCGAGCACTATAGACCATGCCAGACATGGATCCCCACGGCACAGAGACTCGGGTATACTTGACTCGCTGGGCAGATTCTTTGGAGGTGAAAGACACGTTCCCCGGCGGGGCTCGGGCAAGGTGAGCTCTGAGGAATAGAGAACTGCAAGGCTGCAGCAAAACACAGTACAGTGAAAGAGGAAGGGTGGGGCTGAAAGAGAGGTGTCACTGCTATAAGGCAAGAGTTGACCTAGCCAGCGGGATGGTACCTGTAATGTAATGCTTGGCTTTAAACTGAAAACAGCAACAACAAAAAAAAGCAAAGATCTGGGAAACAAGAGGAGCCACTCTGGGTAGTAACAAGGAGTATTAGAAATCCAGGGGGCTCTAGAAACATTACCGTGAGGAATTTTTATGAGCATTTAATGTGGTGTGTTGTATGCATTTCTATGCTGCGCCATTTAGAGAAACTTCAGTCTGCTTTTGTGTGTTGTTCTTAAATATTTGCAAAAGGGAGCTGGATGAGAGCACTAAATGCAAGACAATCGCTACATATCTTGGCCCTAACTGAGGGACAAACTTGGAAATAGAAAAGGAATTGTGGCCAAATTCTCAGCCTGCTTGTGCAAGAGTATGTTTAAGGTCAGTTGACAGCATTGCCTGGGAGATGGTTTGACATGTATTATCCTGAATCCTAGGTGTACGAAATAATCCACACACTTTATTCTGACAAGAAGCTGAAATCTATTCCAAGCATTTCATATTAGAAATCGTATAATGAACCATTTCTACACTGTGAATTCCAAAACAAGGCATTGATGAAAGGCTGGTAATTAAATTCTTCCCTTTTCCAGGATACCTGCCTCCTTTGATAAATTAGGTAGCTGGCATATTAGTTCAGTATTATTCAAGTGGCAAAGTTTAAGATGTTTTTGCTGTACCTTTTGCCATGTAAATGACAGGTGGACTCTTGTGTTTGTGTGTCCACACCCTACATAAGCATTCCAATGGAACTGCTGTAGGGCTGTAAAACCTTTCTTTTAGCTGAATTTGTTGTAGTTGCTCAAGTTATGTGTTGCAAAAAGCAGCATTCATAGTTGCTGGCTGGGCCCAAATTTTTGAAAATCCTTTGACAACCTTTGAGGTCTGTTCAGTGTTCCAATCTGTGATCTGTGCTGTCCCTCAGTGCTGCACTGGGACAGGACACAAAGTGCCCTGTGCTGTGAAACTGGTCTGTGGTGGTCTGACAGCTGTGGCTGTCAGTGTCCTTCCCAGCTCCACACCTGGAAGCACCATGTATAATAGCCCTTCCCCAAACAGTTGTTGTAATGTAGACACCACTGGATGAAAAATACTCTAGAAACTTAAAACCAGAAGCTTCTCACACTTGGAGGGCGGTAATGAGCAAGCTGGGTGTTTTGTTCTTTTTATTTCTCACCTTTACCAATTGGGGTGTGTGATGCTATTGACAAAGATTTAGCAGCCAGGCAGTTTTTTCTGTAGTAACATTTCTGTGCATGTTCCTGTGTGTAATGTTCATAAACGCAACAAGCAGTTGCTGTGAGCATGAAGAAAAGCTTTTTTCTTACTTTAACTGCAAATTAGAGAGACTGTTCCCAGCTGCTATTTTCTGGAACCTGGCTGGCCAGCTCAACTCTTGCTGTTTTGTTCATGTACTGTGTTACTTGATGAGAAATAGTGTATGAAATGTTCTTTGTACTCCAAGGAGACAATACCAAAAAGTTAGATTCTGCATACAGAATATACAGAGGTCTGTGCATTCTTGCTTGGCAATAAATCAAACCAACTCAGTTTTTAGGAGTAATGACTAAAAAATGTCTGCAAGCTGTGCAAGTTCTGTATTTTATCCTTTGGTGTGAAAATGATTGCAATGATTCTCTATAGATTTTGATGTAATTACGTATGAGAGGACAGGAAATCATCTCTTTTATCTCTGCTGTAAGATGCTATTTTGAAGAACTTAAATGTCTGCAAAACAGAACAGAATTATGGACAATTCTGACGTTTTTTAATCTAGCAGAAGTAGTCGTTTGGGATTTTTTTTCCCCTTAAGAACAACTACTCATACTGTTACAGAGTCTTGATTAGCAGATCTGAGCTGGAAGCACAGAGAAGTTGAATTATTTTGGCAAAAGTCAGTCACATTAGGACTTGAAGTGCCAAAGCATCTCTAGCACACTTCCACACAATGACAATACTGATGTGCATCCTGGGAAACATTCCTAGGAAGCTCTCTTGTGGGAAGGCTTCAGCGTGGAGAGTACTGAGCAAGTGGCACAGGCAGTCATTTCAACTGATATTTATTTAGCTTCTGAAACAATGCCTTTTTGGTTTCTTGTATCAAGAAAGGGTTGTGGTGTCATTTATTTATACAAGTGTAGACAGAGGAAATCTAGATGGTTCATTTATGCTTAAACCCTAAATAGTTGTTGCCATTTGCTGAATTTTGTAGAGGATCACTGATAGATGATGAAGGTGTTCATGGACCAGCCAAAATAGAGTGAAGCCCCTTGGCAGTTTTCCAGACTCTGCTAAGTAAACAGGTCTTTGCTAAATAAGATACCACTAAAAGCACCTTAAAGGATGAATTTCAAAGGCTTGAAAAAAGTCCCTAGAGCTGCACAGTTTATTTGCTTGCACTTTTTTTCTCTTATTTATTTTGAAGCATTTCAAAGCAATTCTGCAGCTGCCTTTCTTGCAGTCTTCTTTTTTCAGCCAGCCCATGCCTCAGTGGGAGCTTCTCAACAACCCACACCAGCAAGCACTGGAATGCAAGGACAACACTTGCTCTTTGTACAGACTTAGGGCTGACATTCAAGCAAAACACATTATAAATTCTTTGTGGAGGCATTTTTCTTCTTTCATCCATAGCTAAGAACTACATTAATGAATAATATTCACTATTGTGTCCAGAAAGGTGGGGTAGGAACAATGCTGGGACTGTTTCATGGCCTCCTTTTCTCATGTGAAGCAGGTTCTCCCTTGCCCTGCAATTCTGAGGTTAATTTAAGAGTGCATAGGAGTTTCATGGGAGTTGTTAAAAATAGAAATACTGGAATGTACAAAAACCACTTCGTTTTCTCTAAGGGGCAGCAAGTGCATTTGCCATTTTCCCCTCAATTCCATCAAGATTTTGGATAGTTGAAACTATCAATCAAAACCAGCTTGAATTTTGTACTTCTAAGAAAAGCTTTTAAGCTAGAATATTTGAACAAAACTGTTGTTGTGTACAGCTCAAATTTAATCGTATTAAAAAAGAATTTTAAATGGTGACAGAAGGAAACTGTGGTGCAGACATTTTAAATAGCATGCATGAGAGAGTAGCATAACAATAAATTATTTCCTTTCTAATCTTTATAGAATATTTGTCTAAACAAGTTTGTTAAAACAATCAAATGTTCTTTGTGCCTCCTAGATTCGGAGCCTGTATTCAACTTCAGTATGTACTGACTGCTATTTTGTTTCTTTGATGCAGTTGTTTATGCTTTTGTAATCCTTTTGTTTATGATTTTTTTTTTCTACTAAAGTTTGTATTGTGAAACAAAAACTTTCCTGTCCTGGTTTAACATTTTGCATTAACGTACTAAACTTTAAACTACACTTGTGACAGAGATCAAACAAACCAAAATACATAAGTGACAGTAAACAATAGTTGAGGCAAGACTTAGTGAAAGATTAAATCAATTTCTCTTCTACATTTTGCTTCAGTTTTGTGTGCAATCTTGTAACAGTCTCCTGTTGCCTGAATGAAGCCTTGCTCCTGTATTTCCTTCCAAATTTCTATGTGTTTGGGCACAAGAAAGATGGAAGGTAGAGATGGGGCTTCCCCATGCCACAGACAGATATGAGGCAGGAGCAGCACCGGGCTGAAGTTCTTCTCAACTTGAGCAGAACCAGGGTTTGGGATCACCATTTCCAAATCAGCAGTTCCAAACCCAGTCCTGAGCTGAGCAGATGCTGGAGTGCGGATCTACGACAATGGCTGCAATAACCATGCACAGGCAAAAAGTTTAGGAACCACAGTCTTATATAATGCCGTGGAGGGATAAATTAATTAAGATCTTTTGTTTTTTGCACTTGAATTCTATTCACATTTCCTGTGGAAGCTTTAATGTATACTACAGCACCATGAAGAATTTGAAAAGTAGTTAAATCAGTGCTAGTCTGACTAGTATATGATGTGATTTAAGTAAATACATACTGTGATTTTAATTTCCAAATCTTAGTTTTCAGGGAGTGGTATTGCTTGTGATACCGTGCTTTGTAAAACCTGATGTGCAAGCAGTATGCTTGTAAAAAAATTATAGAGTTTATGGTGGTTGTAACAATTTTGTTTTAATCTTTTGCTTTTTATGTGCTTTATGTATTCATTAAACTGTTTATATCACAAAACCCAGTGTACTAATGATTTGTTTTAAATGCTTTAATCCATTAACAGAAGTTGCAATAAACTAGTACTTGTATGTGACAAGTTTTAGTTCACTAAGAGGCTGTGTGTCCTTCTGCAAAATTCAGTTAGAACAGTGCATTGGACAGAGGGAATAGAGAGGTTTCCTTCTGGAAGGAAAGCTCCTGACTCTGATGTTCTCACTTAATGGTGATAGGAACTGAATCTGGCCTCTCATTTGTAGCAGGTAGTAATGAATGATGAAAACCTAAAAATGAATTAGAGTAACAGAACTGCCAATCTGCAGCTCCTTTAGCTTGTGCAGTGGTAGAACCTCAGAGTACATCAGATCTGCCTGGTTTAAAAAAAATCACCTGTACAAAACAAGGAAATAGCAACTGGTGAGTACATAGACCATGTGGGAAATGAAAGGCCTAGGAGCCAACATTACATGGGAATGATTTTTACATGTTCATTTAAAACATGTTTGACCATAAACATGTTATTTGTGCCTAGTAATTAACACATTATTTAAAGCAATGGAACTTGCATTTTCAAGGAGGTTACTGTTTGAAGTAATTACTACAAGCTACTAGAGGAATTTGGGAATTGGACTAGGTTAAATGCTCTTTAAGTGGTACTTTGAAGTGCAAGCACTAAATTTTGGTAAAGTATTAGTGATGCTTTGTGCTCACCTGACATCAGCTGCATGGCAAAGTTTGTTCAAAAATGGGACAAAGTATTTGGGGCTTGCTGATTTGTATCACAAGTCAAAGAGGAGATCATGACTGGGGAGAATGCCTGTGTGCTTTTCTGCTTTTACTGCTTTTTATATAGTCTTGTGCCCCTTACATTCAGAAATGTATTAGTAACATGTTCAAGCTAAAATAGAGATTAATGAACTGAAGCAGTTGAAGGATCATTGTTTCTACTCACTCCACAGCAAAAAGGTTCCCCCCTTTCATTAAATTTCTAACAGGAGCTTTCAGTTCAGTCTTAGCTTGACTATTTAAAGTGTCTTCTATCCATTAATATGATATAATAATAACAGTAGTATGTGTCAGTTGCATGCAGAGGAGCATGTAAGTTCTAGAGAAGAGCTCCAAGGATTCTTTTGAGCACTTGGTGAAGTTCAAAGCTTGTGGTCCCCTTTGCCTGAGCCTGATGGCAGAGCTGCTGGAGGAGCAGTGATGGCACCTTTGGGATCTTTTGGTGGGAACTGGCCTCAGCTGTTCTCAGCCATTCCTCTCCTGTTCACCTGCATGGCCCCACAGCCTAGCTGAGAGCAAAGTCTGGATTTAATTTTGAAACTATATATCAGAGGGGGGTGTTTGTTTAAATAAGTGTGAGGGCCAGGCAGGGACCCTAAAATGTACATACAGATGGTCGAATAGAGCTATTAAAAATTTACCTTGAGGATTTTCTCTGCCTGAGAACAATTTAATCTGTTTACTTCTCTGCAGCTGAACTAGTTTGATAATGCTTTACATTAAAATCTGCTATATTGGTTTTTTTCTATCACATTCCTTGCAAATGAAGAACTGCATTATCCTTAGCGATTTCCGTCCTAGAATGCCAAAATAAATGACTATTCTTCAGCTGTTTGCAGATTACACAATGGTAAATGCTGCCAGATAGAAAACCAGAGATAAAGTTACTACTTTTTTTTCCCTGACTTTGTTTTGCACCTCTGTCATCACATAGCATTAGTGACAATTGTTGGCTTTCACGTTTTGTACTGATGCAAAATATCTCACCATGTTCCTAAAATGGTATCCAGTTAACCATGTTCAGTTACACATTAGACTCCAAAGTTACTCGGTTTCATTTCTGAGCTGCACAAGAAATCATCCACTGGCAGGTGATTTTACTGAATTTTTTAAAAAATCAATTTAAAAATGTTGGTAAAGCACGAATTACTGCTGCAGAACCAAGATGAGCCTTATGTCTCTTTCCCATTTTGCTTGATGCATCTACTACATTTCTGATACATCATAAAATTAATGTGCTTTGGAAACGGTACAAGCCTCAGGTTTGGAGTGCTCCATCTTCCCCACTTTATACTAACAATATTATTGGAAATTTTACCACAATACTTCTTTCAAAGAAATATGCCATTAACCATGCCATGTCTAAATATTTCATAATAGTAAACTCCTTGGTATTACACTCTCTTTACAAGTTATGCTGAGACAGGCAATAGTGCTTTTAACAACCTGCATGAGAGTTTAGCTTGTCACTTGCTTAACTATTAAAGGCAGAAAAGAAATAGAACTGGGCCAATCCTTCAAAGATGAGAACGGATGAAATATTTTGTCGGTGGGTGAGTGTGTGCAATCTGAGATTGCCAGAAATGAAGGTTGTAGTAACATTTTTCTGGCCAGCAGCTGTAAGGTGATAGTGTGTACCTGGTATTTACAACTTTGTTTTCCGATTTCCATTCTTGCTTATTGTATTATCTTCATGACGATATGAAAATACTAGGGAACAGGACATCTAAAAATTGTAGAAATTTCTGCTTTCTTACCAATGGCCATACCCACAATGTTACATTATTTTGCTGTAGCAGCACCAACAGATGCATCTCCACCAAACAGACAGGTGATCAGAAGAAACTGATCATAGTGAATGCCAGTGCAGGATGCCTTCCATACCTTGCCCATGTAAAGTCCTTAAGGCTATGAAATTGGATGGTAGCAGAAGCTACTTGGAGAATACCTACTAACCAAAGTCAAGAAAACTCCCACCCAAACCACAGATCATTTCAACAAAATTTAATCTATACCATTGATACCAACTTGATAAAATAACAATACTGAGTATGCATCAGAGACTATGTCCAAGCAGATAAGGAACTATCATGAAGAATATTTGAATAAAATTATTCATGCTAGGCAGAAAAAAATGCTTTGAAAAAGCCAAGTCAAATTAAAGCACTGGGTTTTGCTTCTGAAACCATGATTATCAAGTGTCACAACAATGAAATAAACTGGACACAGGGAAAAAACCCAGAAGGTATGATGGCACTGGTCCTTCATTTGAGTCCCATCATAAACCAGAACTCTCCTTAAAAACTGGCCCCATTCTGCTT
Source organism: Brachypodius melanocephalos (assembly GCA_013398615.1). NCBI lineage: Eukaryota > Metazoa > Chordata > Aves > Passeriformes > Pycnonotidae > Brachypodius > Brachypodius melanocephalos. The sequence goes on along the minus strand of VZSR01001854.1, from coordinate 1,578,914 downwards.
TTTTCCCCAGTAATTCTTTTACCTGCTAATTTATGAACACTAATCATCAAGGCATTAAGGGGTAACATGGTTATGGAGAAATGTGGTTCTGGATTATTGATTGGCACCTCTCTTGCTTGGGGAGTGTTCTCCCATTGTTTCCTCCTTTTCCCTTGTGTGTCTTACTTTTCAGTCATCTCTACTCTTTACTGCCACGTTTGTTATTCCTGTCATTCTCCTAAGAATTCTTCCTCTTTTTGTTCATCACCCATTTCTAGACAAAGACTGATCTCAGCACAACCCTGAAAGGCAGAATCTCCTGCATTTTACATCCCTCTTCCTGCCAATTCTCCTCTATACCTTTGAGCAAGTAATTTAATTTCTGTCTTAACTTCCACATCAGTAAAAATTAACAGCACCATTACAAGGATGTGTGGCTCATCCTTCCTAAAGTGATTAAAAAAGCCTGCTGAATTAGGTAATTAACTATAATGTCATCACCAGAGATCAGCCAGTGGGGAAGACATCAGCATTCCCATTGCTTTTGGTAACAGATCAGCAAGTTGTGACCAGCCTGGGACAAACACTGCCACCAAGAACAAACTGCTACCTGGATTGTGCGTGAACAAAGACGGAACCAACGCCACCAGTACAACACAGCTCTGATTTAGCAGTGTATGCTCACAGAAGTTACATTACTCCCAGAATAAGCATGGAAAAATGCATCCCACATGGGCTGTGTATTCTGTTGCTGCGGTGAGAGCTGGGGTACCAGCACTGGAAGGTTCTGACAAAGTGTCAGCCATGCCCAGGAACACAAAGCCCCATGGACAAAGCCCCTCCAAATCTCAAGATGAAGCAATTTCTGTATTCAAGTGCCTGTCAGATTTCTCATTAAACTGTATCACAGATTTCCATGTTATTAAAATAAGAAAAAACCCCCACATATATTTACTGAAAGGATGCATCTCAATTCCTGTTCAGCATACATATTTAGAAACCATACTGACTACCTCAGTTTGAATCTGGATAGGAATTTCATTAGTTTGGACCCAGAGTCCATTTCAAGGACTAACACAAAATCAGCTGAGTGGCTTACAAACTGCCTGTTGAACTTTCAGCTTTTTCTTCCCACAGAACAGAACAGTGTTCATCATGGGATAATTATCCTTAAAGGATAATTTTAGTCTACCAGTACAGCTCCAAATGTCTTAGTGGGGGTGGTTAAGCATTATGGACAACCTACAGGCTGTGGAACAGTTTCATTTTCTAAGAATCTAAATGCAATTTTCATGTCTGTGAATTAGAAATGTGTGGATTTTGTATGATATCTTTTAAATTCATGCACAGCAACTCATTAGGTATCTTGTGATAAGAAAAGCCATTGGGAAACCATGAAATCCATAAAACCCATGAAAAAGCCCATTGTTTTCCATCTTTACCTGGTTTGAATGCATTGTAAATCAGCTATTTCCATATTTCATATGTATGGATTTTGCCAGCAGAGAAACAACATGGGATGTACTCTGGATTTTCATCTCACATACTAAAGCAGGCAACAAAAGCACACAGTAGTGACACCGAAAGGAACTGTAAAAAGCTGTAAATTCAAGTACTCCAAAAGTATTTTAATATTGTTATTGTCACAAGTGCATATCACAGACTGATGAGGAGTTAGAGCTATTTTACATCCATATGGAATCTTCAGCTATAAGCAATCCTTTTGTAGAAGAGCCCTCAGAGATTATAATATGTATTTAAAAGTTCCCCCTAAGGCATCTGAGGTGCTAGATCTGACATATCCTGTCTGTAGCAAGCAAAGTCAGGGATGGATTTCATGACTGAAAAAAAAAAAGCCTGTAACTGCTTAAATGTAGTTTTTATCTATTTTATACTCAAAGCCAGTTGTTGCACAACACTGAAAAGCATGCATATATATATGAATATATACACACCCACACAAAAACACAAACTTGGGTATCTTCAGATCAGTGGGAAATGTGATAACCTTGCACAAAACCCCAAATGGAGCCCATACTGGTAGAGAAGTGGCAATTTTTAATTTTTTTTTTTTATTAACAGCTCTTACAAGGTACTAATACAGGTTGTGTCAGTAAATGTAATTATTCTGATGTGAAAGTACATGGCTAACCCAGAGAATGCAATTCCAATATATGGCTAATGTTGAAACTTAAAATACCTGCATGTTTTCTTTGCACTGTATTCACAGTTACTATTTTTTTTTCCTTTGTCTTAGTGGCCAACATACCACCATACTACCAAGGTAGGTGACACAGTAAAACAATGCAACTTTCCTGTACATCACCAGAAAGAACCACAAAGTGTTAAAAAAATCACTCCCCTTGCAGGATAACTGTGGCTATTTTACGTATATTTTTAAAGAATTCTTATTTAGATTATTAATCCTTAAAACCATTGATTTCACAGTAAAGTTGCAAACTATGTTTCTGTCATCACATGTTCCAGTTACTGCTTAAATTTCAAGTACTGGCAAATCTTTTTTATTAAGATCATTCAGCTTTAGGGTTCTTTTTGGCTTTTTTGAATGTGCAGCAAAGTTGACTTTGTTGAGATCCTTAACTGAGGTCAAACATTTCACTAATGTTAACTGGGAACAGGAAAAACTGAGCGTTCTTCTGTTCAGTTACTAACGAATTATTGTATGTTTAAACTTTCTTTAAGGACACAAACAAGAGGCACCTCCATTTTAAACTTCACCACTTACACCCAAGGGCTCTGAATTCATGCTCATACTTGGCAAGTACATTTCAAAATACACAGATATGGAAGCCAAGTATGCCTTTTATTGGGAATGCTCTCAAGACTGAAATTCTTAACAACATTGCAAGAGGTGTGGGGAGAACTCACTGCAACCCCTGGACAAATGAGACCAGTAACACAAGGAAATAAGTAAATTACATCCTTTCCTAAAACACAGTTGCTCTTCTCTATCCCTATTAGATTTTAACAAGAATATTATTTAAAGTCAAGCACTAAAAACATATTTAAAGGTAAATAATGATGATCTGAATGCATTAATGAAACACAGGGTAACTGTTAAACTGAGTTAATTTTAAAAAGTCCACTTATATCACACCAGCTCAGTAGCCCATTTTAGCAGTATGTGTCATATTTATTTTCTCTTTAAATTTCAACTCCATTAGAATTTACCTTTTAACACCTATAGACATCAGTTATTACATAAACATAAGCAGTGTCTGAAAAACACCACTGGATTTTGTTTTCTGTCCTTAGGAGTCCAAAAACTGAAAGAACAAACCAGAGGTGAAAGACCAATTTCAACAATGAATTGAGGGGAAACATGTAAATTACCTGTCACAAATAAAGAATAGTATCAAAGTTTTCAAAGACAGATGAAGTTTGCTGATGACAAATGAATGGAAAGCACTTCATTTTGAACACCAAAAAACTCACCCAGAACAGTCATTAAAAATGATTTCAGATTTGCTACTGCTTCGTACACATTAAAAGGGGAGAAAATCGAAGCCTGTGATGACATTTGGCTCTGCAGGCAGAAGAAACTTTGTATTTACAGTACAATAACCTTTCCAATAAGCCAAGTTATTAGCATCTAATAATTGGTAAGAATGCCAAAATCAAGAAATTCAACACTATCTAGATTCTAAAACCTTATTGTCCCAATTTCCCTCTGTTCCTGTGGCAATCCATAGCACAAGAGATCTGCAACACCATGGTATTTATCTTAAAGACAAGGCAGTCAGCAGGTTTCAAAGTGTGATTTGAATGTAGATTAACAAGACAAAACCATGGCTGAAGTAAGGTGCTCTGAACACTGCTGCTCTCTATTTTGGCAGCACTGGAACTAGCAACCATGTAAAAACTGCTGCAAAATATAAGCAGGACTGACTGCCTGACACTAGATATTTCACAGATCCAACATTCCTATTTTCCTGCTTTTAAAACAGTTTTAAGTGTCCACATATCATCAGCATGAAAATAAAACCCAATCCTGACAAAAACCAGGCAAACTTCTCTGCATTGGTTATTTTTTTCCAATGGAAATCAATGTCATAAACCACATATCTGACTTCATTTGGACTATTGCTCAGGAAGCTCTATTGAAAATAGAAAGCCCTGCTGAAATAGAAATTGTCACCCTCACTTGATTCTCTCATTCTAAAAAGAACATAGCTCTTGCAGCTCATGAGTCTTTGGGAACTAAAAATGATACATGATCTATTCCTGCTTTCCAATGCAGAATGATCCAACATAATTTAAAGTTTTTTTCTATTTTGGTTTATTTTCTAAAATCACAGTCTATGATCCTACTTAAGAAAAATTTCCTATTTAAGAAAAATTACAAAGTTTCTGTTACCTGAACTTTCCAATAAGAGGCTTAATTCCACACTGGGCTGTAACATCAAGAACATGTGTATCCATATATATGCACAACCTATGTGCATATACATACTGTGTATTTGCCATTTCACAGCACTGACAACTGCAGGGGGCAATCTCTGTAGATTTCCAAACCACATTCCTCCTGTCTTCACTCCTGAGAATGATTCTTTGTGCCATGGCTGCTAAGCTGTCCTTCCCAGCTGACTGGGCGACGTGCCTGTTCTGCTTTTCAGGACATACATGCAGCCAGGGTCAGCCACCACGTCGGGTCCATCCCCCCAAGATCTCAGCATGGCCGGCCTGTTGATGACAACCCTGTAGTTCACTTCTTCAAGAACATTGTGAGTCTCCCCTCCTCTTATGCACCAAAATTAATTTTTATCTTTAGAATCTATCAGTAAACAAACACTCTCCAATTGTTACCCTTTAATTTGAGCCTTAAATTGTAATGTCCCTTTTGAGCTTGTTATGCTATTCGAATACAAAAATAATTTTTACTTAGAAGACAAATATACTGAAATGTTACCAAAAAAGTATGTGAACTTCCATCAGCATAGTCAAATGCTAACCTTGTCAGTTATACAGCTTCACCATGGACAGGTTTTTGTCCTTGAGCCTTTAACACTGGCAGCATTCAGGAAGTGTTACTGTTTCAAGATAGACATAAATCCAGTGTATTCCAGGCAAGCCGAATACACCAGAGAAGCTTCTCAATGCAATTACCATTTTTACCTCATGGATAATGGGCAATGGGCCTGGTGATTTCTGACATTTATTTTTTGCCTTTATTTGACAACTTTTTTGTGTTGGTTTTTAGGTGTCACCCCGTACACCTCCCCCAATGCAAGCAAAGGTAAGCAGTGTCAGGGACTCAAGGCATTTATGGGCTAATTCACCTGCAAGCCTGATTCACCATCTCTAATGGCACTAAATAAAAGTTCACAGCTTTCACTGGAACAATTTAAAGCAAGAGCCTATGACACAGAAGCCATGGTTCTCTTCCTCACGCACTTTCTGACTTCATGCATGACTAATTGAAGCCACTTGCAGGGATTTTTGTACTCAATTTATGGTGTGATTGCTTTACATAATGAACTAACAATAGGTAATCCTTTCAAACAAGTTGTCCTTCCATTTACTCAACTCAGATGGCTTTTGAAGTACATAATACTGACAAACCATGGCTAGTGAAGTCAGTTCTACTAATTACAATAAACAATCTTGCCTTTTTTTGTTTCATGAAATGACTGTACAGACCGTTGTTCTCAACTCCTGCCTGCCTCATTATCTGGCCATGATTTCATAATCTTGGCTGTCTTTTCATCTTCTTCTGTGTATGGCAGACCCAGATGTTGTGTTCCATAGTGATCATCATGTCATTGTTTCTATTTCTTGCATGTACAGGGAAGAGGATTATCCCTCACCAGATTTAGCTGGGTAGGTGGCGAATGTGCTTTCGGTAACAGCCCTTTTATTTACCAGGCCAAAGCATATCTTGCTCCATTGCCTCAAGCTGCTGCAGCAACATGATAATTTTGTTTTGTCTCAAGTTTGCTATTTTGCTTTTCCTGTTCCACTGTCCTTCCTCCTTCCACAGCACTTTAGGATGGTAATTGTGTTGCTTGCTCTTATCCTGCAATTTGACAGCCCTTGCAGCAATAATTTCTTTTGCTTCAGCACAAAGGGAGCAAAATCCACTGCATGGCAAATCTCTCCTCCTTTAAAAGCTCCTGGAAGACCCATCTGGTGCATTTTTCTTCTCCTGGGAAGGACAAAATTGGGAGGGAGGCCTGGGACAAGATAGGTGCTTATTCCACTTTTGCACCTGCATTTACAGAGTCTGCAAAACTAATGCTGTTACTAACCTCAGTATTTTGTCCCAATTTTCCTGTCAGTTAGAAGTGATCTGCCTAAGCAATTCCTAGACAAGTTCTTCCCACAGTTCTCTCACAACTAATTAAATTCTGCTTCTCTACCACAGGTTTGATTTTATATGAGATGGCATGTAAATTACTGGCATTTTAAGACAAAATATCAAAGCCTGCAAGCCATTAAGCATTTCTTTCACTATCAGAACACCACATATTAGTTGATGTGTTTGACATCCCAGAATTCATGGAATTAAAACATTTTAAGTTTTGTCATACAGGTTAATGTTCTGAGTATTTAATTTTTGAATATTAACTCATTTTTTACAGATTGATGCGTCCCTCAGATTTTAGTCTATTCAGACAATTTCCTGACATTATCTTTCATTCTTGTTTATTACATAAAAGATTGTTTTATAACCAACAACCTCCAAATGCCTCATTTGAGTATTACATTTCAGTGATCACAAATAAAGACTACAATGTGCATATGATAATTTGAATGTCATAATTTGCAATATGCATTAAAATCTTTCTTTGCAGGGTGGTGAAGCACACAAGCCAGGATATGGAAGCGGAAAATTCTATGAGCATAAATCTGCTCATAAGGGACACAAGGGATCCTACCATGAGGGCCAGGGCACTCTTTCCAGAATCTTTAAACTGGTAAAGTACAATGGAACTTCAAGTACAAAAAAACTGAACTGGGAAAAAGAGAAGCCAAACCTCTCTAGAACCTGCCATGTTTGAAACAAGTATATTTCCTTAAAGCTTCTGACAGAATTATATTTGCATGAATAAACCAAAAGGTTATTTTGTGACTTAGGGACTACTTACATGATAGGACACAAAGGTAAAAATACACAGTTAGTGGCCATCAGGAAAGAAGGTAAGTCCACAATGTCCCACAAAGACCTGCACCAGGATCAGTGTTGTCACTGAATGCAAAAATGATGAGGAATACATAAGACAAGTGAGATGATACAGCTCATTGCTGCTAAATTGTTTAGGATAGTGAAAATGAAAGTAGACAGATAAACTGCAGAAGGGTAGTACAGGGCAGTGCTGGACACATATTTGGATGCAGTAACAACTCCAGCAAGTCCCTGCTTGTTCCCAGCCCAGGTGGGAGAACTCACTCCTACAATATGTCAGTATCGCAAGCTACGAAACCACAAAGTGGGGCAAATTAGAAAACTGTCGTATTAGAAATAGGTATTTGGTCAGATTATCTTTAGTCTGGTTCAATTCCCCATTTCAAGGCACAGCACAGCCACAACAACACAGGCAATAAATGAAAACAGAACAGGAAAAAAGGGTCACTTGTGAGGATTTTTCACATTCTATATCAGGAAACAGACACATGAAAAGCACACTATATCCATGGGCAGATCCTTTAAGGAAGACTGTATTTCTCCTCAAAGGCAATGATGGCAGTGAATTCACTTGTAACAAATCACCCACTGCACTATTTGCACATGAAGACACCGTCAGCAAGTCATCTTAACTTCAAGTCAGAAGGTCTGAGATCCTTAGCAGAGCTGATCATTTCAGACTCTTACTATTGCTCTCTGCAAGAGGAGATGTAACAGTGCCTTCATCTGCAGCAAAACCCATACTTTTGTCTCTTAAACAGTTCAGGTTTAAATCTCCCATTGTAAAGTTGTTTTCCAAATATATGCAGCGGCAAATGACAGCACAAAAACTTCAAGGAAGTAATAGGAATTCTTATGTTGCAATTTAAGAAAAAGAATGATCTCTTCAGAGGCCCAGGTAAACATCAAACACATTTTAAGTCTTATTTTCACATTGTGCACTTGGTAGTTTTAGTGGGGTTCAGGTACATCAACTATTCCATGGCTATATACTGATATTATTTGTAAAATTTCATCCTTTCAACATCTGAAAACATGCATTAATCCTCTTTCATTAAATTTAACATTCTCTTATTTGCATACTCATCACAGCTATTTTAGCTTAGATTTATCTATCTATCTATCTATCTATCTATATCTATATATCTATATCTGAGAGATACATACACCAGTTTTACTTTTTAGATAAGCTTTTCCCAGCCATTGTAATTTCTGGAACTTTGACACAAGTTTTATTCAGGCCCATTTGATTTAGACCTATTGTTTACAGTAGGAGGCATAAATTACGATTTCTTTATATAGTCAATGAAAATCAATCTTCTTTTTGAAGTGAAAATCCCAGTAATATTTAGTGGTATACTAAATAGAGCCAACTGCAGGCTATTCTCATTAGACAGTATTCCAAATTTTGTCATACTTACAACAGATGGATATTCTTCGATGCACAGCCCCAAACATATATTAATTTCTAATTAATGCAACTCTGTTCTTCCTCCACAGGGAGGCTCTGGGTCCCGACCTGGATCTCGGTCTGGTTCCCCCATTGCTAGGCGCTGAAGCTCCAAGATGCCATCCAAGGATCATGTACTCTGCTTCATAATATAACTGCCTTAAAATTAGTAACAGCTGCCACTATTGCCTAGATAGATGCAATCCATTACTTAATGCCAATTAGGTTCTGCATGCAGTAGATGATACAAACTTCTGTTGGCAATCCCTGAGCAACAGTTGAATGAAAGGAACACAAAAAGTAGCTTTGCTAGATGTTTTCCTTATTTTATGTGAAGTAACAAGATCTCTGACTTTACTCGTTCTTCTTCAGGATGCCCTAACTGTATGCTGGACTCCTTTATTTCTCCCAAGCACCTAATTTAAGCTCAAGTCTTCTGGTTTCATTTTAGTGAACATCAGAATTACAAATAAAGAGCTATAATGTCTTGGATACTGAGCACTGCTGTTAATGAATTTTTGAGACACTGCTGTTAAAAACAAAAAAAACCCCAACATGTGCAGAAGTTGTAAGGACTGTTTATCCAAATTTTCTTTTAGGTTTTTTTTTTGTTTTGTTTTAATCTTCCTTCTCTCACTCACAGAATAATTTATTTTCATAACAGGATTAGGCAGTCATGGAAAGGTTTATCAAACATTGGGAGTTCAAGGTATGTGAAGTGTGGGAGGGGGCAGATGTTGAAGAATTAATACGACGTGGAGCAATAGCAATAAGGAAATTCTTTCCACACCATGAATTGCTGATTGCATCCAAACCATTAGAATACAGAGTAGATGAGGGAGAGAAAGAGGATTTCAAATTTGAGTTAGACTAATGTTACAAAACAAGGGGATATTCCCAGAGAAACATCTAAGACTGCACACGTGACCACTGGATGTCACTGGTGCTTCACAAACTCTGCTGCAACAGCATTAGCTTTGCAGTACAATAAGTAAATAAGAATATGAACAAAAAAAGTCTAATTTCTGAAAGAAAGCCCTTCAGTACTGGTATCTCAGAGTCCTGCACATCTCATGTTAGAATTTCAAATCTTTCTCTTAGTATTGCAGCAGTGTTGTGATTGATTGGCTCACCTTTTGCCAGTGCACCAAAGTAAACTCATAGTAAACTACTGTGAACATTTAACTGTTGTATTGTAGTTGCCTTGTAGAAATAAATTATAGCTTAGTTAGATTTAGATATGAATTGTTCACAAATTACTAAAAGGAACGTGTGGTGATGGTATTTCCAACCACACTTAGGGAAGTAAAAGGCTCTTCTGAATTGCACTGTTTTATTACTTAAACTTACCATTTCTTCAAACTGTCTGATAATTTATTTTTTTAGTTTTAGCCTTTAGAGTTAGTGCTTCCTAGGTTGAAACAGCATTCCTAATAAGTGCCCAGTAAAAGTTACCTATAAATATATATGTTAATTGCATTTCACATCTAAATCTATTGTAGGTTTAAAAGTGTCCATTAATATGAAGCAATGGAAGATGAGATGATAGAAAATACATAGAGACTAAAGAAAACAAAACTGCCAAAATTATTAAGCAGACACACACATATTACATCTATTACCTTCGTTGGTTGCTATGTGTATTTTTCTATTGTAGCTTCATTCAGATGTATACTCTGCAAAATAATAGTTGATTTAATTTGAACACGTATTGTTCTTATAGGAACACAGCTTTTAAAAATAGTCACTATTGAAATAAAGTAATCAACTTGAAATGAAACTTGGGCCAGTTTTGTTTTTTACAAAGGAAAAGGAAATATATATATTTTATATATATATATATATTTAGGTCTGTTTGGTTTATTCCCCCCTTCCCAACATGGTCTATGAATAATATTCAGACCCTGCTCACAGGCTTCTAGTGACATTGGATGGCCCAGAAGGCTAACAATGGGACACAAGAATTATGGAATGCCAGTGTCTACAGAGTGACAGCTACAAGCCAGAGGGATACTGCAAGGCATAAAATGAATAGGCAATAAAACCCAGCCCCCTTCTCATGAGCAACTGTGGTACAAACAGCCCTCAAAAATGTGCAAGAATATTTAAGGTAAAAAACCCAGAGAAACACATCTTTCAAAATACTGCACTGTAGAGTAACAGAATTTAACCAAAAGGTTTTCCTTGCCTTCATCCCTCTTCTTTCCCCTCAGTCACCTCTCTCAGAGCGTCAAAGTGGCTTTTTTGGATTTACTTCCTATAAAGACATAGCTACAGTACTTGAAAGCATTGTTTTACCAACAAAAGGGATTAAAACTTAGCTTGAAATTTATTCTTTTAGTTACATACTAGTAGTTTTGATGAAAGCCAGCAGTTTAAATGACCATTTGATTTTGTAAACAAAAGATTTTTCTATCAGGAGTGCATAATTTAATGTATTGAAGAAATGGACATATATCAAAAGAAATTGTGAGCGGACACAAACCCCAAGGCTAGCACAAGCCTACTCCTACATTAAACTAGAAAGAAGCGAGGCTGTTCCAAGCACTTGTTCACTTACCCACTGTACAACGTGGCACTTCAAGCACTCCTCAGAACAAGAGTTCTTCAGCTTCCTTAAATAATGCATCTGCTTTAACACTGCTTTTGAAAATATCAACATATTGGTAACCTTGTCTGTATTTGTTCTGAACATTAAACATACACTGCCCTGAAAAGCTCCAATGCAATCTTACCAAGGCTATATAAACCTCTGTCAAGACACTTGAAGTTCATGGGGGAAGAGGATGTAGGGAAGCAAATCAAATATAACGTTAAAAAGAATTTTTTTAGAAGTCTATTACTGTAGTTGACATGATTTCCAAGTGCTGGAGGAGTAGCAAATTGAATTCAGGAAAAATGTCAGCTGATTCCATAACTCACACTGTTTATTTAACACTTCCAAGAGTTGCTACAGACTCACTGCCTCTAACCAAGGCACAACACTTTAAAAAGTGACCCTTTAAAAAATGCCATCTTTTTACTCATGAGATCAGCTTTTAGGTTGTGTGTACCAAGTATCACAGAGTCATTAAACAGTCTGGGTTGGACGGGACCTTAATGGTTACCTAGTTCCAAGCCCTGTGCATTTATTCAGTATTTCCTGAAATAAGAGGGGGAAAATTTCATACACGGTACATGCAACACAGCACATTTTGCTGTATTATTACAGATCAACTGTGTGCTATGCCATGAGGCCAGACAACTGTAAAATACAATGTCTTTCTTAAACAGCTGAAACACAGGCTGCCTGGAAGGGAAGGCATTGCTGGAAGGACTTTATTCTTTACATCTAATATTCAAACACGCATGTCTGTAAGCAGAGTTTTTCCAATCTCCCAGAATCCAGAATCATATGCTTAAAAAATACACGAAACAGAATTTGGAAAAAAGTAATATTATTTAGCATGTTTTTCAATTAAATATTCCACATAACAAAAGTGTTATTTTCATGTCATCAACTATATTACTTATATACATATGCTGAACAGTTGACAAAAGAATTAAGAGATGCCCTATCAAAACCAACAGCCATTTCCTGCTTCAGCGATCTGAAATAACTAGGTTGTATCATAGACAGAGTATAGACAATATTTACAGAAAAGGGCTTTTTGGATCTGAGAACAATTATCTTTTAGAAAGTAAATTATAGTCCAGGTCTGTATTATAGTACAACATATCCACCACCACTGATCTAGAAGTACTTGTGGCAACCGAACAGATGAAATCCTTGCAACTGGGATTAGTATTTACAAAATATACTGACCGGCCACACAGAGGCTCATAAACTTTAAATATATATATATACATATATAAGCACACATATATATATCTATATATATGTCACATAAATAAAATTCAAAAGAACAAGGCAAAAATAAGAAAACAAGCTTCTGTCTTTGGAATGTCTAAAAGACAACTATGCTTTTACTCCAGTGTTTCTTTGCTATTAATATACTTATCAAGTGGCACCTTTGAAAGCAATACTCAGTCAGCTAGGTAGTTTTGCTGAAACAATGACTTAAACAACAAATAAATGTAACATATTTCCAAAATCGACAAAGAAAATAGTAAGAAATTTACAGATTCAAAATGGTAACTGTTTACAGCACTGGGGAACATTGTATAGTATAGGTGACCTAGTGTGCATCTAACTTTCTCACTGCTACCACAAAACTGAACTTGTTTACTTCACAGATTTTGTATATGGCTGTTTTCCACAAATACTGAGATATGGACCTGCTGACCCAGTACAGCAAACAACAGAGGCTTTTACTGGAACCTTTTCTTATTTGGATTTTTTTAAAGTAATTATTACCAAGTCCAAAACCTCAAGACTTTTACTATAAAAATTAACATCTTTCTGCCTCTGTGGCTGGAATGACAATGAACATGCTCCCTCTCAAGAGTTTAACTCAAGAAAAGCCGTGAGCTCGCAGTATTTTATTTTTTTTCAACAAATTCTCAAAATGCACTAAAAAAAGCTTTCAAAAGAAGTACAGCCTTTTCCTGTGCTTTGTAAGAAAAAAACAAGGGCAAAACTCCACTATTTTATACTGCATGCATCATCAACTGCAACACTTCATTTCCAATCTCAATTATTTCTTTAAACACGTAAAAATAGTTAACTGACAGTTTCATGATTTTCCTGTGAAGTTATTCTTCATCTCCATTAAAAATGAGAATCATTTATTCTGATATAAAGTTCCAGTTTATTTTTAAATAGATATACTGACTGTGAATTCAAAGATGAAACTGTATACATTATTACCTGAGTTCATTGATTCACAGACAACTTAGCACAGATTAAATGAAGTTTTCTCAATATTCTTCTACAAGCTTACAAAAAAGAATTCATCTTTTAGGTAACTTTTGTAAATAATTAAAAACCTTCTAATTTATTATTCTATTGTTAGTATCTTCAATGGTTGAAGCTTTAACTGTAAAGTTCGAGTGCCAGAAACATTTTTAACTTTCAGATTTCAAGGTGTTATCGAAAAACATTGCCTATACTTTGCCATTCATTTGAAGATTCTTGTACCACTTCTTCTAAATTCAGAGCACGACTGATGTCTTCCCCTTCTTGTTCTTGGTGACTTGCAGGCTCTTGTACAGGACCTACCAAAGTACAAGAGCAAAAGGCAAGTGAGTATGATTTGGTGTAAGAAAAATGCAAATATAGCATTTGGGAATAAAGGAATCATGATGGGAACAGTATTATACAATTGCTTCAGATATTGTAAATTTATTAGATGGTCTTGGAAAAAAAAATAAAAAATCTAATACAATATACTGCTTTCCTGGAATAATTTTTCAACTCTGTATTTCTGTACAAAGAGGTCCACATAAAAAACAAGGAACCATAAAAAGCAACGAATTGCTGTTTCAACCTGATTTTTGGGTTGCATGTGCAACTAATTAGCTCACCAACTGTGGTCTTTGGCTTTTAGCACTTGATTCTCCAATAACTTAAGGGAAATGCTCTGTGCTCTCCTAACAAAACCTGGATTCCTGCCCTCAGCAGTACTACCACCATGCTACATACCAGTGTAACCATGAGCCCGTTTCATATGCAGCTTCATATTGCTTTTCTGTGTAAATCCCATTGCACAGTAATCACACTTATAAGGTCTCTCTCCTGTGTGCCTTTTCATGTGGACTTTAAGAGCACTCTTCTGGTTAAATGCCTTTTCACACAGTGTACACTGGAATGGCCGTTCCCCTTTGTAAGAAAGAAAAACATATTTAATAATTTTTCCTTTTAAGATTGAAATACACTTTGGAATTCAGTAAAAATTATCAAGATGATCTAGAAATGAAATAGACATCCTCATTTTCCTTGAGACTTTCTCCAAACAGTGCTATAGCTTGTCAGCAAAAATCTCAAATTAAATGTCAGAATAGTTACATAAGTACTAAATCACTGATATCTTTCCTATCCAATTTATCACCTAGGTAAGTTATTTAACAGAGGTTTAAAATAAAAAATCAATTTACCAATTTGACATTTCTGTACTCAAGGAAACCATCAGCTTTTTACACCATGCAGATGTAAATGCAGATAAAGCAGTGTACTAGAATTAACAAAGCTAATGCCTTTAAGAAACGAAAAAGTCAAAATTGTTAACAAAAAAGCGTCCTAGTAATTCTACATGGGACTTGTGGCCTCCTATGCCCACAGCAACCAGTGATTCCCATATCTCACCAAAAGAAGCTTATTGTTCCAATTCTGCCAGAATGCTTCTAATTTCTAACTTTAAACACAAGAACATATTAACTTTAAAATAGTTTAAAATTTAAAAATACCTACTTTGCAAAACCAGACTTTTGCTTCAACACTCAACACTACAACCTTTGACATAAACACATTGTATGTCATTAAGGACTTCTGAAAGTACTTTCTAAGATACTCCTTGTTATTAGTTAGCACAATAAAGCATAAGCAGGAGTAAAAACCCTTTTCCAAGTTTCTCCTTACAGGACCAATATGTCTCTCACTTCATTACCTTTATGTTAGTGTTCCCACCTGCATGCCAAATCCAACTTCTCAGACAATCAACAGAAGGTCCTTTAAAGCACACAAATTTCCTTTCTGTTTCTGTTAACAACATTTTCACTAGTTTGAAGAGAGATCTAGGCTTCCTCAAGATTCTGTTTGATTCCATTTTTTTTTAATTCAGTGAAGGTGAACAGCCTTTTTGGTATAATGGATTACCACACGGTTTTTGGTAGGACTGGAAGCAACTGCTTCCCTCTAATTTCAAAAATTAGCAAACCGCTCTTCACTGATAAATCTTAAATAACCAGATATTTAGAGGTATTCAGATAAATAATAGGTTTTACTTCTGGGCATTGATTCAGTAGATGTTACCTATTAGAAATGGTTAAAAATGTTTAGTCAAAACAGAAATCACAAACACTCTCTCACAGGACAAGGAAGGTACCTTTATGGAAACAAGTCAGTTTAGATTTAGATTAACCTTTTCTATCATAGTTTATGTAAGTGCATCCATCTAAACACTTCTGTGCAGCACATTTTCACTCTTTTGGTCTCAAGTGATTTCTAAAACAACATTCTCTTCTGAAAGAATTACAATCATATGGACTGACTTACTGTTGCCTGACATTGTTAAAACACAAAAATAAATATGAATTTAGCAATGTCTGTTACAGCCTAGCACATGAGCTCCCTACTACAAGAAATCAAAAAATATCTAAGGATTTACTGAGTGAATTGCAAGCCATTCCAAAACAGAAGTAATTCTTTCTATGATGGTGAAGACTTATGAGAAACAGATCAATAAATGGACTTTGCTCTCTCCTCAGCCTCTCTGAACTGCTCTGTGCCTATTACAATGGGGAAGCAGCATGAAATGAAACCAAGCACAGAAAATGACAACTGGTTGTCTTTCCTGCTTCCTGCGTATTTTGTGCAACCCTTAAACTAGGAGACAATAGCTTTTTCAAGAGTCTGTGTTATTTAAGTCAGTTTTGCAAAAAGCAAATTACTGATGGTATTTAATCTCCTTGGATTTTAACTCTTGCTTCTCTCTTCCCTACCCACAGTAGAACCAGAATGTTCCTTTCTAATACAGTAACCACAAAACAGCTCAATGCTGGGGAAAGAGAAAGCTCTCTCTGGTTGACTCACTCTATGAGAGAGTCACCCTTTTGAGGGAATCTTCTTATTCTACAGCACATCCAGCCGAATTCACTGGTGCCCTCTGGCTTAGTAGCAACACTTTCCCCTGTCCTCTTTAAGTTTAGCAGCCATGACAGCTCTTTATTGGTAGTGGCGGGGAAAAGAAAGAACTTGTTTCAGAGAATTGACTCCTATATTTACAACTCATGCTCTTAAGAGGAATGTTTGTCAGGCACAGAAGGCAACAGGGAGGGCAGCTGGGCTATCACCCCATGTACAGCTTTCAACTTATAGCAGGGCAGAAGCTGCAACCTGAAAAGCACTTACATCACAAAAAGAGGCCTCCCTAGGAGAAGTCAGTATAGGCTTTTTATAGATTAACTGTTGAAGAAAATAATAGAAGTGGAATATGTGGAAAAGAACACAACTAATTAAAAGCACTGGCATTAGAAACAGATGACCTGTGCAAGTAGCTCAGTGACAATGAAGCATTGCATACAGCAGTCAACATCAGCAGTCAAGCCTATCCCTTGTTTATAATCACTAAGCACACCCCCTCATTTGCACATTCTTCTACTATACTTGAGGATGATAATAACCAGTGTCTTTAAATCACTTCAAACAATGCTTTAAAATATGCTTTTATTAATCTGTTTCAAAGGCTGACAAACCTTTAGACACAAGCTCATGCACTCATCACTGCAGTACTGCCAGTTCCCAAAATATAGATCAGCTTAGATAAGCACAGAAGTTTTCACGTTTACTGCTCCTCCTTTTAATTTCCAAACATTTGAGCTAAGAAATTTACTTGTTTTTTTAAGCTTAAGTTGATATGTAAAAGCAGTTAGCTGAAAGCATAATCAAGGGCTCCAAACATAGCACACAGTTATTCATAAGAAAACCTCTCAAGATAAAAATCATTTCTGGTGTCACCTGTGTGGATGCGACTGTGTCTCTCCAGCTGACTTGGCTTAGCGAAAGCTTTTTCACAAGTATCACACTTAAACACTCTAGGCTTCTGGGAACTCAGTGAAGGTCCACCCTGATGGGTTTGCATGTGTTCCTAAAGCCAGCACAGGGAAAAAAAAATTCAGACCATTTAAAAAGACTTCAGTACTTGACTGAATAAAAATATATTCACACCTTGAAGACAAAAGCCAAGGATCTTAGTCATCAGCAGACAAGCTGAAAGAAAATGGAAGCCTGCATTTGTTTTTTTCTTTTAAATGAGAGATTATTTTGTATATCAATTCTCTCTAACCATCGGTACCTTAACACTTCTGAAAAACTTCATCAATAACTGTGTTTTTACTGGCATACATTAGTCCCTTTACTAATTATCTGAAGCAAAATAAAATATGGAAAACCAAACCAGAATTCTTTAAATGCTCTGTTCATCTACAAAGAGGTATTTTGACAACTGTGCATTGTAAGCTAACATAGTATCTTCCCCCTTCTCCTCTACAGCATCCATCTCCCTCCTTGTCTGATACGTGGGTATTCCTCAGCACCCGAATTGCCAACACTGTCAAACTGTACAGGTCCCAAAGAGGAAACTATCACAACATACACACAAACAGCTGCATGATGGCAAGATGCAAACAGAAACACTTCACAATGGACTCTTAATTGAAAAAAAACACCAGAAAATAAAATCACTACGAATCTTAAGGTAAGATAGCAGGATGTTTTATCTCCATGAAGAAGCATCAATAACAGTTCTAATTTCAGTGGTTTTAATACACTGATGCTGGGCCCAGATGTTTTTCAAACTTAGAAGAGTATCTTATCTAATATTTTTTTCAATTTTAATGTATTTATTAATACCAAGATAAAATTCAAATTACAAAAGAAAATAAATAAAAATATATATAAAACGAAAATAATCTAATCAAGAATTGTCTGTGAAACAGTACTGCAAATACTTGTCCACTTTCTAAAACGTGTGTGAATATTCTTTACTAGTCTAAACTATTAATTAGTCTTTACTATACCTAAACAATAAGCCTCCTTGATGTCTATGCAGTCCTATTCCTCACTCCACGAACTGAAGCAAACTGTGTCTGCAGAGTTTTACACTGGAAAATCAGCGAGACAGTTACATGGAAGAATATTATTATCACAGTAATTATAATAATGAAGTATTATAGGGAAATAATATAAGGTCTTCTGAGGAAAATCAGCTATCTGTAAACCCTTGCTTAGGTGGAAATAAACAAAATCTTTTGGTTTTATCTTGTTCATTACCCCCTCAAGCATTGACAGGGTGGAAGTATACCATGACCTACTTCAAAAAAATTATCTGAAACTGGTTGCTTCTTTCTTCCACCACAAAACCCAAACAAAAAAACAAACAAAACCAAACCTCCAAATTCTTCACCCCCCATCTTCTATTTGAAAGCAAACAACATATCATCCAGATAGCCCTGTAAAACTTTCTGTCAACTTTCTCTGAAGAAATATTTTGTGAAGAAACAGTTTCCACTGATCTGTGAACCTTTTATACTTTTCCTGTGAAATAAATTTATTTTTGAAAATAGGTCATGAGAAATGCAACATTCTGAAGTGCAATCATCTCTATATTTTTATTTCACTGATTGTTCATGTGATGTTTTACAACTTTATTTGTGTAATTCTTACATTGTTCAGAGAGTAATTATTTTGGGGTAGCAAACAAGCATTATCTAATTAGAAGATAAGACCAGGAAACAATCTTTGAAATGGGTCATACTTTAGTATGCCACTCTTATACCCCATCACTCCTGAAGCATTAATCGTAACCACCTCTGAAAGTGTGGCAATAAAAAGTTTGTTTCATTCTATTGTTTTAATATGATAAGGTCTTTTTCCTTTCATCTTGTAATCATGTCTGTGCCTTATTTACTATCAACAGTCAACTTCCACATAGTTCCACTTCATATTCATATGAAACTGGACAGTTTAGTCACTGTGCCTGTTTTAAGATTCTCCTCTCTGAAGCTGTAAAACAGGACAGTAAGCCACATCAGAAGGGGAACTGAAGTCACTGGACTGAAAAGCCTTAACACTGGGGGCGGGGTGGGTGGCGGAGGTGTTTGCCCATGGTCTCTAAAGAGGATTTCCTTGTGGATAATTGTGAAACTGCTGGTACTGACATCTTTGGAAAAGACACATACGGTTAAGTACTGGCATCTAAACACTGATACCCTTACCTCTTACTGTATTTTTCTGAAAAGCTTGAAGTTTGGTAGTGCCCTTTATATTTTTGGTGATCTCCAGAATTCTATCAGTATAAAATGAAGATCATGAGTAACAGATCACTGAACTTTTCCCAAAATCCTAAGCCAAACCCCAATATTTATCTTTGAATTTGCTGTTAAAGGCTGCTTACAGCTGAGGCTGCCATTAACACCTTGATAAAGAAAAGAGTCTGATGAGGAGTGGAATTTGGTTTAGCACATGATAGTCCAGTGGTAAATGAAGATGTCCTTTAAGACCTGTAAGATCAAAGCCAACCATTAACCAGCAATATCAAGTATACCACTAAACTATACCTGCCAAGACACTGTCCATAGTGCCCCATCTACACATCTTCTAAATGCCTTCAGAGTGGGTGACTCAACAACTTCCCTTTACCGTCTGTGCCAGTGCCTGACAAGAATTTCAGTGAAGAAATTTTCCCTAATTTGCAATCTAAACTTCCCTAACACAAATGAGGTAATTTCCTCTTGTCCTATTGCTCCTTACCCTGCAGAAGAGCCCAACCCCCACCTGGCCACAACCTCCTTTCAGGTAGTTGTAGAGAGTGTTAAGTGACTCCCAGGCTCCTTTTCTCCAGGCTAAACAACTTCCCTCCCAACTTCCCTCAACTGCTCCTCCTAAGACTTGTGCTCCACACCTTTCACCAGCTCCACTGCCCTTCTCTGGACACACTCCAGAACCTCAATGTTCTTCTTGAACTGAGGGCCCAACACTGAATGCAGGATTTGACATGCAGCCTTGCCAGCACAAAGTAAACAGGGACAGTCACTGCCCTGCTGCTGCTGGCCTCACTCTTGCTGATCCAGGCCAGGTCACCATTGGCCTGCTTGGCCATCTGGGCACACACTGGCCCTTGTTCAGCCACTGTCAGTCAGCACCCCCAGGTCCTTTTCCACCAGCAGCTTCCCAGCCACTCTGCCCTCAGCCTGTAGCACTGCCTGGGGTTGTTGTGACCCAAGGGCAGGACCCAGCACTTGGCCTTGTTGAACCTCACACAATTGACCCCAACCAATTGGATCCAGCCTGTTCAGATCCCTCTGCAGAGCCTTCCTGCCCTCCAGCAGAGCAACACTCCTGCCCAACTTGGTGTTGTCTGCAAAATGACTGAGAGTGCCCTTGATCCTCTTGTCCAGATCATTGATAAAGATATTAAATAGAATTGGTCCCAATACTGAGCTCTGGGGAACACCACTTGTGACCAGCCATGAGCTGGATGTAATTCCATTCACCACCACTCTTTGAGCCTGGACATACAGGCAAATTTTTCCCTGCAAACAGTGAACCCATCCAAGCCATGGTGGTCAGTTTCTCCAGGAGAATGCTGTGGGAGGCAGTATCAAAAGGCTTTGCTGAAGTCCAGGTAGACAACATCCACAGCCTTTCCTCCTCTGAGCAAGTCACTTGGTCACAGGAAATCGTGTTACTCAAGCAGGATCTGCTTTTTATGAACCCATACTGACTGTGCCTGATCTCCTGCCATGTCTGGCATGTGCCACGTGATGGTGCTCAAGATGAGCTGCTCCATAACCTTTCCTGGCACTGAGATAAGGCTGAAAGGCCTGTAGTTTCCCAGATCCCACTTCCAGCCCTTGTAGATAGGCATCACAGGCGCTAGGATCCAGCCAACTAGGACCTCTCTGGTTAGCCAGCACTGCTCATCATAAATGATTGAAAGTGGCTTGGCAAGCTCTTCTGACAGGTCCTTTGGTACCCTCGGGTGGATTCCATCCAGTCTTATAGACAACTTGTGCCTGTCTAAGTGGTGTAGCAGCTCACTGACCACTTCCCCTACCTCCACTGAGATGGTTATGGTGCTGCACACACCAGCACAGGGACATTTCAAATGTGCTACAGTGTACTCAGCACACTGGGGTGGAGCTTGTAGGGCCTCACTGGATTACAAACCCTCAAACACTGGTGTGCTGCCCTCAAGCTTATCTCCAGCAAGTCTGGTTTTATCTCTTCCTCCCTACAAATCTACTTTAGATCTCTCTCAACAAGCCCTGCTAACTCCTCAGCAAAGATCTTTTCTTGCCTTTGAGACAAGTGTAACCCATCTGCAGCAGGCCTGCTGTTCTGTAGACCAATTCATGATCAAAACCCCCTAAACTCTGCTGGTGATACCAGACTCAGAGACAGTTATTGATCTGCCAGCTCTTCCTGCCTCTTCCTACACCACTCTCTGCAACTGCAAGGATAGAGGAGAAGATTACTTGTGCTTCTGATCCCTGAACAAGTTGCCCCAAGGCCCTGAAACCTCTTGTGACTGCCCTTGAACTTACTGCAACTTCAATTGCTGCTTTCCTGAAAAAGCGGTAACAGATAATAATCCCAGGGACATACTAAGGATTGTATGTAAGGATTGTAAAAAGTTGTTTGTCATATCTTTAACCTGGGCCCAGTTCAAAGTAAACAAACTGAAGAGAGACTGATTTTTGGAGTTTGTTATCTTTACTTAAGGAAAACAACTATCAAGACTCTTTCGTTTTTTTTTTTTTCCTAGAAAATTTCTTCTAACTCAGAGGTTAAGAGTTTCACAACACATTTTATGATAGTTTCCAACAATCTAGTTGACAGACATGATCACTCCAAGGAGGTGAACTTCACAAAGAGAGTATATTTCATTAAAATATTATATCAAAGTGAAAGGGAATCTGTTGAAGAGCTCTCCTAAAAGCTAATATAAAGATAATATAAATGAATATAAATATATTGCCTTTGGCTTCAAAAATTTCCTGCTATAAATTCTGGAAAGTTAGGCCCAAATTCTGGGCAATTTATATGTTTACTCTTTTCTTAAATCTCTTCTTCAAATTAGTTCCCTTAAGTATCTCTCAGAGGTAAGACAGTGGCCGGAAAAAGCATTTGTCTAGTACGGCCCAATATTCCTAAAAGGAACATTCTATAACCCAATTAAGAACTTAGGTACACCACTAATTTTTTTTTTTTTAAGACTTGGACGTATTAGGTGGTTCATAATCTAGAGAAAACAGAAAATATCACTAGACAACAGCAATAATATAAGAACATTTTAAAACAAATGCTTCCTCTATCACTGGTACTCACATGACAAAGCATCTACAAATGAAATGGTAAGACTGTAAAGCAGGTAACTTCCTGGGATACAAAAAGATTATCTGGAAATGAGGATTAGCACTGATGATATTCATATGCAAATAAAGCAAGTGAAATCTTTTCCTAGCACTACTACTTGCATGACAGGCATTAACATTTTTCATTCTGTAGTCAATATATGCATTAAAATCCTCTCCATGCTCCAGAAGAGAGCTCTCTATCGGGGCATACATTATCACTTAGACTCCCTCTCTCAGAGGCACACCTCTCACACTGCAAAGGGAAAGCAAAGACAAAGAACTAATAGGTACCTTTTGTTAATATCACAGAAAGTCCAAAAGAAAAGGAGTTAAGAGAACAATCAACTGTTATTACCAAATACCTTGAGATGTGTTGCCCGCTTAAAGGCCTTGTTGCAGATGTGGCAAACGTGGATTCGCTCCTTGCCATGAACCTCTTTGCAATGGTGCGTCAGCATGGTGACAGAATAAAAGGTTTGGCTACACTCAAAACACTGGTGCCCACGAGTTTCTTTTTCTGCTTGACTGCTTTTAGTCACATTAGGGGAAACTTCTGTCACCTGTAACAATTTCCAAATACACTATCAGGTAATTTCATAAGCACATTCATGTGGGTTTATTTTCCAAAATTTACCTCAGCATGACAAATTTTTGGAGAGCATCTGCAAGCAACTTAGAGACAAAAAATAAGTCAGTTATATGTAAATATGAACTTCTATTTCACTGCTCTAAAGAATGACACAGTATGTATTTTAAGAAAAGAACATTAATAACTATGATCAAATTGACCTGACACATCATAAATAGAACGTGTGTGTATCTGTATTGTTCTACATTCAGTTTTATGCTCCTGAATATCTCAGATGATCCTCAATTTCCCACCAAACAAAATTCAAAGCCAAAAGCATTTCAGACAGAAAAAAATTATCTCTGATTTTGTAGAGAAGTATATTTTATATGTGTTTAGCTTTTTTATTAGGGATTCTGTTTTCATAATGAAGTAAAGCTCTACCTCCAGAAGTACTGGAACACAACAAAAAATTGATAGAATTGGATGGTGGTGTGCTGCATTATTGTTCTGTTTTAATTAGTGAGAACTGCCTGGAAAAACTATTTTCTTCAGATAAATTAATACCAAATTCCTTTTTATTACCAAATTTAACTCTATAGATGCAGAAGAATATTAAGTACAATAACACAGAAAAAAAACCAAACAAATAAAGCCACTATCTGCCTCTCCCATTTCTCCTATTCTAGAGCTTGCCCTACCAGGCTGGTTGAAAACATTCACTCTGCCTTCAAGAAAACAATTCTGAACCACTTTTTCTAATACCAAAACTGTATTACTTATGTAGGAGTTTCAATTGTGATTCAAAGGCATAAGAAGTTGCACGGACTTTATGTTGCACCATCACTGAAACAACTTGGATACAGAAAGTGAATGGAAAAGTGTACCAATAGGTGCTATTTTTTTCCCCACAACTCCAAAATTTATCTATTTTCATTACCTAAATACCAGCTTACTTGGAACTTTTTGGAGCAGTCTGTGTTGAGCAGGTGATTATGTGATTTGTAGAAAGAAATGCATTATTAATTACATTTCTTTTTTGTGTGCACGTGAATATATATATATACACATATAAGAAAATGGTTTTTAATTCAAAATTTAAAATTGTCTGGGTGACTAGGAAGTCACAGAGAACCTCTTCCCAATACCCTTCTTTGGGAATGACATCAGCCTTCATGATCCAAGGTAAAAAGAAATTATTCCAGTATTTTGATTAAATGAAAGTCCTTTACCACAAAAGATACTGAAATGTATAGTACTTACCTGATATGTTATTTCATCAGAGTTTGCAGGTTCTGAATGGGGTGTATGGCTCACTAGTATGACTTGCTGTGATCCTGATCCACTTTGGCTAGCAAGACTGGAATCTGTGAGTATAGCAGGGAACTGCTGACCCTGTCAAGAGAGGGGAGCACAAAAAAAAAAAAAAAAAAAAAAAAAAAAGGGTAACTATATTTAAAAAGCTGTATTTAAACAGCTAACTGTAGTAATTTAAGTTTTCAAACCTAAACAGTACTTTTCTCTTTCCTTTAGAAAGAAACATTTCAGAATCCTATCTGAACAAATCCAACTGTTTTCCCTCCTTTTCTCCTTTACATCTAACCATTTAAGGGTAACAACAGCTGGAAGTTTGTAAGACTAGATTCAGTTCCAGTTAATTTTTACCAGCCTTGCATGAAATGCTGAATGTTTTAGCCTTCTGTTGCCTTTCTTTAACCTCTGTATTCTGCTCTCCTGCATGGTCTCCCCACAGTATCTTCCTTTATTTACATCTCTTGATTAAACACACTTCCAAACCCCATGAAATCATGATACAAAATTACTATTTAGGATGTATGATCATTAATATCTTACTAGCTCTGTTTCTATAGTACTTTTAATGATTTTCAATCTCCCCAGGAAACAGTTCTTTTACATACTACCTGTCCATTCATTATGATTTCTTGAAACATAAGCTGTGTTTGCATAGCTATTATTATTATATCCAATATTTCAATTTATTTATGCTTGTCTTAACAGGAGGCATAGGATCTTATTAATAAACAGAAACACTGCCAAATGTAATCAGTTAAATTATTACAAAGCCTGAAATGAAACCGTGTTCTACTTTGTTACTCTGTGAGACAAGAAATCACCAACAAATTCTTCTTAAATAAGAATTATTTAAGAAATCTTTTCTTCCCTTCCCCAGAGCAAAACTGCAGAGGGAAGCATATAACTGGTTTTAATCACAGCACATGCAAGATAAATAGCATTTAATTTCTATACATTTACACACTTTAACTAAGGTCAAAAAGTAAATAAAAATCAATCTAAATGTAGTTAAGCCAAGAAAAATAGAAGAAACAGCTTAAGTTTCCAGTAGTAAGATCTACATTGAAAGGTCAACCAGACAACCTATTTTCACTTAGTAGTCTTTAATATTATTTATCTCCCCACTGTGTAGATTCTATTTGCCAATATCTGTTTGGCTCTTGATGACACCACAAAATTCTTAAGTTATGCTGCAAATGAAACTAATAGTAAGGTTACTGGGGAGATGACAGCCCATACAGCTACATTTTTCTAAAATTTCTTAATGCCACCTGTTATTAAAGACAGCAAATTAAATTCTGTCCTGTTCCTTGCTGTGAAAAGAACTGTCACAATTGCTGTTCAACTCTCCCATTCACAAGTACGAAAAGAAAAATTTACCATATGAAATAATACATTTAGGACTACTAAGCTGAATTACTGAGTAGTGACAATGAAGTACACAGTCTAATACCAAAAACTGATTCTCAAACCATGTTTGAAACAGTAGAACAGATCTGTTCATTTAAGAAAACAAAGGAACCTGCAAAATTTATATGCACTTCTGTTCAAGTAGTTCATGTTTCTAGATGCTGTACACACAAGGTTGGCAGAGAGAAGGACAATTAACTCAATTTTCAAATACTACGTATTTACAGAACAAAATTATTTTCTAAGCAAATGCTCCAATTTCTGCTCTGTAAGACAGAGACAAATTTGTCAGTTCAGAAAAGCATCTTACCTGTGAAGTGATATTAAGTGTAACTGCATCAAGACCACCTGACAACATTCCCTGAGTGTCAGCAAGAGTCAAAGTGACACTACCATCTCCTCCAACTCCTGATGAAGACATTACCAAATTCTGTGCAGAAACTGCGGACTGAGATATGGGTGTTGCTGGAGGAAGGTTTGTTCCCCCCGTTGTATTAAGTTCTGGATAATATGCAAAATGGTAAAAAAAAATCTGTTACATACATAAACACTAAACTGCAAATTTATTTTAAGTGGACTTAGTAGTTTCTGTTTCTCATTGCTAGGATTTTCTATTGTGGAATCAACAAAATCAGTTAAACAGCTAATCAAGAACCTAAAGTTCTCAGTCAGATGATAAAATTAGAAAAATCACATTTAAACGTAGCTTGATGAACACGGTATTGCACTCACAGGTGGTCACATGTGTATACAAACATATAGAGGTAGAAATTCATATACATACTTAAAATCTCAAAATTTGAGTACTAGAGCAAATTTAGTATTTTATCACTTCTGCAGTGAAGGCACCAGATTTTGTTGTACTCCAGTTTATAGATATAATTCTTCAATATTCCTCTAACTGCTTCAAAGTACTAATTTAATACACATCTTCTTGGTTTTATTTTTTTCTTAGTGTGGAATAAAGTTCATTTAAACTGACATAACGATTAAAAGCTTGTGAGAACACACAAAACACTCAAAGTTCCTGAATCATGATGTGCAAGATTATATAATTTCATTCTAGTATTTACTTTTCAAACAAAGTATTATTTTCAAGTAGAAAAATCGTTGTATGCATACCTGGAGCATTTAGTGAAGGGCCCTGAGAAAGAAGCTGGTCATTGCTTATAGTTAATGTAGCACCTGTAGCCTGACTGCTGATGGTTGGTGCTGTCAGCCTTAAGCCAGTGTTCAGATCAGTGCTTCCAGAATTATGTTGAATAAGATCTTGGCCTGAATAGAAGTAAGTTCTATTGTAACTGGAATCACCTCAACATTATTCTGCTACTGTTCTTACAATAAATTATAAAATAATAGAAGTAGAAAATACAACCAAAAATTAAAATTAATTTCTACACATGCAGATTTTTATGCAGCAGTTTGACATGTTTTTAATACAGATGCGATTATGCAAATCCAGATACTAACATGTACAGAAATACCTGAGATTAGTAATATTTAGACAAGTATGGACCTTAGTTATCTAGATTCAAAGCATCAACTCGATCAAGCTATAAAAATCCAGCTGTTAACTGAGGCTATAGATAAAGAGTGAACCAATCTAATGTTTCCTCAAAGCAAACGTGTCTGGGTTTCAAATGTGGATTTGGGGAATATCTTCTAAAGCTGACAAATATAAGAAAAATACACCATGGGAAAACTGTGGACTGTGAAAATCCTTGTATCCTACTGTATAGGTACTTTATGAAATTGAGATCTGGTATCATCAAAGATTTTTAAAAGCACAAACCAGATATTGTCAAAGTGATTTCTTGAGGACTTCCTGATGAGGTCGCAGTAGCAGAACCCGAAGCATGAGCTAGAACTTGACTCAAACTGGAATTATTTATGGTCAACATAATCTCATGTTGTCCATTTGTAGATGACACCATACCCTGTGATGTCATGACTTGAGTAATGTCTTGTGCACCTAAATGAAAGTGGCAGAACAAAAAAAAAATTCCATGAATATCCTTTGGTGGAATTTTTTACATAACTATTTAGAGCAATTCATACATTATTTTCTGAGCTACTATAATCAATGCAGCCAAGGGGAGATGGTAGAACTTGCAGTATAAGTTTCTTTCACATCCAGTTTACTCCCATGCAGTTAAGATTTTCAGAATGAAGATTTTGCATTTTGCTCAAAACTATGGAAGTTCCATTATATGGCATCACAGAATGGCCGGGGTTCGAAGGGACCCTGAAGATCACATGGTTTCAACTCCCCTGGCATGGGCAGGGACAACTTCCACCATACCAAGCTGCTCAATATCCCATTCAACCTGACCTTGAACAATTCCAGAGATGGGCCATCCACAGCTCCTATGGGCAACCTGTTCCCCTTCCTCACCACCTTCACAGTAAAGAATTTCTTCCTAATATCTAATCTAAACCTACTCTCTAATTCAGCTTCTGAAAAAAAACTGTATTAAGAAAGGGTAACACAAAGCTGTAAAATCTGCTGAAGATGGTCAAGCAAGAACTACAAGTTTATTTTATTAAGATGAGGTGTTTGGTGGGAACTGGGGGAGTGAGGGGGGTGACATTTTCTCACTGTGAGTAATATCCTGAGTAAAATTAGGAAATTGAACACACAATAAAACTACTGACAGTGCTTACCATTAGCGCTGGTTGTCAGCACAGACTCCTGCTCAGACAGAGACCCTATTGTCATGTTAGCAGATGATGTTACTGTGGGCTGCAAAGACAAGCCTGATATGGGCTGAATAACCACATTAGCTGGCACTGCATTTTCTGTTGCCTGGAGGGAGGCATTCTGTGGAGCCATGGTGGGATCTCCAGTCAGCTGCTGAGTAAGTAAATTACTCTGCTGTAATGTCTGCTGTAGGATACTTGGATCGATCTGAAAAACAAGTTTTCAGCAATCAATCTGAAGTTAACAAACTGGGTTAAATGAATATTCTTAATATAAGTCCAGAATACATATTTACTGCATAAAGAATACAGTGCTGAAAATTTATAATTAGCAATTTAAAACTTAAATTTAGCTTTTATGTGTTTGTATACAGCCAGGCTCTAAAGTGAGTATGTAACCAGTCTAATTAGATTCACTTTCCCTCCCTTTCTTCAGCAGAATGTTTGAGAAATCATCATCAGTTATATATAAGCATGCCTGGCCCAGGTAAACATACTGCTGGTATTCTGTACTGTCCTATTAGTGCATGTAATACTTATCACTGTCTCCAACCCTTTAAAAGTGAAAAGGCATATAGCAGAGAGAAGACTGATACCGGAAATTATTTGATTTTTCAGCTCCTAGGGGTCATTAAGGTCTCATCTCACAAGCCAACAGCTTCTCTATATTTAAAGATATTTTCCTCTTCAGAGACATTTAGCAGTTGAGAAAAACAAAACTAAAATGTCTTAATTTTATGCTAAAAACTCCTTGAGCAGAGGGACTATGAACAACTCAATGCAACTCTGCAGATGTCCCTTCCCTGACCTTGGGGTTGTACCTGGTGACCTCCAGAGGGCTCCTCCAACATCAGTAACTGTGCAAGTGATCAAACACAGCCAAGTTCAAGAAAATCATTGTTTCACACATCTCAAGAACTTTTAAATGCAATCATCTCACCTCTTTCTGTTGTTTCTTTTACCAGCTCAATGGGAATTCAAACAGTGAATTCAACTATTAAAAGCTAGCAATGTAAAACAGTGCCCTATGTTTAGAAAAGAACACTCTCTGCAATAATGTGGGTTTGTTTTGGGGGTGGGTGGAAACGTAAAGTACTTTTGAAGTGTAAAGATAAAATACAAGTAGAAGGAAAAAAATACATATTTTAAAGCAGTCTGTCAAAATCCCTGAGTGGTAAAAAATGCTGAAAAAATGAAAACGAAAGAAACTAAACCAGAAAAATATCCCACTGTGCAGCTATTTTTTATGTCTTCTAATATTATACAAGTGATACAGTATGTTACTAGCTTACTCAACTCAAGGGAACTCTTCCAGAACTATGTAAGCTCCATACACTTTCTTCAGCCCTCAAAGTGACTCTGCAGAATCAAAAGCAAGGAACAGTGAGCAACTTACCTGCAATGTTATGTTGTTAATACCAGTGGCATCTATTCCAGAAATCTGAACATTTTGTCCAACCAGATTAGCAGCAAGTTGTAACTGTATTCCTTCAAGAGTGGCCAAGCTACCATCTGTCAAGGACACAGTTAAGTCACCTCCAGCTACCAAAGAAAACAGTTATATTGTAATGTTTTTATTTACCATTACTGACTACCTCTTTCAGTGTGCTTATTTTTATAAATTAAATCAATATAAAAGCTACGTACACACATTTATTTATGACAAGAAAGAAAACTTCAATTTAATTATAAAGTAAATTGACTGCCTGTTTAAAAGTTTCATAAATTCCATGTGATTTAAGGATTGCTATTTAGGCACTAGCTAGTGACTTACATAACAAAAATCCCTCCAGAGTAGCATTAGAAATCTGGAGAAATTTGGTTTAGATTACCTTGGAGAGTGTGCTGCACCTAAATAAAGCAGCACACACAGAGGGTATTTACATTCTGACTCAGAATATACACACGAAAGTTACTGCCACATTTTGCACAGCACAGACATGGCTCAGTATCAAACTCTGAAAGTTCATCCTCTGTATTTACATAGATGAAAATAAAGGTGCATTAGCAATTGAAATCCAAACGTCTTTAGAACTTGAAAGGTTCTCATTTCAAATGTTGAATCTCTACAAAAGGTCTTGAGAGAATATACAGAAAAAGTCATCTTGTGTTTGACGTACCTTCTTCTCCAAATACCTTGAGTGTGATCAAACAATTTCCTTTGGTTGATGCTTCAAAACCACCTATCCTTCCGCTTCAGAATTCTTTAGTATGGTTTATAATGCACCCAAAAAATGTATCCACATTACTAGTCTGGCCAAACCCCACATTACTAGTCTCAATTTAAGAAGGCCGCTTTCTAGGACATCTGAACAAGCTAAACACTCCTCCTCATTATGTTCAAAAATCCAATCGAACATCAACCATTTTTTCATCACAGGTTTGATCGCTAACTGTGCCTATCAAATAACATCAGTATCTTCTGAACACCAACTATTTGTTCGTTTTGTTCAACACTTTAAGTCAAATCAGATAAGCTGGAATAGCTACAGTTAAATATGAGTCTGATATAATACTCTAAATTCCTGGGCATACCTGCCAAATCACAGAAATGTACTGAAAAAAATGCCAAAGCACATAAAATGAAAGTCTCACTTTCAGAAATGACAGTCCAAGACCCACAATTTAAGAGTACCAAGGCAGGTCTCCAGACACCTTAACACTGTCCTGCTCTTAAAACTGTCCCTGTCCCAAGTTTACCTGAGAACTTACACAAACATGGGTTAGTGAGCACTTACACAAAAAACACCTGAAAAAAAATTAGAAATTAGCAGGGATCATTCTCAAAAGGTCACTTTCTTGCAACATGAAGCATGTTGGGTATTCTGTGCTAGCTGGCCTCAAAGAACGGCCTGTAGCACATTTAATGTGCTAATGCAGCTGTAGTCATTGCCAATTGGTGAGACTCCATATCCTAGGCACTTAAATAACTAACATACCACCTACACTACTAGGTTTTTTATTGCTAAAGAGTTTTCTTGCTTTGTTTTGAGGTTGGCAGTCTTTTGGTTGGTTTTCTTTTTGTGTGTGTTTTTTTTTTTTTTTTTTAAATTTTTTTTTGTTTTGGAGAAGTAACTACACAGGTATAGCAGACAATATGCACTTAAAAGACCAGTGTACGCAAACAGAGTAACTGTTTTGCTTCTTCTTTTTTTTTAAATAAAACCAACAAAGTATTATCACAAAGAATACAAGTGCTTCAGCTACTTGTTATCTGCATTTTCTTCTTCTCTGCAGTGCAATACCCCAGAAGAGACTTTGAGGTGAACTACATATATTTTTCCTTCATTCTTAAATAAGTAAATTTCTGTTCATGTCACCACTGTGCATCAAACCATGTATTAGTAAACTCTTACCTGTTTGGCAAGCAGTGTTTGGCAAAACCCTCTAATAAAAACCAAATTTCAAAACTTGATTTCCATACCACCACCACCACCCCATCCATTTTTACCTGACACCGAAGCAGGCAGGATAGCCTGGCCCACAAGTCCTTGTTGAAGCAAATTTTGATCAAACTGATTTGTCAAAACAGAGTTATTCATGATGAAAACATTAGGGTCTGTTGAGGATGAATTAAGAAGACTGACTGGTTGCAGTCCCTCAGTTGAAGTCCGGGGAACAGGCTTCCTAACTTTCTTTGCATCTGGTTTATAGTGACACTGTATGTGGGTTTTTCTGCGTCCTGAAGTACGAAACCGCAAATCACAGTGCGGGCATTTGAAGGGCTTTGCTCCCGTATGCAGGCGCATGTGGACTTTTAGACTGCCTTTTGTAGAAAAAGAATTACTGCACACGTGACAGCAGAACAGCTTCTGGCCTAGAAAAGTTTCAAAACCAGAAAGATAAGTGATTAAATCTCTAAAAAGATTGACAGGACTAAATCATCCATTTAACAAACCCCATAACAGATTCTAAACTAATTTGAACTGAATAAATTTGAAATAATTGGACTTTACCATTTGGCTGCTTTTCAAATGAATTAAGGTTCTCAATGAAGGGCATATTAACTTTTTCCTTTTACTAAAATTCCATATGCTTTTAAAGCTTTCACGCAGAATCTTATTTGGTCACCTTCACGCCTCTGTCACCCTCCTCGCCTCATCTTCCTGACTAATCCAGTTATTTAAACTACACAGCTCATGAACTGGAGAATTAAAAGTTTCATCTTGACCTCTTCAGCATTTGGCTCCTACTTACTTAAGACACACATTCCCTTTTTAATTCCAGCAGCTTTATTCTTCTGTTTAAATGCTGCCTCAACTAACCAGTATTACTGGATTACAAGTAGGAAATTATTAGAATTGAGATAACATTCTAAAACAAAATATCCACCCCACAAAGTAATCCAGAAGTACAGAAATCAGGTCGATACATACACAGACCTCTGTCTCTCCTTTCAGAGTGCATAACATCTGAAAAATATTCTTGGTCTCAAATGGAATTTTTAATGTACTACAAGTAACAGCAAACTACAGAATTTATTTCTTTAACTATATGCACAGCTGTGCAATTCACAGTAAGCACAATGAAACTATCTGGCAGAAAACATGCCACTGCAGCTGAAAACCCACTATAACTCCTGGAATTCCCAGGCCTTCTAGCACAATTTGCTTCCTAGCTAAACAAGGCAAAGAAACCAATGCATTTGGTAAAGAAATCACAAGAGCAACATGTGCCTATGATTCTTGCTACTGACTGCTAGTTTCCATTTACACAGAAGAATCTCTCATCAATTTCCTGAATTACAATTCAGCCAACTCCAAATTAAAAAATCCTGGCATACTGTTGTCACTTCTTGTTCAACAAAATTAAATAAACCTCTGACAATGTTCTGTTTCAAAAAATGGAGAAGAAAGAGCCCAGTAACATGAACCGGTAAAACAATGGGAATCTGGGCTGCAGCAAAGTCATCTACCACATTCACAGTGCCACAAAGGAAGCCATCCATCAGTCTTTCCCACTAAATAAAAAACCTCCACCCATTGGGTGAAAGGAGGGTGGGGAAATAAGAGAAAGAGAAGAAAACCAACAAAAACAATCAAGAAGGAACAAACAGAACATCTGAAGTCCTGTTATTTAAATGTGCATCGAGATTATGACCTGACTCTTGTGCCTTTTGGGTAAATATTGTGAATCCGAAAAGAAAAAGGAAAGATGGTTGAACTATGTTTTCAGTAGTTTAGTAGTTTCAAGTTAGCATCCACAAGGGAAGCTTGGAGGGAAGATGATCACAAATTCGATGAAAAGTCATTGGAGAATGGTGAACACTAAATTGGCACTGCTTCCCAATACAGCAAAAATTAAATGTGTTTCATGCTACTGACATGCCACACTACTGGCTACACAACTAACATGTTAACAAGAACTGTTACATAATCAGAAACTGGAGAAGTAACAAAGACAGAAATCCAACAACACATGACTTCAGTTATCGCACTGTATGCTACATCAGGATGCAGGAGCTAAGTGGTCAGACAAAGAACCATATACCTCACTGAGAAATTTCCAACCTTCCAGTAAAGCTTCAAACTAATTCTTTGGATCAATGCTGATTACAGATGGTATCAGGCAGGTTCCTACTCAGCCAACTTTCATTTACAGGTGAGCAACAGAGTAGCTTTTCAAAGTGGACTATTTTTAGGGGAGTTACCTTAATACTGTAAACTTTTTTTCATTATTCATTTAAATAAATTATGTATGTCTCAAGATGAAACCAATGAACTATTAGGTGTAGGTATTGCCCACAGATTAAGACAGCATCTCAGAAAGCAATCGAGGCTCAAATGCAGAAAACTGCACATTAGCTAAACTTTATCCAACACAAGTTGGCCCAAGTATAAAAGAACACAGAAAAAAACTCCCATAAGATAAAATGACTTACAATAGAGAAAAAGTGATATGGCTTTTGCAGTGAAAATTACACTTCACAAATCTGTGAGCACTTTTTGAAGATCAGATTTCCAGTGTACCTGGATTTTTAGAATTTTATGCTGGTTTTATATGAAATGATCTTAATAAAAATGCTGTTACAGGATGAAAGGATAGAGTCTTTTCATGACCTAAGGAAAAACACTTCTAAGACTGAACATAAATGGTTTATATGGACAATTTTCAAAAGGCTGGAAGTCAGCAGAAGAGTTCTTAAACACCTGAGCAAGGACTCACACTGTCAAAATTGTACCATACATAATGTGAAAGAGAGAATGAACTGCAGGTTGGGAAAGTCTGTTTAAGGATATTAAAATAATAATTTACAAAACTCCATTATATAATATCAAAAAGTCTGTACAACTATAAAGAGCTTAAATTAAGAAGGGGAAACAATTTCTCTTTATTTCTCCAACAAAAAACTAGTGCGCTTAGGAACAAAAATTATCAAGACAACAAACTGAAAATCAAACTTGAATCCAGGAACTTACTACTACTGACTGTACCGAAGGGCATTCCTTTTTACCCAGTTTGTGTTCAGAAAACAACTGGATAAAACTAATGTAAAATATTCCACTAAAGCTACTGAGCAAAGAGATGCAATCTCTTATTCACAGTCTCACAACCTGTAAACTGCTTAAACTGGAGTTACATGGCACAATCCCTGCTTTGTTCCTTTCATTATCCTTACTGTCTGCTATTGTCTGTCCTGATCTACCTAACAATTTCATGTAACAGGAGTACTATTTCTTATTAAACAACAGTAGAAAGTAAAATGAAGAGGGAGCTTCCATGAGCAAAATAATCATACATTACAGCACTAAAACCTTTCTAGCTTGGTTTCTTTTTTTTTAATTTTTGAAAAGAGATAATAATGAAACTATATGAAACTAGATAATTTGAGAAATTTATTAGTTCAGGACTGGGTTTATTGCAGAAGTTCAATGGTAAGAACTTGTTAAGAAACATGAAAGACTTAGAATTTTTATTTTAATCAGTGCAAAATTGTAGCTGAAAAACACTACTATTAAAATCAGACCTCTCTCAGAAACACAAAAACCTACTCTAAAAATCTAAATACTAAACTAGGTTTACATTCAACATGCAAGATTCGAACAGCTGAATGCTCAAAATTTTTGTACTCTTATTTTCCAGTTTACATAGCAGTGCAAACATTAACATTTATAGTTTTTTTCCCTCTAATTTAATTTTATAAGATTCCCTCAACTCCACCTTCTTACTCAGGAAAATCATTTATGATTGAAATGCTACAGAAGATTTGACATGAACACATTCAGGATACTTACACACACAGTTTTTGCATGAGCTAAGACCATGCTTTAGCAGCCTACCAATACAGAAGGCTGTAATAACATGGTTTATTCAGAATGTTCAGATACAATTCATTTGATGGTGTCGAAAGCACCAAACTTGCTCCAGCACTGCCATCCACAGTTCCAAATACTAGACCACAGTGAAACATAGCAATCCTTGCAAAATCTGTACTTGAACAGCTGGTCAAGAAAGCAAACCGCTTCTAAACAAAGACATGCAAAACCTTACTGACCTGTGTGTGTTTTAACATGACAATCCAGAGTGGATTTTACAGTGAAACTCTTTCCACATTCATCACACTTATACGGCTTCTCTCCAGTATGGATACGAACATGCCTAATAATTCCAGGATACATGTGTAAGTCAATTTCTACTTTTATGTCAGTTTGTACAAATATTTACTTTCTATCTAACTAATTTTAAAATTAATAAAATACTTATGCTAGCATTACACTAGGCAGAACAAGATTAAGTATTTGCATTT
>VZSR01001854.1:1447620-1542483 GCA_013398615.1 Brachypodius melanocephalos | reverse complement strand
ACATAAAGAGTCATGTGAAACTGTTATTGCTAAAGTTTCTAGTGAACTATTCAGCAAATTAAAAACACACAAAAATTTTCCACTCCTCACCTGACTAAATCACTAGGTTTTTTAAAGCTTTTGGGACAATAACTGCAACAGTTGGCATATTTGGGCTCTGCTTCCAGTTCTGCTTGCTTATCTTTGATCTCACTAATTCTGTCTTTCTCTGCAGCTGATTGGACAAGAACTTTTTCTGAAACAGTGGCACTTTCTTGAGGCCTAATCTTTGCCAGTTCTGCTGTCTCTTCTTCTGTAAAAGTTATGACACCAGGACGAGATTTTCTGGAAGTTCTTTCAGAGCTCTCATCATCATCTTCAACACATGCAACTATTAAGTTTAAAAAAAAAAACAACAAAAAAATCAAACCAAAACAAAAACCACATTTCTGTTTCGTTTATTCTGTCATCTGAAAATACAAAATATAGAAGGGTTTGTTAATAAACACACATCCACTACATTTTGTGCCTGGACTTGCACTATTCCGAACTTTAATCTCTTTTAGAGGTCTAAGTGCACATGTCTGTACTTAATTTTAAAAACACTGGATTTATGATTCTTATTTTTATAAGAACTAACACAGGTTAAGTAATACATGACAAAAATCTTCTACTCCAGTGACATACTAAAGTAGCTATCTCACATGCTTTAATGCACTGGACAGATCCTGGAAAACTAATTTCTTTCAACAATTCAGATAACAGAGTGATTTCAGCAGCTGTGAACAGCAGACATTATCCATGCTGGAAAGCTATTTTGTACCATTACTATTACAGCATTCATGTAATCCACCAAAACATCTGTATTTCTTATGTAGCAAGGACTGTAAAAATAAAAAATGAAATCATTTACCTCCCCCTCCTGTATCTGTAGCTGCTGCTACAGCTGAGGAGACTGCCTGATGTTTTTTCATATGTTTTTTGCAGTGAACAGTTGTTCGAAAGCTTTCATCACAGAATGGGCACTTGTAAGGCTTCATGCTCATGTGAGTTGCCATGTGCCTGGTAAGGCTGCCATTAGTTGTGAAGGAGGTATTGCAAATGCTACAGCTGAATGCTTTAACTCCTTAAAGTAACAGAAACAAGTAAGTAGCATGCTATTTGTTTAAGTTTACTCACATAGGACATTTACAAAACCCAAACATGGGTCAAGCTAATACCCAGCTGGTATACTCTCTTTACCTGTATGTGTCTTCTCATGTGATTTAAGAACTCCCGAGGAAACAAAACCACGGCCACAGAGTTGGCATTTATAAGGTTTCTCACCAGTATGTGATCGTACATGTTGTTTCAAATGGCTGGATTTCTTAAAACCCTTGTTGCAATATTCACATCTATTAGAAGAAAATAGTTTTCATTAGTTTCATGTAACTATTAGCCATAAAAGACTCAGGAAATTCTTACAAAAGCTACAAGTGTAACATACCTATACGAACGCCTACTTTGATCTTCATTATCCTCAAGGAAAGGAGGCCGTTGGGTGTGCAATTCAAGTTCCTCTTGTGGTGACTGATCTTGTATCAAGCGAGTGGTCTAAAAATCAAAGCATCAAGTGAATCTCAGTAAGATAATTATTTAAATATACTCTCACAAATGGGCAAGAAAAAAATTACAGCATTTACAGTCAACACAAGTAATTAAATTTACGCTTTCATACATTTTGACAAGAAATTAAGAGTGCAATATAATACCTCACTCTTCCACAGTGAGAAGGAAAACATCAAAATGTTCAGCTACTGAATTGAAAAAAACAGACAACATAGTGTACTTACACTTCTCTGAACCTCCACAAAAATGTATCTAAATTGTCTAGACTTTCTAGCATTTGAGAAGTTAAATTTAAAACTAGAGCAGCCATTTTAAACACTGAGTAAGCAGCAAAATACAGTGTTGCTGACAGACTGCACTACTTTCTGAACATTCCTTTAAGTAAAAGCCACAGCAGGATAATCCTTGAGAACAAGAGTATGTTTCAAAATTTGAAGCCAGGACATCCCAAAGACTGTGCGCTGAAACAACTCAAACTGTTCCAGATCCTAAAACCCACATCAGTTCTCTGACAACATCTGCACTTTGCAAACAAGCTTGAAGGGACAGTAACTCAGAGATCATCATGGTAGATACATTACAACAAATTGTCTTCACGCCAGGCACTTCTATTGTCATAAAAAGTTACATTTGAACTGTATTTATAGCAGTTGATCCCTTTTACAAATTTAACTGAGAACCATGCAAAAATATCATACACTGCTATGCAAGCTCCATGAATGAACAATAAAGATTTGTAATGCTTTTTTTTACTGCTTGATCATATGTCTACAGAAGTTTAATAATTAGGAGAGAATATAATGCGATAATGTAAAATAATTTTGTGACATTATATCTTCTCCTTAGTTTTAATATCACAATCCAACATTACAGCATTTTTAAGTCTAGATCATCTAAACCTACACTCCCTTTTCAGAAATTCTAGTCAAGTTACTTATCCTCTCCTAACCTTTCTATTTTCCAGTTGTTAAATGTAAGCAATCTAGAGAAGAAATCCTGAAACTTTTCTGACTTCTCGGTTTACCTAATCACCAACGAAACAGTGCAAGAAAGTCATGACTGAACACAGAACAATTAATCCTGCCTTCAGGTAGTACTTACTACGTTAATAGTGTCTGTATTTGGAACCTGAAGAAGCGCTGGTGGATGATAACTTGTTGAAAGAGCCTGAGATTCAAGTGTGCTTGAATCCTGCAGCTGTTGTACAGCTGGAAATTGAGTCTGTTGATTGTAGCTGTCATTCACAGTAAAACCTGCCAGAAATTAAACAGTCATAAACCTGTAAAATACACTGATTTGGACTTTGAATGACACCACACTTTTCTGAAGACTACCTTTGAAAGAGAGTAAGTAGCATTACCATATAGTAATAGTTGTACTCTTCACTGTTGCGCATCAAAAACCACACGTTTCTGGCATCTACGTAATAGGCATAACAGGGTTACTTACCATTAGCTGGAATTCTATTGGAAAATCTCCTCCACAGATAAACACTGTTTGAAGTTTCTTCAGGATGCCACTATTACCTTAGAGCCATTGAAATTTTGAATTTCTTGTATGTAAGCATGCATGTGTCAAACAGGTTGACCCATCTCCCTTTATCCACGTTGGTACCACGCTCCCTTAACTACACTGGAAGCCGATCACAAGGATGCAAAGCTCAGTGGGGAGGATGGCGGGTGAGTGGAGGAGATGACCCAATAGGAGAAGTCCAGTTTCTGATAAAGTAACCCCATTTTCTCCTACTTTGGATCTCCTCCACATATTCCCACTCTTTAGATAATAGTAAAGTAAAGCCTCTCAAAGGCAAACTGCAAAGTAAAAAGTAAACATATTTTTATTCACATTTCTGGTACAAAACTCTGAAATTTTTAGTTGGTTTTGTTCTCCTGAAACAGCAGATCTTAATTATCTCCTTTTCTAAAGGAATTAATGAAATGATAGCATCAATGATTGAGAGCCAGGGAAATACAGCTCACATTGCAGTGTTTTTTAATGCTATTAGAGATGTCCTTTTATCAACCCTTTTAAGTCTTAATACTGCCAGTATTAAAAAATAACCCACAATGTCATGTGGAAAAAAATTAAACCATATTTTTTAAATTAAAATTAATTTTAACAAAAATTAAACATACGCCAGTAATTAACGCATGGGCAACAATTTCAGTACTTCTGTGCAGTTTGCCTTTAGTGGACAAAAAGGGTGAAGATTATGAAAACAGGGTAGAAACAAACCCACATCAGATGATCACAGCATCAAAGACCAAAAAGCAGTGCTTAAAGAATGTTTTTGAGCAACAGTAAAACAAAACCCTGGGTGTGTTGAGTTTAAGCAGAAATTTTCCCAAAAGACACTTTCCACAGCAGATGAATATTGTAATCAGTAGAGAAAAAAAACCTATTTGTATGCTACTGCTTCCACCACAGAATGAAAACTCACAAATGTAAATACACCTTGAAAGCATTACTCATCAGGTCACAACTAGTCACCAAACCTAATGCTGAAACTTGTATATTATTTTCTCTCCTAGAAGTACCACAAGAGTATAAGAAAAAAAGATCCTAAAAGTTGGACCTTGCACTTCAATTACCCTTTGTGAAATGACAAAAACGTAGCCTGAAGAAAGCAATGAAAAGTTCTGCAGTGATAAGGGGGTTGCTAATTTCTACTTCTCAAATAAATTTTAGAAGTATCTTTGTAGAAAAATGACACTCCCACTACACGGGATGAGAATACAAAAAAAAACAAGACTCAAGAAACTGACGCAAAGTGACATTACTTATATGCCCTACATATAAAACCCCAAACTATTAAATATGTTATATAAAAACCTGAAACGTCTTTTTTAATCAGTAGGTAAATTTTACTAGCTAAGAAGGGAAAAAGAAGTTACTGTACTATGACCTATTCCATTTCATAATGTTTGAATAAATTACTGACATTGTGAAAAACTTCCCAGGATCATGCAACAAAATGCTCAGGAAGACAAGATCTGAATGTAGAGGTATTTGAGGACAAACTGAAGAAAGAAATGCTACTTCTGAAAGTAGTTTTGGAATAAATACAAACTAAAGCTGTAATAAGAATATACATGATGATACATCCCCATTTTGCTCAATTCCTAGCAAAATGGTCAATTTCCCCTCAAAATTTAAAAAAGATATGGCAGTTGTGAGCATTCTAAAGGCATTTGCTACCACCATGCTATTTCTACAGAACTGCACTAAAAAAACCCCCATACTACCAAACATCAAAACCCAAACATTCAGTGTAAGAAATTCCACAATCTATTTTCTGTTCTTGTTTTCATCACTGTATGTTGTTGCCCAGAAGCTTTTGATCACTCTTAAAGGAACAGAGAATATTTTAAGCTCTGTATAATAAGAGGAGCCTCTTACTACAAAGTCCTCTAAACTTGGAATTGGATTTTGTGTTTTTCAGTACAAGTAATAATTTATGTTGTTTCGGGGGTTTTTTGGCTGTAGAACATAATTCAACCTATTATCTTCTATATTAAAATATAGCAAAAATAGAATACTCTGGAAATCATTTTACAAGTAGAAAGATATGTCTTGCATGTGAGAATGAGAAAACAACACTATGATAGTTTGTATTAAATACAATATTTAATTTAGAAGAAATTTCACATCCTTCCTGACACATCTTTAAAATTATAAACATTGACATGAACATGTGCATCTCAGCAGGCATTAGTGACTATCAATTACATGTTCTGCAGGTTTGCTTCTTAGGCAAAGGCAACCAGCTGAACAGTACTGACTGAATATACGTGTAAACAGTCACTGAAAGATCAGAATTCTAAGTCCTGAGATTGCAGATCAGCTTCTTAGGAAAGCAAATGGCATTCTGGTGGCAAGGGTATAATTTCTATGGGCTATAGAACTACCAGCACTTGGACTTCTGGTTTTTCAAGATCATTTGCCTATCACCACTATTTGAATAATCATTCAACCATGCTTACAGGCACACTTTAAAGGAAGTAAAGGTGATATAATTTATATAAAAACACATTTGGTGACAGATGATATTTGACAACCCAAAGACAATTTCAGATAAAACACACATTTGTTTGTTCTAACTTCATTTAAAAGTCTTCAAATGAAGATGCCTGAACACACTTCAAAGAACAAAAAGTGCTTTTCCTCAGCCTTCAAATCTAGCTCAAATGAATCATAATTATGATACTGTAGCACCCTCAGAGGACCTGTACTTTTTTTACAAGTCTGAACATATGAGGAAGAAAATCTATCTGAACAAACAAGAAATTCAACAGAAGTATTACGAACAAACCTGAAAGAAGGAACAATGTTCTGCCAGGTCTATGCAGACCTAGAGATTAGCCTCATCTGTCTAAAATGCAAAGTTGGGGTTTTTCCCTTAAGAAAGGCAAAAGAAAAATTAGAAAACCTTTCAAAGATTTTTTAAAACTCCTATGTCATTTTATTAATAAACACTGAAGCAAAATATTTTAACAAGAATACAGCCTATAAATACCAAGAATAAAAAAGACAGTGGTTTAAGCTTGAATGTTCTGCCTAGCTGATAGGAAAAAGAAATTAGGAGCATGAAGCACAGATGCAGACATAGGGAGAGGGTCGACCAATTTAACGCATGCATCCGCGCAAATGCTTACCTACCTGAAATTCAAAAATTTTGAAGGGCTCCAGGATCTTCAAGGAAACTTCAAAGAGTTGGGAATCTGTGGATGAGATTCCAAGTAGAATAGGAGATATCTTACACAAATGAGACTTTAAAATGCCCACACCACACATGTTCTGTTTCTCTGAACCAGTTTTGTAACATATTGATGATCAATCTAGCTTTCTGATGAAGAAAGGACTGTTTTGTGAGTTCTAGAAGTCTTTCCCCTCCCCAAGAAATTGTTATTTATATAATACAGAAGATACACATACAGAGAAACTGAAGTTTAAATAACAAAACAAGAGTTACTTATTTGGTTTATAAATTCTAAGGAGCCATTAAAAAAAAACAAACAAAAACCAGCACCACTCTTCAGAGTAATGTAGAGCAAAGAGCTGCTTTTTTTTCTGTAGTGTCTTCTTATTCATTCGTAAAACTGTAAAAGTCAACCAATGAAAATAGTTGTAACACTTTAAGAGGACCTGGGGATCAGTCTTAATAAAGGTGGAGACTTAAATTTTCTTTTCTTTACATGCAAAGCAGCAGAACCTAGAGAATTAAAATTGGCAAATTATACTATTTCTTCACAGTGTGATGCAACTTACCACAGTCAATTAAGTTTTTACAAATGATAGTATACAATTAAAAGGGACTACGAGCAGAGAAGTTTGTGCAGACAGAACACCAATTACTGGTTACCAGCTACATGAAATTATTGCCTAGAGTCAGAAACAAGGAGATCAAGGGATAAGCCAGTGATGTATGCTTCCAAACCAAAACAAATGAAAACCCCTTGAACATTCCCCACCTCAGCAACAGCTCCCCACCACAAATCCCAAAACAACCACCAAAAAACCCCCAAAACAAAGCTTCATATTATGGAATAATTCAAGAATTCCATCTGTGAAAAGCAAAGAAAAACAGTAATTTCTTCACTATTTGCAGGCTAAACACGTCTACACATATTTCTCTGTATTTCACAGGAAAAAAATTAGTTTCCAAGTGCTTACAATCTCTTAGTCTGCTAGTTTCATTGCTCTATAAAATATAAAAAGAAACTGCTGTGGATAGGTGAAAGTATGATTTTTTACATGACTGTATTTTGCACTGCCTTTTTCCCAAAAGAATCCCAGTAGCTACTCACTCAAATCTTAAGACTCTTTCTGATCATCTCAGGTTATGAGCATGTATATTTAGGAGGAAATTTGTGCGAACAGCCTACTGCCACGGCAATTTCAAAGGAAATCAAGGAAAGAATATGAAATGCTTGACTATAAGACCCATGCTGTAATGACTAGACATCAGGTCATAAAAGCCAAAGAAAAAAATTAAGTATTTATAAT
This sequence comes from Brachypodius melanocephalos, assembly GCA_013398615.1. Taxonomy (NCBI): domain Eukaryota; kingdom Metazoa; phylum Chordata; class Aves; order Passeriformes; family Pycnonotidae; genus Brachypodius; species Brachypodius melanocephalos. The sequence goes on along the minus strand of VZSR01001854.1, from coordinate 1,534,890 downwards.
ATTCTACCAAGTATAGCTTCAGAATGGTAATTTTTTTCCAAATTTTCTGCATTGCAGTTACTATGACTGCAGATGCCCACTTTAGAAGTGTTTTATCATAGCTATGCTGTAAAGACAGATATATAAAAACTACTTTTAACCTCCTTTATTTATTACTAACCTTGTGATAAGTTCTGTTGATCAAATGGCTGCTGTGTTATAGTCTGTTGTTCAAACTGAGCAATGTTTTCCTGTAAAGCATGCTGGGATGTCACAAATCTATCTGAAATGGGGAAAGGAAGGTCAGGGGAAAGGGAGAAAGAAAAGGGGAAAATATCAAGAAAAAAAGATGTAATTAAATGTATATTTCAGTTGTTTCAAAACCCCTGTATTTTACAGTCATCAGAATTTTTGCATTTAAAAAATTAAATGATTATTAGCTGAACAGGTATTTAGATCTTTGTTTATAGTACATTTTATTTATTTTCTCCTGTTGTACTTGATAACTCATTACACCATGAAAAAGAGCAAAGAAGCAAACCCAAAATACCTCATTCCAGTACCACAAATAAAATAAGAACGTGGAACATTCACCTCAAACCACAGGTATTACTTTCAAAGTAGACTATAAAGCAGTGCTTTTGAATAATAAGAGAACTGACATGGTAAGGTTTTGTGGACGGATTATTTTCCTGTGTATTTGTTTAGTAGTTTTGCTTGCTACAACTAAAGGGTGCAAATCCTTATCTTTTTATATTTAATAGTAAACCTAAACACCAATGAATGAAATTGTACTATATACTTTAAGTATATAGTAAGTAGCCTTTACTCCATGTATTTTTCTAGTTCCTGTCAAGAAACAATTATTTGAGAACTTGTAAACTTACCTCATTATAAACCTTAACATATTTCAAATACTCACCCTCATCTTGCTCTAAAGGCTGATCAGCCAATTCTTGTTCTAGTGCTGTTTCTTCTGTGCCTACCACTGGCTGCTGATCTAACTCTAAAATAGCCTGCTGATCTGTTGCAACAGTTTCTGACTGCTGTAGCTCATCACTTTGAATCTCCACTTGCATTTGTGTAGAAACATGAATGCTCTGCTGATCTACTGTAGAATCATCTATTGAAGAAGACTGCTGATTCTGCTGAAGTTGCTGTGCAAGTTCATATCTACAAAGTAAGGTGAGAAAGTCTTTATTGGTTTCAGTTAGACATATATCCTATTTATAAGAACAATTTTTTTATTTTTACTATACACCACAACTTACTATACCTGCAAAGGTACCTAAGGTTTGCTACTCATAAATAAAAACTGTTATTTAAACACGTACAGTTGCTACGAAGCAAAGCTGCCTTTCCAAGTATCTTTAAGGAATGGCTGCTGAACTCCATTGAAAAATTCATGCAAAAACTGCAAGCATACCTATGAGTCTTCATGTGTTTTTTACAGTTGAGTGATGTTTTGAATGTTTTTTGACAGTAGGGACACATATATGGTCGAAGGTCATTATGGATCCCCATGTGTCGCCTGAGGCTACCACCAGTAGTGAAGGCCCCGTTGCACACAACACACTTGAAAGCTTTCAATCCAGTGTGGGTTCTAATATGGGCTTTCAGAACTCCAGCTGACACAAAACCTCTTCCACACTGAGAGCACCTAAATGGCTTTTCACCTGTATGAGACCTTTTTAAGAGAAAGCAGAAGTTAAAATAGATTTAACAGTTTGATTTACGAAGTTATTAAAGGACTCAATTTCAAAATGAGCAAAATAAACAAACTAAGGTAACACCTGTACAGATGGAAGAAGCTTCAGTTAAGAAAATCCAGGTATTAAACTTTATTAAGTTACAAACAATGTGGCAGGGCTAAAAACAATACTGAGTAGTTTTAGTTGTGTTCTACAATCCAACCTCCTTTTCTGATCATACTTTGTCTCCATTACAATACTTGGGTTTAATTTTTCCGTTCCAGATGGTACAGTAGTTCCTCAGACTAGTATATTACCACTGACATGTATTTTCCTTAATTCAGCTAAAAGACTGTCCACAAAAGTTTGAAGAAAAAGATATGGTTCTCCTTATATATACTACCACTACACTTAACAATAAAACTCTTGGGAAAAGAACTGTGTCCATGCTGAATACCTCCTGAACAAGGCACAACCTGTCTCTCAGAATGCTATGTGAGAACAACATCCACGTGGAGAAAGCCTCTCACTTATATTTTCAAAGTACATAGTACTTGCTATGTCTTTCCTTCCAGAGGTGCTAGAGGAGCTTCCCTTTAAGACTACACTGAGATACATAACAACAGATGGAAGAAAAAGTTAGGAAATGAAATGGAATGCAAAAAGAATTATAAGGATTACAACTGTAGCATCCCAGGAGAGAACTAGGAAGAAGGCAATGGGAATGCTAAGAAATGGAAGATAAAAGAAGCAAGATTCAATAAAATCAGGAAAAGTTAGGGACAGCTTATGATTACAGTAACCTTGGAAGTCTATGACCACCACATTAGACACCATAAAGTATATGACAGATACTAAGATTACTGTTTTGCTACCAATACACACGATAAAAATCAGTAGTAGGGTATCCTGACCTTCTTTGGTGTGCCTGGGGCATTATTTGACACACCTACTTACAAATTTTCCTCTTTTTTAGAGAGGGAAACAAGATTTGCAAGCAATGATCAGAACTACTCCATGAGAACACATTGTCCACACAATTATCAAGCACAGCAATTTAATTATAGCAATGCAAATTTACAAAGAGCAAACATGTAAAAAGAAAAAAGTTTCTAATTCTTCCACCTTAAACAAAGCCATGCTTCACTCAGTACTCTGTTGAGAGATCAATCAAAGAAACACAGCAGCAGGTGATTGGTACCCACATTTTATTTTTGCATTTTCAGTATAATTCAAATTTTTTTCATTTAAATCAATCCATCTGGAATGTGTCTAGATAAGACAGTGAGAAATCTAGGTAGGATATTACAGAAGAAAAGATGGGATATTGTAAAGCTTCCCTTTCTCCTGTTAAGATAGCATATAAAACCCAAGAACTATTTCAAGGCAGTCTGAGAACTTAAAAATACAGAATTTGATTTGTAAAGAGAATATGAGGAACTCACCACCATCTGACAGAGAGAGAGTGAGAAAGCAGTACAGAGCTTACATTGCAGAAACAAGCAGATTGCCACCTGTTAATACAGATTCTTCCCTTACATTCCAGTAATCATCTTTGGTGGGGCTTTTTCATATTTCTTCTTCTAATTATTTATAGTTTGTACGTCAGAGAGCACTGTTTCACACCCTGACTAAATGTCAGATCTCACTGCCTGTAAAACTGCAATCTGATCCTAACTTTGAAGCTACTCTTCTTTTCAAAACAAGATTGGATTAGTTACCTCTACTGGTTCTCCTACAACCTAAATTTTTCTGTGACTCCATGACTTTGTGGTTCTAACAAGCACTGACTACACAGAACTTTAACTGAGCTTCAAGAAAAAAAAAAAAAAAAAGATCCCCCAAAAAATCGTAAGCTCAAATTCTTTTAGGTTTTCCATATAGGACAAAAGGCAAATTTCCTTCTCAAAAAATAGTAGTTACACACAAAGCAGGCAATCTGGAGTATGCAATTACGAAATTATCGTAAGAATTCACAAACAGTGCTTGTTATTTTCTATACACAGTTTTGGAAAAAAGAATCCAAGTGTCAGTAAACTAAACTGCACATTGAATACAACCACTTATACTTCTAGAACTGCACATAGGCTTGAGTTAGTCCAAAGCCTCCTCCAACTCTACAAGAAAAAAATATCTGTTATCACTGGTTCAGTATTTAAGAGATGGTAAAAAAAAGTCTTTTCAGTGACTACTATATAAATTTTGTGCCTTTCCACAAATTTGTTATGGCATACTTTTCCTTTCTTTATTGTGTTTATTTTACCTGATGTGTTGTTTAAGATGACAGGATTTTTTATAGGCTCGATGGCAATAATAGCATTTGTATGGTCTCTCTGCATTATTCACAAAATTACTGTTAAAGTAGTTTTGGAAGACCTGGCTATTCCTTGGGATTGGCTGGATCAAACCTGCATATATAAACACACACACAAAAAAAAAGGAAAAAAATTCATTGGTAAAGTTATTCCAAAGATGCAGTAGTCTGAAGAGCTAGTATTTGAAAAGAAAGCATGCCTAAACTTGTAGTATCCAAAAATATAAAGAAAATCTGCGTGTTTTCAGCATTTACTTAAAATTATGCATCCACCTATTTAGCATTATAGATATTATACTGTACATGGTATTTTAGAGGTAAGTTCTTCTTTTATCCACAGGTCCACCTCACTACAGTAGCAGCCTTGTCCAAATAAGCATTAACTTTTGAAAAAGTTGACAGGTATGAATTTATTGCTGACCCAATAACATCATCTTCTTCCAACCTCGACCTTAGCAAATGACATTTAATCAATGTATATCAGTTATTATCAGGTATACAACTTGACAAATACTTAAGACTTCTTTTGTGAAAAGCATTGAAACAGATAAAGAACAATTTGCAGACTTTTTTCATAGGCTTTTAGAAAAATGAAGACTATTTTAGAAAGCAAAATATATATCATTAGAAGTGCTATTCAAAGATTAACTATTAAAAGTAACATTAGGTTCTTGACACCTCTCAAAGAACTATGATTATTTTTTGGGGGGGAAGGAGTAAAAATGTGGAAATATTGTCAGGGGGGTTAAAAAACATGGCACCTTCTAGATAAACATTAGAACTTATTTTTACATTGAACATTCTAATATCAGCAGAGTTCATGTGTTTCCAGCATTCATAGGAAACAACTTCTATGGTATTTCTTGATAAAATTAACCTTTTTCCAAAAACTGGACTTCCACTAAGCAGATCTGAATTGTATTGAAGTGGAGCTTCTCTTCAAAATCAAGAAATAGGATTATACTTGTTTCTGCAGTTCACTCAAGAAAGAAATACTGTGTGCTCTGTCTGAAGCTGTCAGCTAAGTTTTGATTGCACCCCAAAAATTTAAGTTTCTTCTATCTGATACCAAAATAACCCCTACTCTTGCTTTCAGTAACTGCTGGATGCAGTGAAAGCAAAAGGATTTTTAAAGAGTGATAACAATTTTATTGATACAAATTGAAGGTATTACCAATGTAAGATTATACCATAAAAATGACTGCACAATAGACAAGTCAGAAGTTACCAGACTGTTCAATCAAACAACAAAGAATAAACACCTCACCCACTACACTGACCTCCACTGGACAACAACATATTGTTTTGTACAACTTCTTCCAAAAAGTGGTTTTACACAATCTTGTTACAATATTTATTTTAATTTATTAAATTTAATTTATTTAATGTTTATTTTAAACAGAATTTAAAATAACTGGATGAATTCTCCAAAGCAGGCTCCAGAATTAAGCTGCCCCTTTTTTTTGAAGAACAACTGCTAATGATTACTACTAATTCAGTTGAGGTCATAATTTTAACAAATACTTTAGAATCATGTAACAGACCCACTCATTAATATCTGTAATCTTTACTGCAAATGTTTATTGAAACATGATCATCTTAAGAAGACTGTAGGTCATGAACTGTCATCTCTACTACACCAACAGTCTAGTAATATTCAAATTAAACTCCTAATATAAAAATGCACATACTTTTTTACTGGTAAGGCTCACACAATTTCACTGTAAACAAAAAATACTGTTCTTATTAATTCTAGTGCAAGTAAACTATAAAATACCGCACTTTGATGAAATTTGTTTTTGATGACTTATTTCAACATACATCTCTACGAGTGAGCTCTGAATGCTCCTGCTCGATTAAAACGCAACCTTTATATTCCATTGAAATCCAAATTTCAAGAGAGTATGGATTTACTCGCTCTTTACCTAAATCAGTTATGAGTATGGGCTCTTGCAAAGGAATGTCTGGTACTGGACCACTTGACTTTCCTACTCGAACTTTTGCGGGTTTACGTTGATGTCGCAGCTTTCTTAGTTCCGTATGTTTAAAATGTGAAGTGATGTGAGTTTTCCGATGGCCCGATGTTCTAAATTTCTTGTCACAGTGAGGACAAGCAAAAGGCCTAACACCTGCAAAAGATTAAAAAAAATTAGTTAAAAAAATTTATTTCCATCAACCTAGAAATGTAGCTTTAGAATACTGATTCTCTTTCCTGTTAGGGTCTTTTTTTTTTGCTTTCTCTCATGGTGTTTACTGTAACATAGGTTATCAAAACAGATCCATAAAACCCAATCAAAGTAACAACTAATCTCCTGAGCAGCTAATTGACTCAAACACATCACCTGAAGCATGTCTGTTATCAAGAAATTGGATGATGCAAAAGTGACAGCAATTTTCAAGTGTTTCAAGAAGCTCTCCTAAGAATTGCATACAGCAGGTTAAAGTCCTTCCAAAACAAACTTTTAAAAAACTGTGAGAAAAAGCAATCACCAAACACAGAGACAAGTATGTTACATAACAGGATAAAAGAGAGGGAACAGGGATGTGACTAAGTCGAAAAAATTCTAGATCCATCTCTGAAAACATCAACTCTGATGGCAGTCAAAAAGCATGCCAACAGAAATATCAAAGAAAGACTTTTGTAATGCAAAATGCAGTAGAAACCTCTCATTGGGAGAGATTTCCTAGAGAACTGGGTAATTTAGAGACAAGCAAAGCTGAACAACTTTCTGGTTTTGTTCAAGGGAAAATCTTGGACTTAAAAGGCTAGGAAACGTGACTGGGTACTATGAAGACAGCTTTTATCAAGTTCTATCACAGGCAGAAAAATGTAGAAGAATGAAGCATTCTTTGCAATGCAATAAATGAAACATTATCTGAAACTACAGAGCATAAACACTGGAATACCTGTTTTCCAAGCCACCTAGTGCTTCTGCCCTCTGAATTAATCCGAATGCTTGTATGAAGTAAGCCTGACTTTAAAGTAATGGGGAAAAAATACTGGTTTACAAGTTTACAAAAAAAAAAAGTGGAAGACTTTCTGCAGATGAATCCAACATCAATATTTCATGAATAAAATACATCAAACTATAAAAAGGCTGGATCCCAAATGCACCTAAGTCAATAAATGATACTTTTGCAGGAGGTAATTACATAAACAGCAATTAAAGGAAAGAGCAGCACATTTATTTTGCTGCAACTTTATTTACCTGTATGAACAAAAGAACTTGGAAAACAACCAGATAGCCTACCAAAAGCAGAAAATTAATTGTTCTTTATGGAAAGAATAGTTCAATCACATAAAAAGGTTTTGAAGACATCATATATTATGTAAACAAAGACCATATGATCAGAGGAGTTATAGGATACTCAGTATAAGATGCTGAAAACAGGTAAGTTGGTGAAAACATGAAGCAACGCTGTAATGTAGAACATAAAATGGGAAGTAACCAGATCTGAGTGTCACAGTGAAATTATCAAAAAGTGTGGGAAGGGAAGATGCAGACAGAGCAAATATTAAAAGATGACTGGAGATAAAGTAAAATCAGAACTCAAATTGCAAGAGTATGACTCTTCAGAAAGCAGAATTAAATACATTCAGAGTAGTGATATAAGAAAGGAACAAGAGCTGACTCATCATCAGAAAATTAAATGTCCATGTTTTTTGTAAGAGTCCAAAGTTTCAAAGCCGTGAAACACTAGAAAGTTATGACAAAAAAATGACACTCAGCATCTACAACATTAAAATTAGATACTCTCTGACAGATTTAACAACGACATAGCAACTTAGACATTTCACAGTCTTTTCTCCTCCAAGGTCCCACCCACATCACAGAATACACAAAGCCATTTCAAGGCCCTACCTGTATGCAGGCGAATGTGAACTTTTAAACTCCCTGAGGTGGAAAAGCTTTTCATACAAAATTGGCACTTGAAAGCTTTAATGCCAGTGTGTGTTTTTATGTGTGCTGTTAGCGTGCTCTTCACGGCAAAGGCGCGGAAGCACTGGGGACACTTGTACGGTTTCTCGTGGGTGTGAATGCGAATGTGGCGCACTAAATCACTTGGTTTTTTAAATTCCTTAGAGCAATATGGACAAACATGCCACCTGATTCCATTTTCTTCACGTATAGAACCTAAAACAAGGAATATCAAAATGAATGCTTTTTCAACCTTCTAACAATTCTTGAAAAATCTCACTATATTAATGCTATTGCACAAAGCAATCAGATCACAAAAACACTTTGTGAAATAGATGCCATCACAACACACTTTATAGAAGATTAACTTCTCTATCAGATATATTCTACTTCATGAAAATGATGATGGGCTGGAATGAAAAAAAAAAAAAAACCTCAAGAGAATCCTGTTGAAATGCAAATAAGGCAATTTCTATGCCACTTAGAAATGTAGAATGCAGCTACAAATGCAATATAGTGTACCAGTTAACTTAAAATAACAAATAGAACACAAAATTACCCAACAATGACTGTAAATCTTCAACCACAAACACACCAAATTATTTTACATACTTAACACTTATGTAATTGGAGGAGATACATTGCTTGACCCTCTTGTCTGCAAATTCAGACTTGGATTACATTTTGTAAACTTGCAAAGGAAGAAAAAGGTCACAACTCCTTCTGACAGATTAACAATTTAATAGAGTAACAATGTTTTATAATCCAAGAACCCTAACATCTCTCCTAAGGCAACAGGATTTATTTTCTAAACAAAATTTAAATAAACTCCTTCTAAAACCTATCCAAGATTTTTATCAATATATGGTGTTCAATATGAGATTGTTTGCTCATTTAAATCAGTTAACCTAGCAGTTTTTTTCCTGTCAACACACTGAAGTTATGTTACTTTAACAAAAACCAAAAGTGGTTGAAAAGTGGTTGTGTTTGACTGTACAGCAGCGACCTTTTATCTTTATTTGCAGTCACAGCTAGAGAGCTGTTATGGTTAAACCTAAGTAACAAAATAATTATTACCAGAGGAAAAATTTCATGTTGATTTTTATCACAGCTATACTGAAGAAGATAAGCTTTTACTTTGGGTCAATTTCTCCATTCCTTGCAAAAGAAAAAGCAACATCAATATACCTATGGAGATACTACAGACAGAGGTCAAAGGCTGCATTATAGCACTGTATATACCAGGCTGGCTGCTAAAGCATGAAGGCTTTACTTGGAACAAATGACTTCTAGCAGCCATAAAGCTCAAGCAACCTTGAAACTGAAGTTGCATTTAAGCACACAGAGACAAAATGCAGGCTTGCATATACACAAAACAGTACAGAGCCATAAAAACAACATGTATTTATGGTGACAACATCGTATCAGTGCTGTGATTCCAGAGACAAGGTGACATGAAGAATTATTCATAATGCCAGCCTTGATCCCTCTTTACATGGGATCAGTCAAGATCTGCAGTCCTGCCTTTATGCCTCTGTAAGGCCTCACTTCCAAAGGGGAAGAACAGTCCTTGTACTCTGAGACACACAATTAAAACCCTTGTCAGACAAGGATGATGGGAGAGAAAAATAGATTCACATACTTTTTTTGTCCTTTTCCTATAACTCCATTGATTTAATCCAAAAGATTTAGAAGTATAATTTCACTTCATGCCATCCTGACATGTTTATTTTATGAAAATACATTTTATAATGAAAATTATAAACATTATTAATCATACCTTACACTTTGTTTTATGTAAAAACTAATTCTGTTCATAACTAATCCACACCATATTTTGGGAAATCACCTTATAAAGCCATAAACACACCCACAATTACTACATTCTTTACAGCACAAGAAGTAGAAAGCATTGGCAATATTACCAGGCAAAAATGGTGATTTTTTCTTAATGAACTTCTTTTCTTTTTTATCTAGTTTGTCTGTACTATCTTGCTCCTTATCTTGTTCAGCACTATTAGAATCAGCCTGATGATTGGAGAGGTTTGGAACATCTGGGTTCTGATCCTGGGCTGCAGTAGCCTTGGCCTGACTGCAGTCAGTAGAATGTGCAGAGACAGGAATTGATGACAGCCCGCTGTTCTCTAATGCTTGCTAAAAAAGGACAAGAAAACTTCTAGATTAAGGAAGAAACATTCCACAGTTATCCCCAACTTTTCTCAAACAAATACTTAGAAGATACAATGCAAATATAATTAAAGGAATTAAATGTCTCGTTCTCACAAAATTTCAGCTGTATTTCAAACCTGCAAACATAGCATTGATTTCTGATTGTCTGTGAAATTTTAGGTTGGATTTTCTGCACTTACACATTTCTCAACAGCCAACTTTCAGGAAACAAAAACTCTTTTTTCAATAGCTACCAGGATAATACTTACATGTCGTGTAGTTACTCCTTCCAATTCTTCATCACATTCCAGACATTAAAGAACTCAAAACAGCTAAAAGGGTGAACCTGCCCATAGCTGCATGTAACATTTGGGTCTTCCAACCCCAAATTTAAATGGTACTTAAAAGCCTAGAGATAAAAAGGCACCTTACAGGTTAGCAGGCTACCATTAACATTAAAGAACATTATTCTCTGCCCTGATCCATCCTCTTTGTGTCTTTATGTGATGCAGGCTGTACAATAAGCACAGATAGTAATTCACCACCCTACATTTCTTCTGTTACACTGCCTCTCCTTCTGCCATTATCAAGGATAAAATGTAGTAAGTTTTTTTAGGAAAAACATTGGCTGACCTTGGAAAAAAATTCTTGCACAAACAGGAAATATTCAGATAGCCCTTATTAACTAGAACAGGGTAAAGATCACATATACGTTCTCATTTTTTTAACCAGATAAAAATATTTTTCCCCTCTTGAATGATACCATGTTTTAAACACTGCATAACCTAAGGACATGCCACAGGCTGCTTCTAGGCAACAGAAAAAAAAGGCTTAAGGTATCAGTAAAAATATCTGTGTACATTTAAAGTCACACAAAGATACATTGGTGTGGTTCATACTCGTTCAATAAATCTGTACAATTCTTTCTTGAAATAGGGTTTGTTTAGAAATCCATAAGGAATGCTATAATTGAAAATATTGAGAATGAATTTCATTAAAATATAAGAAAGAATGAGAAAGGAATCACTGAAATGTAAAGCTGTTGTCACACAGAGCTCTTACCTGCAAAATATCTCTACTGATCCCCACTGCAATGTTGAGCTGCTGACCAGGTTGTTGAGGCTGGTTATTTTCTACAGGACCTGGTTCTGACAACTCAAGGAGCTGCTGAATGACATCAGTGACAGTCTGCTGACCCTGATGAGCAGCAGCTGGAGACACCTGGTTTTCTGTCTGTTGAAGAAGTGGAGACCGAAAATGTGTGGCCTGAAATATACAGTGGTATGTTTGTCAAGGAAGATCAGATGTTTGTGTTATGAACTCACCTGTCCAGCTCCCTTACCTGAAATATCTGGTAACTGTCCACTACAAGGATGGCTAATTATACAAGACATAATGATTACACAGAATCCCATTCAAAGTTTGCTTACTCCATTATAGAACTGCTTTTGTATATCCCCTTTTTTTCAGTTCTTCCCATGCTTGAAATTGTAAGCTTACAGCTTGAATTAAACTTACTGTTTACTGCTGAACTTTCAACCAATTTAGAAAACACAAGGAGGGATCAACTACAAAACTCCACATGTAAAGGTCACATGAAAAGTAATTCCCAAAAGAAATAAACTGACATGGGTATCTTTTTAAAGCTCACATTTATTTCAAGTAAGTCCTTTGTAAAAAACAACCTCCCATTAGAAATTTTTTTTCTTTAGTAAATTATCTGTGTTGCTGTATCAAAACTTTTCAGAACAAATGACTAACTTTTCCACTTCAATTTGGAACATTTGAAACCATTTAGCTTTAGAGGAATCTCTTCATATTCTAAAAATTTAAATATACATCAGGCTCTGTCAAAATACCAAAAAAATTAGAAGTGTAAAAATCTAATTTCTCAATCTTTAATTTGAAATTGTGTATCTTAGACTACCTTAGTAACAAGACAAATATGAAGGAAAAAATCATAAAGCACCTTGGTATTTATTTTAAAAGCAGAAATAAAGATTCTTGCTTCCCTACATTTTTAAGTGTCTCTTCTTATTATATACTGCACATTACTGAAACAATTGCTTTCAATAATTTGTTTTACTGCAGAAAATAGAAATATGTACTTACACAATGGTTAGCCCCACAGCTGGGTATCCTAAAACACTCTGGTTATTTGCTTCTAATATTCACTTCCAGGTGCATGTGCAACCACATACAGATATAAAAGGCTATCTTCTTTCAGATTTTTTTTAGCAAAGAATAAGCTTAGGCTTCGCATTTGTACTATTTCCTTCCAATCTGAGAACTTCCCTGAGATTTTCTTTATACTGACACTTTACACTAGACAGTTACTGTAGTAAATAAAGGATGGTTACAAAAAACTATATTAAGAAACATTAGCTTGACTCAGATTATGTCCTGTGAATATGATGAAGTATTCTTAATGCCTTCTCAAGAGATGATACAAAACAAGTCCTTATCTTGTTTCTCACGCATGTGAGAATATCACTTGTTACTTTGCTGATTTAACAATTAGTTCTATTTTCACCTCACTAGCAAGACACAAAAATCTGTATCTCTTCAGATTCCAGTTTAGCAAAATGCTATAAACATTTCAATATGGGTGACACACTACATTGCAATGAGAATGGCATAAACAGGAACCGATGCAAAGCAGTTTGCTGAAGAGTGTAACCGTTCTTTATAATGTCTTTTCTGGAAGCAGAATGTAGGCAAGTTTTTAGGTAGAGCAGGATGCCTATGTCAAAAGTGTATAAAATTCCCCCAGGCTTTAGCAAGAGAAAAATTAATTGTTATTGAGGGAACTTCTCAACATTATCTATGATACAAAAATCACAGCATTACATGCATTTAGCCAGCATGTCCTGCATATTATAAAGCAGTTTATATACAGTCTCATGGAGGTTATCTTTTCTGAACAACAATGTACACACATGCACATATAAGAAGTTTGTTACTCTTTAGATACACTGTTAATTATAAAAAGTTTCAGAGGTCTCTTTCTAGGTCTGCTTGGTAATTCCACTGTTGTTCAACTGTAACAGTAGACCGTGTGATGACCCTTGGTTTGTCTGATCTGCTGTGTAACACAGTGTGCCTGCTCTGAGTGAATTACTCCTAGTCACAGTAACTGCAAAAAATTACAGCAGTTCTTTAAATCAAGTAGTTTATTGTGGTTCATTTTTTCTGTTGCCATCCAACTTCAATATATGGCTCCAAGAGTAAATTATCTTCACTAAAATTTCATACATTATTTCCAAGTGTCAATTTGCCTAGCTACAACCCTCAAACTTTTTTTCCTCTTCCCTATTAAGATGACAGACTTCTCTCTCTTCTTCAAAACACAAGATGAAATCATGTCTTTCATCTAATGGACACGGCAGCTAACGCACCTTGAATCTCTTCACTAATAAACACACCATAGCATATTTTAATGATTCTGATGGCTTTGATTCCTCCTGTATCATTGAATACAGTTTATGAATAGTGAACACAATAAACAGACAACTGAAAAAACCCTAAGAAATGACAGAATGAAGTACAGACCATATACAACCCTGGATCTGGACAGACTCGGTCAATAGTTCAATTGTATGAGGTTCAACAAGGCCAAGTGCTGGGTCCTGCACTTGGGTCACAAAAATTCCAGGCAGCGCCACAGGCCAGAGGAACAGTGTCTGGAAAGCTTCAGGCAATTCTGGGAGGAGAAGGCAATGGGATCCACTGCTCCCAACTCATACCGCTCACTAGGAAAAACCTGGCACTCTTCATCACATTATCACAGAATATTTTGGGAAGGACCCATCAGGGTCATCGAGTCCAACTCCTGGCCCTGTGCAGGACACCACAAGAGTCACACAACATGTCTGAGTCCATTGTCCAAATGCTTCTTGAACTCTACCTATTTTGGTGCTGTGATCATTTCCCTGGGGAGCCTTTTCCAGTGCACAATCACCCTCTGGGTGAAGAACCTTCTCCTAATATCGAACCTAAACATCCCCTGCCAAAACTAATGGCCGTTCCCTCAGGTCCTGTCCTTTGTCACCAATGAGAAGACATCAGTGTCTGTCCCTTTTCTTCCCCTCATGAAGAAGCTGTAACTGCAATTAGGTCTAAGTCCTCTCCAGGCTGAACAGACCAAGTCCCTATCCCTTATCTGTGACATGATCATCCTCATCCTGTAATGGGCCAATGTTATTTTTACACTGCCTATTGCCGTGGATCTGTTTGAAAAAACTTTTAACTGTCTCCCATGGTTCTGGCCAGCTTCAGCTGCAGCTGAGCCTTGGTCACACAAATTTTCTTCCTACAGCAACAAGTGGTATCTCTGTACTCTTCCCATGTCACCTGATCTTGCTTCAACAGGGCACACACCTTTGTTTTCTGCCTTATTTCCAAGAAAAGATCTCTTGTTCAGCCAACATGGCCTTCTGCTTTGCCTGTTTGACTTGTGACATTTGCAAATTGCCTGCTCCTCTGTCCTCAGAAGGTGATATTTAAAAAGTGACCACCACTGATATTCCCCAGCACCTGCAAAAACATTTTCCCAGGGGTCCTTATTTACTAGTTCCCTGAGCAGCCTGAAGTCTGCTCTCCTCACATCCAGAGCTGAGGTTTTGCTGACACTTCTCCTCCTGTCAACAGAGATCTTAAACTTTATCACTTCATGCTCACCATGGCCAAGATGGCTGCCAATTGCCATTCTGCTTATGAGATCCTCTCTGCTGAAAAGCAGTAGATCAAGGAGTGCATCTTTCTGAGTCTGCTCCCTTAGGACCTATTCCATAATGTTGTCATTCAGGTTTTTAGCAATCTTCTGGCCCAGGCTGTATCAGCTGTGTGATTCTCCCAGGTAATTTCTGGCAAGTTGAAGCCCCCATAAGAGGCAAGGGCAGTTGACTCAGAGGTGTCCCTTAGTTTCTTGAAAAAATTCCTCAATGTCATCCTCCTGCCTGGAAGGTCTACACCAGACTCCCACAATATCTGCATTATTTGTTTGCCCCTTGATTCTTATCCAGGCACTCAACTATTGCATTGTCAACTGCGAGTTCCAAACATTCTAACTCTTTGATTATACACATTCAGTGCCACCCTTCCACCTCTTCTGCCCTGCCTACCGTGGATGGGCTGTTTATGCTGACTTTAAAGCAATATTGCCACATTTCCCAGTTCTTGGTTTTGTGGATTTGAGTACAAGGGAAAATAATCAGTAGCTGAAGCTGGGAAGGGGAGACTGTGAGTCAGATGGTCTGTCCCTAAGATACCATGCTGCAAACTACAGCTGACAAACAAGATGCTGTATAGCTGTGACAAAACCTGCCAGAATTCTCAGAGGGACTGGCACATACAGGCCTTCCTTTACACTACAACTGTTTGCTATGAAGTTCCAGAAAGTCAGCCCTGCATCATCCTTCCCCAGCTCCACAGCTGCTCCTGAGCCCCATGGCCCTCTGCTGCCTAAATTCCAATCAACTCAACCCATATGAACATAGCTGCTTCCCTCTCCAACCAAATCATGGTAATCCCTGCAAAATAACCACAGATGGGTAGGGCAATCCAGGATTTTAGAGAATCCTTACTCTCTGGTCTCCTTATACAGAAAAGTGTTTACATCCGTTTTGACAAGTTGTTGAACAAACTTTCATGCAAAACCATGAGTGTGTCAATAAATGAGGCAATAAAATCCATTCAAGATCTGTTCCACCTCTAAATAACCAGCTGCATTTATCAAGGAGCTTCCCTTCACATATTAGCTGATCCAACTTATCACAATGTATTACAGCATACCCTTTTTCACCAGTTAAATGAAAATTTACAAAGTTTCTCCCACTTACAGTCTTGGCACAAAAATATGACAAAAACTTCACACTTACATTCTTCCATTTGTTATCAACAGGTTGCAAAAGATTAGTAGGGGATGTTGTTAAAGGTTGGGTGACAGAGTCCTACAAAGAAATCAAAATACTTTAAATCTTTATCAAAAAACCAAAAACGTGGCTGATACAATACAGAAAAGTAGCACAGAAAAATCAGACTATGTGAGAGAAAGATGTCCACAAAATCATCTTAGCTATAAATAGTAAAGCAGCAAATGACAGGCTTACAGTCACTATAATTTAGAAAATATTCTTATGTATCACTTATCATTTAGAAAATATTATTATGTATACACACAAGAGTACACTCTTTGATAGCATAGCACTTCAGGAAACTTTAGCTTTTGGAATGGGTACTTAACAAGGACAATCATTGCTTATCCCCAGGTATGTACCAAGGGATGACAGAGACAGATGGCAAACTTCAGAATAGAATTATTATACTGGAGATTTGTTGTTAAAGCAGCTCTGCAAGTTTTCAGCAGAATGAAGGAAAGTTATAATCTAAGAATGCTAGTGCTAATCTAAGATTCTAAAGCAATAGAAAAAAATAGGAATCATTAAATATATGCAGACTCAGATATAAAATCACAAATAAAAAGCATAATCCCCTCTAATATGCAATTGACATGTCATTTTTTCTCTCTGCTCCTCCTTGCTAAACCTCTTGGTATCTATTTTTAGAAAGACTCTTTTTCTCCCTTCTCTCTCTTTGCTTATACTGTTGCATGGCATTTTTTGCTATTCCCCTCTTCCATGCAAGCAGCGAAGTATTCATGCAAGCAGATATAATACCACACTGCTGTAATATCAATATGCTAAGCAAATCCAAACTACTTAAAACCACAAAAATAGAGCTGGCCAGGGGAAAAAATATGAGGTAGTATGAAGGAATTCTTTTCCATCCTGCTTTTAAGATTAGGCTTGAGAATGTAGAAATGTAAAAAAAGACAGAGAATATATGTATTTAAAAACAAATAAGACACCTTAGTCTTTCTTTTTATGATTTAACATGGAGAAACAAATACTATCTGCCCCATAAAACAACTTCAGAAAGTGTAAAAAAGCTTTTCCAAACAACATTACTAGACAGTTTATTTCAAGAAGACACAGATGGAACATTATGTTCAGACCTCAAATTTTAACCCTCCTCTTTCAAAGTCTGGTATTACTCATCACCCATTGAACATTAAAGCATGAGCTGTAGGTTAGGCATAACAGAGGAGACTAAAGGTAGAAAAGGTTCTCATTAAAAAAAAATACTATGATAAATTAAATATGCACTGGCTCAAAAAATACTGTATTCTTATGAAACCAGACACTTTTTTTTTAATTTTAGCTCTTTTTTGTATCTTGGTAAAGAAAGAAAAACATTCACTGCTTCCAATAAAGATTTTTTCCTTTATAATCTGCCTAATATGAAGCTAACAATTAAAAAAAGTTGAGATATACACAAAAGAATCCACTATGTGTTTATATGGACTAGAATTTTACAAACAATTTAGCAAAATGAGTTGAAACCAATACATTATATAAAATTTCTCCATAATTTTTATTTTATGAGAGGAGGCTAACATAACCCATAAAAACAAGAATTACACTTTACGTAGTTGCAGAATTAAACTGCTATATTTTCAACCAAACCCTCGAAAGGTAAATTTTTTTTTGAATATAGTTGGCCAATTTACATTTTCCCAATACTCAATCCTGCAAATTAATATCAAAAAATCACACAAAACCTGAAAAAGACAAAAGACAGCCATAGGTCTAGAAGTTCTAACCTATCTGAAGAATTACTGGAATTAAGATATAGACTTAATTAAACTCTCAAAGGCATTTTCACAATATACCAAGCAAAGCTTACCGGTGTAACATGAGATACATCTGTCGGAGCACTTGCAGAATTCTGTGGACCACCCATGTGCATCTTGCTGATATGTGTATTTAAACTACCCAAGCTTTTGAAGACACAGCTACATTCTGTACAGTTGTACGTAGGGCCATTCTTCACCTTTAAAAACAATAAAGTAAGTTTTCCCTACATCTACCAACTATTATGTTTTTCATTATTTTATTATGTAACAAGTATACCATGGGATTATGAGAGCTAAAATAGTTTATTTTTTCAAGTTACTAATATGCAGTTATGGAATCAGGCTGGCACCTCTTGGCTATAATGAACTATAATCTATGTGCATGACTACAACTGCTTACTACCACTTCTCAACATTGTGAAGCACCAGACAGCAAAACAATTGTCCTGCAGCAAATGAGGCCTCAGACTTTTCTCTCTTCACCCTCTCCTACCATTCCATGCTTAAAAGCAAAACTGAAATGCAACTTTATCAATTAAGATGAGCCTGAAGACAAAACATCATATATAATACAAATGGAAGTTTGGAAATACGAGATTTAAAAAATGCAGACAAAACTAACACCGTGAAGAGCACCGAAATTTAATGTCTAGTTTGAACTGAATCTGAACACACAGAATGAGAAAGTGATCAGCAGCCACTTGTTTGCGACTTTCAGACTAATGGGTTAAGGTAATAAAAGCAGTTAAATTCGTAGATTCCAACCTTTCTCACCTTCCCTCTTCACTCCATCACACAGCAATAACATCCAATGTGGTACTTGCAATGTGCAGGGAGCAACCAGGTATTCAAAAGAAAACACACTTGCAATACAGTATTGGTATTTCATATTTTGTGGCATTAAACTGCCAACAAGACTTTCAAAAAGAGGTATTAAAATATTATTATTAAAATATGCTACAACCAAACAATGCTTTAGGAAGTGAAAAATCAACCTGTAATTCATTATCAGCTGCAATATTATTTTATAACTGTCTCAGAATAAAACAAGGAATTCACAGAGTTCCATTTAGGCTTGAAGAAAATACAGCAATGGCGAGAAAGAAAAAAAAAAATCAATAAATTATCCAAAGCAGTAACTCAAATGCAGGCTCAGGACTGCAAAACACAGCACAGGATGTGATCAAGAGGTGGCATTTATTTAAAGTACCTCATCCAACAGCTTGTTTCTTTCTTACAGAAAAACAGAGTAATAGAGAAAAAAGTGAAAAATATTTTTTTTATTTCACCCCTGATTAATACTGAAAAAAGTTATTGTTAATCAATGCTGGTACATTCTTTATGTAATAAAAGCTATCACATATAGAGAGCTGTTAACCTTGAGGATGACTAGTCACACCAGTGAATCACAGAATCAGGTTGGAAAACCACCTATGAAGTCCTCAAGTCTAACTGATGACCAAACACGACGTCAACTAGATCATGGCACTGAATGCCAAGTCCAGCTAAATCCAGGGACAGTGACTCCCCCATTTCCCTGGGCAGCCCATTCTCATGTCTAATCACCTGTTCATGAAGGAATTCCTTCTGATGTCCAACCTACACCTCCCCTGGTGCAGCTTAAGGCTGTGTCCTCCTGTCCTGTCACTGGTTACTTGGGAGAAGAGGCCACCTGGCCACAGCCTCCCTCCAGGAAGTTGTTGAGAGCGATTAGGTCCTCTCTGAGCTTCCTCTTCTCCAGGATAAACATCCTTAGCTCCCTCAGCCACTCCTCACAGAACTTGTGCTGCAGACTCCTCAGCAGCTCCATTGCCCTTCTCTGGACATGCTCCAGGACCTCAATGTCCTTCCTGAACTGAGTAGCCCAAACTGGACACAGTATTCGGAAGTTATACGACTTACCATAATTAAGTGTATCACAAACTCTTAAGACATATCCATATACTAAGGCATATCCTAAAAGTAAGAAAGCAACATGCTAAAAGGATCCTTAGTAATATCTACCATTTTAACACAAGAATGGAAAATGAGAATGCAAATCTCAGAGTTAGGCAAGAGTGAGAACAAAGATGATATTGTGCACACAGGAGGAAAAAAAAGAAGCAAAAAGCGCTACCTCTATCACTTCATAATGTCCAAACCAAAACTAGGTCTCTTTCTATGGGTATTTCCAACCACAGATCACTAATGCCTGCAAGGAAATTACTGAACAAAGCTGCATAGCTCACATTGCTAGGAAGATTGTATTACTTTATCACAGCAGTATCTTTTGAGTGTTAAAAACTGTCTGTCAAAAAGAGGAAAAAAGCCAGACATAAAGAGGACTGAAACAATTTCTTTTTAATCTTATTCTGGAATTTTCTTCTACTTGTAACCAAAAAACCTCTGTAAAAGGCTACATACTTCAAAGGCAAATGACAAGCATGTTCTATAACAGAATTAGTGAGTTGCTGCTTGGTCTTGAAATTTTACACCATTTTCTGCTTGGCTGCTTTTGGCTTACTTTCATCTGATTCTAGCCAAGACTGACACAGGTACATTTTTTGTACACCTAACTCCACTGTTTATTCATCTATCCACGTACTGAAAAGACACTGGCAAACGAAGGTTTCGCTGCTTCTCCTAAGTATACATTTATTCAGACCAAGCTAAGGAAAGCTCACAGGTAAAAGCAGCAAACCAGAATCTACACTACAGCAGTCAATCTACACTGGTTGGAGCGCACAGGAATAGCAAAACTGACTTAAGATGCATGTTAGCACCCCGGCCCCGATGAACCATGGCATTTACCTCGGAGTGAACTCGCTGTATGTGTGACTGCAGGTTGCCTTTCTGGGAGAAGGCGGCGGGACAGAAGGCACAGGCGTGGGGCTTCTCCCCCGTGTGCTTGATCATGTGGGTCTGCAGAGCCCCCTTCTGGTTAAAGGCCTTCCCACACTCGCTGCACTTGAAAGGCCTCTCACCTGCAAGGAAACGGTGGCAGGAGGAAGGGTGAGGAGATTTAAGGAAACGTCAGCAGTTTCCTGCACCTAAACAAAAAATTGTATCCGGTAAAATAAAATACACTCCTAATACATTTTATTAGGAGGTTTTGACAATAAAGTTGTTCCTCTCAACATCTACTCTGATGAAAATGCAGCCTTGTTACGAAATTTTGATGTAGCTGACGATTATCAGTTGAAATGGGTAAAATAAAGGAAATCTAGATGAAGCAATTATTTAAAACAGCTTCCCTCAACTTGTGGTTTGAAATATCTCAGAAGCTGCTATACAAAATCATTGGAGCAAAAAAAAAAAAACAAAGAGAAAAAGAGAAAAGAAACCCACATACAGCAAGTCCTATAAAATGCATATACCTTCACAGAAACAAACCAGGCCCAGAGGATAAACGGACAATACTAAATAAAAGTCAAAAATTTAACCTTTTATGTGATTTAAAATCAGAAAGCCTTACAACACTGCAAAAGATGGTGTACGGTTCCCACTCCCCAATAAATATTACAAGCCATTCATTCTTTGTAACCACCTACTGAAAATATGCAATGAAAGAACATTTTGGACAGTTCTGCTCAGAAAATAATTTTTAAAACTATTTATATTGAATATTTAAGGAAAACTAAACAACTTTGTTAAAGAAATGCTGTCCCAATTTCCCAATTTTGATGCCCTCAGTGCGGTGCATAATTACACTTTTTGTATGTTACCAGGTAAGCATGAAAAATCCTACAGAAACTTGAAGTTCCAGAACACAGGAGGACTGCATAAACAGATTACAAACCTACATAAACATACTACTAATAAATTTCAATTTCTTACAACCATGTGTCCTAATTAACTCCTGGAAACCTCCACTGTGAACCTAGTACTACCCTTTTTTCCTTTTAGTGAAACAGTTCAGCTATGGTAACTCTAGGACTTTGAAAATATTTAACACCCTGTCTTTGCACATTTCCATAGCCAAGACCAGTATAAGTATGCAGTATGTTATGTGTGCTACACTAGTAAGTACTACCATGTGCACACTAAATCAGTTTTAATAAATATTTTTTATATGATTTCTAATTTTATAGCTGTAATTACATCTACTTTAAACTTATTAATCCTTAATTAAATTCTCATTGTCAGAAACAAAAGCAGCTCTTTTTCTGAAATTGATTACAAGCATGTAACTCACTGAAGGAGTATATATCTTCTGTTCTGCTGCTTAGGGGTTTTGAAGGTGCTTTAATGATTGCAGGTTTTAACTGTATATTTTTTAAAAGAGATTAAAACAAAGAACACTGATTCACATCTGGAAATACAAAATTCCCATTAGGCTTTCATGGGCAGAACGCTTAGCTTCCAGTTAGAGCTGCTGATGGACACATGGAAGTATTGCTTCAGGTTAAGTTTGCCTTTGTAAGTAAATCTCATTATGAAAAAGGAAATCTAAAATCGACTGTGGAAATGTGAAATTTCTGTATTTCTCAAGTACAACTTAATAAAATACAAATTTGAGAGACGGGACGAGGAGTTCATTACTTATTTATTAATGTGGGAATTGCAGTCCCTGAGACTTGACTTTTTAAGTCAAGGTTTAAGTGCTTGAAATGACTTGCTAGAACAAAAAAAGTACTGCAATTAAGAGGCTAACGTAATGCTGCACATTGTGCACAGACCTGCTATCTTAACACTTAAAGACTTGGGCATTCTAAATTCTTTAAAGCGTAGTTGTTCTTTTCTACATACTTACAGTATCTAAAGCAGCCAAATGCCACACAGATTGTCTGCAGATTTAGAGTACTAACATATTTCACAAATTAAATGAGTATTTGCAAGCTACTTGGAAGTTAAAGTGACCTCCTGGCGTGTGCAGAATAGGACTGCATTTTCTGTCTCTCTTAGACTTCAAAAAATATAAATGCCCTTGAACTTTTTGAAGCTTTAAAAAAGCATCCACAACCAACTATAATCTTGTTTCTTTAATTCTGACTAGAATAAGCTAATGAATTAAATAGAGCCAAGAATCTAAAATACTGAAGTTGATTTTCAGTCACCTCTTTTTGATATTACTTTCGAGCAATTGTTTTAAAGCAGGTACAAGGGTGACCTCTCGTGTTACTTTTCTATAACTAGATCTGTAAAACTTCAAAAGATTCTTGAAGTCACACAATGGTCTCTTTATTTTTTAGTAAACAAGGCCATGCTTGTAAATGGCAACTCATCACATCACTGTCTGAACAGTGATATTACACTGACTGATATTACAAAGAGAATTGCACACTCACATAAATGAATACCTGAATTAGCTAAAAACTAGACAAATGGCAATTTATTCAGTATGTATGAAAAATACATATTGAACATCACTTAATCTTCAATGAAGACTTTGTTTAAAGCCAAACTCCTGCTATAATACGTATACCTGGTTAAAGCATAAGAACTGTTCTTTCATAGTCATCTGTATACTTCTAAAGTTTTATATCATTTTATGCTTGGCATTTTTCAATTACTTCAACAGCTTACGGTTTAAACATGCACATACTTATTACAGAGAAGTAGCAAAAAACATTTACTACTCATTCGGCAAATCTGAACACAGTCACCTGCATTTCTTCAATTATTAAAATTACAACCTAGGCTTCTTGCCTCAGAAGATCACTTTCTAAGTTTAAATAAAACAATTTAAAAAAATGCGAGACTACTACTTTATTAGTATCATTAATAAATTATCACTCTCATGTACTTTTGCTCTTTCTGCAATTGTAAATTTTAGAACCTACTCTCTAGAATACATAAGATCTAATTTAAAGTAGATGACTGGCCCATATCTAGGGATTCTGACTTTAGGGCCCATTGAAACTCTAAGTACCAAAACTGATATTTGGTAACAAATGAAATCTATAGAAATTTTCACATTTTTTAACTGTTTCTAATCATATAAATCTGAGAATTTTAAAAGCATGTAAATGAATTACTTGAAGTTTATTTTAAACCAACAGGTAACAGCATCTAATAAGCCAAATGTATTAATAATTTTTCAAGTACCAACAGAGAAGAAAAATATACATAATTTCAGAAATTAACTGATTTTTGTGAAACAAAACGAAATTAAAATAAGTACTTCAACAGCCTTACCTGTGTGTATTCTAACATGTCGTGTTAACTGACTCGGTTTCTGGAACGTCTTCCCACAGTGAGGACAGGAATAGGTAAACCCACTTCTATCAATGTTTCTGTTGTAAGATCTGGTATTTGATACCCTGTGATTAAAAAAAATAAATAATTTTAACATGAAACCTTATTTTGAAGAAGCTTCTTTTACCCCATCATTTCTAACATAGTGTTGACTTGAAGGCAACATAGTATCAGCTGTAACAGTGAAAACCCAAACTCCATAATGATGCTGAAAGAACAAGGCAAACAGCTCTTTTCTCAGTACCTACATACACCAAAGATTCTAGTTATTTCTGCAGTAAAAATCCAACACATCTTAGAGGCTCTCTTCAGACATTTTCAGGGTAAATTCTGCCAGAAGCATACAGTGACTTCACAAACATTTTGGTGGGAAATTTCAACTCTGTGCAACTCTATTTCTTTTGCCTGAACATAGCCAAGTCCTTCATTCTGAACTAGAATATGCAAATCTCATAAACTGGAATACAAATGTACTGGCTGAAGTCTAGTAAGAGCAAGCTAAGAATTTAACAACCCAAATATTCACCGTTGGCCCTCAAATACAAATCACACTCTCAACAGAAACAGATAATATAAATTCCCACCACAGAACCCCAAAATTAATTTCACTACAAATCAAACTAACTAGTTTATTCATCCTAAGAAAAATGGTTTTTGTAGGTGATACATTTACATAGCCGAATACAAACCTAACTTACAATTCAAATCTTTAAATTTCTGTTTGCAGATTGAAATTTACAACACCTGTTCACGTAACTCCTGCAACATAACTATGAAGATCTTAGAACCCGTATTAACTTCTAGTAAAAAGAACTGGGAATAGATAGGATTTCTTGTTTTTCAACATGCAATTTTCCTCATCTGTTTTTACAGAAACAGTGAAAATTAAAAGAGAGAGCACCTGTCAAGACTTGAGGCTTTTTAATATATAAAGTAAACCAAAAGAACTTTTTCTTCTTTCTAACTTAAAGTAATTCTCACCTTCCTAAAAGTAAAGTTAAACTAGAGAGCTGAAAGAAAGTATAGAACAAATAGTCACCAAAAATAAGAACAGCATTTACCAGGCCTCTTTTGTCCCTCCCTCATTTTGTGCTTTTTCCAATTTAAAAGAAACTCACGGGAGGCTGTAATGAGGACCTCTTGGGAAAGAGGATTAAACTGCAAGGAACAAGTTACATCTTTGCAGAATGAAAGCATTAAAACTTTTGTCATTATAATAAATGCTATGTAAAATTAATATACATCAGCTTCAATATACTTCTATTAGTGTTTAAAATCATAAACACATCAAAAATCACTTTGCATCAGAGAAACTTAACCCATGTTTACAGATAGCTGGCAGATGAACTATGCTTAGTATGTGTGCCTAAATACAAAAACGGGAAAAAAAAGAGGCCTCCAAAAATAACCTCCCACTTAAGCAAGATTTTAAAAAGCAAGTGTCATTTTAGAACTGCACACCAAAGAAAATAAATTATCTGCATAAGTCATGGTACTTTGCTGACTGGAAATACTACTCCTGCTTTTCCCAGCTATCACCATAAAAGCAGCATCTGCTCATTTTATTATAATCCCATGATTATCACCTTATTTTATAGTGAGTTTTCATATGCTCCTTCAGCTGTGACGAAGTTTCAAATTCTTTTTTGCAAGACTTGCAGCTGTGAATCCTACTGCCTGCCAATTCCTGACGATGCTCTTCCATGTGTATGGACAGCTGACTCTGTAAAGTGAATTCATCTCCACACTCTGAACAGATAAGATTCTGAAAGAGATAATAGAGACTGATTTTTCAAAACAGCAGGGCACAAGCTTTGCTCAAGTAGATTAACTTATCCTTCTATGGACATTGGCAGCTGCAAGCAAGCAGCAAGAGAAGTATACAAGCAAGAAAAGTTTATGAGCCTTGTGATATAAATAATGTACAATAATCACTGCGAGATTATATTAATATTTATATTTTAAGAAACTCCACTAGAACTGAGTTCTGAAAAACTTCATACAACAGCAGAAACGAGCAGTGCAGTACCATCCTCACCACTGCCTATTTCCTTGGTGGGCTGGTTCAAAACACACAGGGAAGCTCATCTCAGTGCCATTACACTGCGGTCTACAGAAACTTCTGTAACAAATAATTACTTCTAACCGAAAGCATCATAACTGTAGATTCAGGGATTTCACACTTTTATAGGTTAAAATTACATTGATTGTCACTTTTAAACAGCAATCCACCACAATTAGTACGGATTTTTCTTAACCTTTCTTGACAGCAACGATGACAGAAATTAAGAGGGACACAATGTTTCTAACAGATACCTCTTCAACCCATTAAATTTATAACAATGTTTAACACACCATTTTCCAGTTATATTAGTATTCCATCTAGAATGGAAATTATACTTCTAATGTTTAATGCAAAAGTGTTGCTATTTCTCTGAAATTCAGAGTAAGAATCAAAGTCAAATACTGTTTCTGTGAAAATTAAAAGCTCTGCATTTATTTGACTTCCTTCTGCTTTTTTAAATCATTAATTTTATTTGTCAGTCTATTTTAGAAAACCTAAGCTGAGAGTTAATTTTTAAATGTCTAAAAATATCCATCTCTGTTAAATGTTCTTCACTGGTGTGCACAAGTAACTTCAGACAGGTTTTTTGATCAGCTCAGTTTTCAGTAATTGTGATTATCACTACAAATTGCAATGTTTTTTATCCTCCCCCCTTTTTTTCCTCTCCCATAATCATCAACAAGAAAAATAAACAACAGAAAACAACAGTGCTCATTTCAAGAAGGATAGTGACAAGAATGTCTTAATCAGGACGAACACAGGTATGCAATTTTTGGACTGTTTTGACAATAAATTTGTTCTTTTAAGTCTGAAGAAAAAAATTCTGCAGTATCACATTTCCAGACAAAAGCTTAAAAAGCTGAAGTCCTTTAATGAAATTAATTACCAACTTAAAAATATGTTTACTCTAACCTATATGTTATTATTACTGGATTCAAGTTACAGAGTGAGACAATAAATAACTAATACTTTTTTTTCCCTAGGACATACATTCAAATCTGAATACTTCTTATGGACATCTACTGTTCTTACACAATGAATTTAGTTTATGTTCTTAGATTTCTAAAAGTGGGAGAAAATTTTACTAAAGGAAACTTACAACTAATATGCCAAGCTCATGAACCTCAAAACTGAGGGATTTTGAATTGCTTCTCAACATCTTCCAGACACACGTAAGTATCACCTTAAGTTGCAAATATACATATTCTATTAAGCACCTTCTACAAACAAAAAAAATAGCCTAAGATGAAGTATTTGAGACAATTAAAGTCTTCATTATTGTATTCAGTACTGTGGAATTCGCTGCAGGAAAACAAGATCACAGTAAAGCAGACAAACTAGGAAAAAACGACCAAGACATCACATCAAGCAGACTCTGCTACAGGCAATACCAGATGTATCTTTTGCTTCTCAAGCAAACAAAAAAAATCACCACCATGCACAGAACAAGTAATTGAATACTGAAACTTTACTATGGTTAAACCCACATTTTAACACTAAACAAAATGGGCTGATCCCATGCTAAATTCCCAAACTCAGAAAAGAATTTTAAAGCCTACTCATTGGATTCTGCCTGTTTTAGTCTCCCTATCTTACCAGGGTGCAACATCTGAAGAAGACTTTGGAACCCATGATGTTCACCTGTTTAGTACCTATGCCTCCCAGCATCTGTAAAGGATTTTAATCTGCACTTTTTCAAAAAATCATTGCTCACGAATTATTAGACAGTACAAATCAAATACAGTGAATATGTCTAAAAAAAAAACCCCAAACAAAACCCCAACATCACACAAAGTAAAACATTAAAACCCAAACCAAGAGGATCCTGTAATTAAGGAATTTTCATTTTATATCCACCAAATATCAGTTTTAACTTTTTGAACATATTAAGGTGTTCCTAAAGCTCAAAAGCCCTTCACATTCATGAAGAAAGAAGACATAGTAGCAGTAGTAATGCAATAAATATTTTGTGTTTCAGGGCTTTATTCACCATTTCTGTCTTGCCAGGGCACAATGTAGCAATGAAAACCAGTGTGCATTTCCACTGAGGAAATGGAAAACATCAACAATCCTGGAGAAAACGGGGCATATTTACACAAGATATGTTCTTTATGACTTAAGTGAAAGCTACCCCATGTTAGTGAAGAATTTCAAACGTGAAGCTTTTCCCCTCACATCAGTTTATCACATACAAATCACCAAAGAGTGTGAGGAGAAAATACTTGCAAGCTCAGTATCAACAGCCTCAAAAATTCCTGCCAGAACCTCTCACAGGGAGCAATCAATCACAAAAATCTAAGTTTCACAGACAGATCCACTCTCCCAAACCTCACTGGAGCTCTCAAGAAGCTAATCACTCTAATTGCTTGTTCTTGCCCATTTGCATTTGTCTGCAGATAAAGCTATCTGATGCAGCACAACACAAGGGTAAATTCCCCCAAATTTCATTTTGTGAAGCCATCTCCTTAACCTCTATGTACGTCCCTTAATGTATGCTCCCTCATATGCACCTTTGCTCTGATTCCAGATTTTTAGCCTTTCTACCAGCAAAAGGAAGAAGAGCAAACAGGAGAGAGAATGTACTTCACCAATAATTTGTTAACCTGCACACTGTGGAAAACTTCTCAATGACAGCAAGTGCTATCACCAATACCCTCTGCTTCAAGTTCAAATTCCAGCTCTCCTACTGGTCCTGTGCATAATTACTATGAAAGTTATTCCTGCAGTTTTATGTGAATTTATTGTTACATTCATCTCTGTGTTATCACAAAACTATTGGGTACTGTAAGAAACACATTCATTAGCAATTGAAATATGTTTGTATTTTTATAAATTTAAGTTTCAAGCTGCAGATGGAATTTTAAATTGGAAGGTGTCACACAGCCTATTCTTCTGACATCTGCAACAAAGCAACAAAATCAGCACTGTCGAAGTGCACAATCACTTAGTGCTAGAAACAAACACCAAACCCCACCCTCGGGTGTCTTTCTTGATGTTTAGTTTCCTTATTCTGATGTTTTTAGCAATTCATAAATCAACTTTCTTTAACAATATGGATCAAACCATTTATCATTATAGATACATTATTATGCGGCAAAATTGTACTCTAGTCCACTTAACTTGGCTGCCTACTTGACTGTGTACATGACGAAATGTGAGCTAAAATGATTAAAGAAGGAATACAATCTCTACAGATGGCATGCCCTGCATCTGGTGTAGGGAAAAATGCACCCAGGCCTATTATCCCCAACTTACAGGTCAAAACTGCTGTAAGCTGTCAGCAATAGGCATGGAGAAAGACACCACTGCTACATTTATGATTAGAAATCAGACAATAAAAGTGCATTCTTGATTCAGCTCCAATTCTCCAACATAAAGTGCAATTTTAAAAAAGCCTTAGCAGGAGGAAGAGGCAATTACATGATCGAAAACTTGGCATTTCGGGCAGTGCAATCAACTCTGGCAATTGTAGTAACACAGTAATGACTACAAAGTGTGCAAAATACACCACTATGTATTAAATGTTTGCTAAAAACTTAAGCAACATTCTATGAAAATGGAAAATGAAATTGTGAGAGGGGAAGGAACAAGTACTCTCAAGCAAAACAACTAACCACTCGAAACCAGAGGTGGGAGCTGTAGGTAAGGGAACAGCTTCATCTATTTCAATGGATGGTGAGAGTGTCTCACTGTGACATCTGCCATCAAACATGATCATACATTATTTATTATGTGTGGGCGTATCAATGTAGATTAGGTCACAGAAGTATCTTCAAAATAAAAGTATGTGTAACCAATCAGATAATGTTTATATATAGTATGATATCTGTCAAACATGCACAAGTTCCTTTTGTTCATAAAGACACAATGGGAACACTTACTTATATTCAGGATATTAATTTTTGTAACTAATATTAAAACAGATTTCCCCATAAAGTTTTTTATTTCTCCTGAACAAAATAATTTATTCAATCCTCCAATCTAAAGGATACAGGTAAGGGATTAAACAAAGCCACTCTGACAAGTCTTTTCAAAATTAAGTTATAAAGTTAAATGAATTACCTCCTCTTTCTCATGTAGCATTATATGTGCTTTCAGACTGGCTACTCTGGAGAACTTCTTGTTGCACACAGGACATGTAGGATCCTCACCATTGTGAGTGCATTTGTGAAGTGTCAAGTTGAATTCAACATTAAATGACATGGGACACTGGTCACACCGGTGAGGCTGTTCGTTAAAATCACAAAAAGAAAGACAAAATTCAGTTTTCCCATAAGTTACATATACCCTGAGTGACACATATAACCGTACAAATCAAAATGTTAAACATTAAAAAACCAGCGATTTAAGTACCTACATAGGACGATGATGCTTAACAACACCGATATTAATTATTTTATCTTCTTTGCATCTAACTACAGAAAATATAAATACAGTATTACAAGAGTACAAAGGGAAAGAAAGCAGGGGGAACTAAAGAAACCAGACACTCAAAACTGACATGGTCTGAAAAGAGTGAAGTTAATAGGAGAGAGGAATGAGCAAGAGACAGAAAAACATTTTGCTACTTTAATTGTGATCATGATTCGCCCAGAGGGTGGCTGGGAACTGGAACAGGCTCCCCAGGGAAGTGGTCACAGCACCAAGCCTGACAGAGTTCAAGGAGGATTTAGACAACGCTCTCAGGCACATGGTGTGTGTCTCGAGGTGTCCTGCACAGGGACAGAGGTTGGTCTTGACGATTCTTGTGGGTCCTTTCAACTCAGCACATTCTAAGAATCCATGATATCCCCTTAAGTAAAACTGATAATCAAAACAGCAACACTTAGTTTATACTAGGCCTGACTGCTCTTCACTTGGTATCTGCAATACCAGTTTTCATTCTTAAGGAGCACTTTCACTTTTAGATGTAAAGGCTGTTATATAGGTGTGCAATAGCATGGGTTTAACTTTATCAACTTTACAACACTGAAACTTATGTAATTTGTTCTCTGTATATGTGCGTTATCTCCAGTGCAATTTCTTGTAAAAATTAGCCAGTATATAGGGCTACCTCAAAAAGCAATAACATTATTTTCCTATCACATGTAAGTAGTTTTAGCTTTGTGAAATAGAAAGCAAGGGAAATAAATTAAATGCTTCATATTACAGATGAACTTGTGGCAAAAGGTTCATTTAAAAAGCCAGTCCAGTCTTAAACACATACCTCTATTCTTCTCATTCTTTCTCAAATTTGATTTGTAAGCAGCTCAAATGATGGCATTAATCTACTGATTAATACATACATACTAAATTAGTTGATTAGTAGGGTCCTGTTAATAAATATAAGCATGATTTCCTTTTTATTGCTAATGCGTAGAATCACTTTGCCAATTCTATTGAAAAAAACTCATACACTTTGTAATTTACCTGGGTATTTTATAAATCAAAGAAAATGGCTAAAATTAAAAATTACTGATCTGGAAACAACAATCCAATTAAAGTGCATCAAAGGAAGGTCCTATCTTAAAGGAAACATGAGAAAACATGAAAGCAAAATGTCACAAAATTCTGAGGTCCCTAAGTAATAATTATTAGTGGTGAGACTGAAAAGAAATGGAAAAGATGTCTTGTGTTAGCTTCACTTGACAGTATATGAAAATATCAATGTACACTGGTTATATCTACCACAATTCATACCTTGTCATTCTGCTCATGATCCCTCATATGGCGCTGGAACTGGGTCTCTCTTGGAAAAGACAGCAAACAAATCTCACACTTATGGAAGGTGGGTACTTGGCAGGGAAAATTACTGCTCTCTGTATTTGGTGTCAGAACATCATCTACAAAGCAAGCAACAAAACATTTGTATGAAGTCGCATTTTATCTACTTATAATTTATTGTATAAAACAGGATAATTTGAAGCAGAAACCATTCCAATTCTTTTAAGATTTTTGACTTATCCAACACTCTCAACTTCAAGGGAGCTTCAGGATCTCAGGCATAAATATTACTGCTTCCATCGACACAGGATCAACCAAATATATCCATACCTCAAACTGCAAGTCACTAGAGACACAAATAATCACCTTCCCCCAGTAATTTGAAATAAATTCTTTCTGTGCTTCATAAACACCCGTCAAGTTTGAAACAAAATGAAACGTTGCAAAAAACCACTAGGTATGAGTAAGATACTGCCAGGGGTTACTTTTAATAATATTACATCACATGTTTCTAAAAAAAGTTTTTTAAAATTACATAGTCAGCAGTTCTGACTGCACAGGTTTTCTGCCCTTCCTCCCTTCTCATTCTCTCCCCTTCCTTAAGAAAAATTTAGACATTTTCTTTCTTCTCCTGGCATTACAAAACCTTTATTAAAACATATTTTAAAACCTTTAGAGTTGTAAAACTAACACCAATGTTTCAAACAGTTGAGAGAGATGCAATGAACTGCAAGTCTAAGGTGCACACATATTAATTCAATGGAAAGAGATGTATTTTTCTTTAAACAGACTCAGTCTAAGCCCATAGTTCTGTTTTGGACTCCTAGTCATGCAACTTTTGATGCACAAGTTGCAAGCTTCTGCATTTTCCTGCTCAAATGAGTGGGTCAATCCTATAAATACCTTCTATAAGAAAAATATTAAACTAAGGAAGTTAAACACATTTTACATTTGAGAAGATAGTGTATTATGAAGGAAGTTATCTCTATTTAAGAAAATCTTCAGGAAAAGCAACTTGCAAGAGGAGTTGGCTTGTGCTGTAGGATAGGGTCATGAGACAAAAAAAAATCTACAGAATTCAGTTTCCAACACTGCCACAACTAAAACTGCATCAACAACAGAATACAAAAAGAAGCGAATATTGATTTTATTATCTAGACATGCAAGGTTTCTGATGTTTCTCTTTAAGCCAGTACTTTTCTCCATGTATGTAAGAACTAGGCATAGGAAGTAACAACAACAGAAGTAGAAGTTTACAGCATCCTGTTTACATTTCCTCAAGAGGAAATTGAATATCTCAATTCATATAATATTTCCACTCTACTGCACCCACTTCAAAGTCCTCTCTCATTCACCACACCATTTACAAAAGGGGGAAAAAATCAGTACCTTATGTCCTGATCTTTTTTTTTCCCTGCTAAAATTCTCATAAACCAACTTTAAAAGCTTGTAGTTGAGGACGCTGTAGGAAACATTTCAGCCCAATATATTCTGGGCAAGAAATCACAATGAAAAACAATACCCTAGGGACTTGCACTTCCTATTTCTGGACTAAGTCATCCAAGTAAACTACTTACGTAAAAGTAATGTATACTCACGTATACAAAGTATAATATACTTTGTATAATATATATATTATATTGTATATATATATTAAATATAGTATATTGTATAATATATATATATATAATACAAAGTATAATCTAATAGTAATGTATACCCATGCATAAACTTACACTTATTGCACCCTTTAATAGACTATAATTTCATAGTATGCAGACACTATCAATAACAACCCTGAAATGGTCACATTTCTTCAAAAGCTGAAAACCACAGCTTTAATTACAAGACACAGTCCTTTAAGCAATCTTGTGATAAATATGCCTGAGTAGAAAAAAGGACACAAAATCAGTTTTTGTAAATAATGGCATCACAAGAGAACTGAAAGAAAAATCTACTCCTATATTTGGGCTATATGAAAACATAATGCACAAGGCTTTTCTTTCCCCTGGAAAAAGGAGTAATTGTTCCACCCCATGTAGGCCTCACTTTAAATTGACAACTGAAAAATGATCCAATCCATAACTTTACAAAGGCCTTCAAACCTGCTCCTTGAGCAAAAGAGATTATTATCTTCAAACATTCACTCTCGAGTTTAAAGGTACCGGGCAATATGCATAAACTACGTCTAAGCAACTGAAGTAGCAAAAATGTAGCAGTGACATCATCAAAGGTGCTAAGCTTCTCCATACTTTGAAACAAAATCCCAACATGCTCACTAGTTTCTGCATAATAGCGCCAAGTGGCATCAATCTTTGGTCAATAATATATCTATGTCTCATTTTTATTAAAATGTGTATCACATCTGCATTGACCACAATACTGAATAATCTAGAGGCTGTGAATATTCTTCTGTAATTTAAAAAGGAGGTTAACTACAGAATGATAAGTTAAGTATCTTGTATATTTCAACAGAATTTGATTACTACAATGCTATGAAATCAGATCACCTTGATGCAGTACCTGAAAGTACTACAGCTTTTCTGTAAAAAGACAGATATGATCACCACTAAAATAAACAGAAAGAGGCAACAAATGCATAATTTTAAAATATTTCATAGAAAAGAACAGAAAAACAGCCTGAACTTCAAAACATGAGGAGTTGAA
This sequence comes from Brachypodius melanocephalos, assembly GCA_013398615.1. Taxonomy (NCBI): domain Eukaryota; kingdom Metazoa; phylum Chordata; class Aves; order Passeriformes; family Pycnonotidae; genus Brachypodius; species Brachypodius melanocephalos. Next base: position 1,500,509 of record VZSR01001854.1, on the reverse strand, counting down.
CATACCACATATCATGCCAAAGCATCACAAAGTTCTCAAGACTAGTTCATGGATTATCACAAACTCTGAGCTGCCTCCAAGCTGTTCCACCTTCCCAAAGTCTTTCACATCCCATGGAAGAAGAAACAGAAGGCACACATATAGAAAATCTGTAGTATTTTAAGCATTACTCTTTCAAAGAAAATTTTTCTAACTCTTTCCAAAGTCAAATCTTAACAGGGTTTTTTGGACAGGGTTCTTCATATTGCTAAAAAGAAAAGGAAAGACACTGAGGAATCAGGACTGGACTCTAGAATCACCAACTGGACTGTGAAATCCAGCTTCTCTTGGCAGATGATTCTCAGTGCAGAAATCCTCAAGAACAAGGCACAGCAGATCAGGTTAGACCCCAGAAGTCTTGAAAGGCTCAGCTATTAGGAGATCAGGCTGAAGACTGTTCTAGGCAGTCACAAGCAGTATGTCCACAAAAACAGTCCAGTTTGGACATTAAAGAATTCTGAAAGTTCAGTTGCTTCACTTTTACTCAAAGGGCAAGATTGTTATCTAATACATGTTTAAATTAAAATACAAACCCATTTATTCATTAACACTACATCTGAAGTAGCCTATGGGAGAGATATGTCTATGTCATTTTTCCTTTGTATTGCCACTGAAACAGTCTGCTCCTCTATCACCTACCAAATACTGGATATTTCAGAGAGTTGCAGAACTTTTTTATTAAAGATGTAGGAAGTGACTTTATAGCTTACCCTTCTACTAACAAGGAGAGTATTCAGAAAAATATCCCACTTGAAATCAAACAACTGGGTAACAACAAGGTCTAAACTATTTCACTGTGTTTAGTATTAAGACAGTACAAACAGGAAAGACACTGTCAATTAAAGAAGTAACAAGCAAGTGAGCCATATTTTGACTTTTCAGGCAGGTGTCACAGCCTCTTGAAGTATGACTCGGGTCTGTTTTCATTTCAGTGTTATAAAAAAGTATTTCAAAAACAGAATAACCATTTGACACAACTTGTTTATTAGAAGAATCAGTATTCCAATGAAAACTTTAGTTACATTCATACCTCTTTTATAACAAGTCAAAGTAATAACCTACACTACTGTCAGATAAATCAGAAATAAAATAATCTTTCCCCATAGCAGAGGGGAAGAAAAAGCTTTTGGTGCATCAGCTTGGATCATCAAACAAGCCAAATGCTGCAAAATACTGAACCTATCTTAAAGATCAATACTTTTGAATACCAAAAAAATCATGCAGACAAAAGCAAGTTCAAGAAGTTGGCAGTATTTTTAAACGCACTGAGAAAATTGTCAATTAAAAAAAATGGAACAATTCTAAACATTCCTTGGTACTCAAGTGAAAAAATCAAAATACTGACATATCTGACACAACATTTGACAGATACACTTATCATATTAGCACGCATCTCATAAATAGCCAGTATGATGCTTATGCTTTCAGTAAAATATAAGTATAAAACACAAATTAAGCAATGTATTTATTGTCAGGTATACTCTGGCAGATGAAAACACAAGTATACTTTTTTAATTAATTAATGCAATTCAGAATGCCATTCAAGCCAAAACCACAGAACTAAAAGTTTGAGGTTTTAGTTCAAGACATTAACTGATTAAGGACATAATGTCACACAATCACATGAAAAACTGGCATGCTGTTACTAGAGAGCAGCTTCTTACTGATATCTGTAAACGAACACACAGAGAGAAAACAGAAAATGACCATCAGAGTAACGAGCCTCCTGAAAAGTGATTCTTTCAGGTCTGCACACTACAACAAATGATAAACCTTGCTGAACAGAAGGAAAGTTTCAAACGTTTGCATTTATTAGTATCAGCTGCATAGAAACACTGCAGAAGCTGCTGTCACTTTCTATTTTTTTTTTTTTTTCAATTTGCATGTTAGTCTAGCTGTAACATAAATCAACCTTATTCCTTCACAGCTTGGGACAGACAGCCAAGTATCAATACAATTAACCTAAACAGTAGCATTTAGCTCATTATGTGCCATCAAACACATCTTTGGCAACACGCACTGTCAAACATATTTTGTCTGTATTCTTAAAGTTTGTCCAAAGTGCCCAAAAATAGAAGAATCAGATTTGCAAAGTACCTATCAATGATAACAAACTTTCAGTTTAAAGATGGTCCTACTTGAACACTCTTAATGTTACAACCTGTAATGTCTTCCCTGACTTTATTGTCCCTCATAGAGCAGCAGCAATCACTTTAGGTGAACTCAGCTGTGATACAGCCTCCACCAACATTTGACCTCACGTGTTGAGTCAGCGAGCAGGTGCTCTCTGCTAGAAGCCACTGATGACAACTCAATGTGGAAGGAGGAAGACAGAATTAGAGCACTCCCAGCCATTCCCTCCTTATGTAAGCAGCACTGTGCCTCATGGCAGCCCACAGCCTTCTCTGCAAGGCGCAGATGGGCTCATTCAGCTGTGAATGCAGCAGAGCCTTATTAGATCTCTAATAACCTCCTTGAATCCAATTGAGAGGACATCGCAAATAAACACTCAAGCTTGTGAAATTCATGGATGAAAACTTGTCACTTATGTTAAATGGCAGCTGGCAAGCTAGAGACAAAAGGGTCTGACCCTATCAAAACCTATTTACTAATTTATGAGTGTAAAGAAAGTGGTAGGACAAGAGAACAAAACAGGGATGCCAATACTGACATTTCCTCATACTACACTTGAACTTGCAGAACACAAATTATAATGAATCATTAAAACATTCTGCTTAGTTCTGCAATCATAAAAGCAACAGGTTAGTTTAATTCTAGCTCAGCACTCTAAACAAAAGCAGCAGGCATTCCTTCTGACTTCTAACAGGAAGAGCAGAAGAAGGACTCAACTCTCAGTCCATGTATTGTGGCAAAATCCAGAAATCAATCAGGATTTGCCCATATAAGACAAAGTATTTTTATTATGCTTTGGTCAACACTTAATCTGGAACACACTGCTGGGATGGACACTCAGGGGCCAGTCCCTTGGCATGTGCCAACACAAAGTAGATGCACTGCTTTGAGGAGCAGAGGCCAGACAGAGCACAGCTGCACTGCTGTACCACTGCTGCAGAGAAGCCTGAATTAACTGTCTGAGGACACAGAATTCACAGCTCCATCACAGCCAGTTAGATGCTAAGTAGGTTGCTCTGGGTCTGGCTGGGACAGAGTTAACTGCCTTCCTATCAGCCCATATGGTGCTGTGTTTCAAATTTGTGACTAAAACAATGCTGCTAACATCACTGCTTAAGCTATTGCTGAACAGTGCTACATAGCATGAAGGCCGCCTCTGTTCCTCACTTTGCCCCCACAGTGGGTAGGCTGAGGGTGGAAGAAAGGCTGGAGCTAACACAAAGGGATATTCCAAGCCATAAACCATCATACTCAGCAATATAAAACTGGAGGTAGTTCTTCCAAGGTAGTGTTCTTTGCTCAGACACTGAGCACCAGACTGTACCTCTGCGAGTGATGGCGAACATTTACCTTTGCATCACTTGGTTGTGCTTTTTTGTTAGTCGGCAATTCGGTTGGTTTGGGTTTTGTTGTGTTTCTTACTTTTTTTAAAAAAAAACCCTTTCCCCTTTTATTTCCTCAGCTGCCTTCATCTACAAGCTTTTTCTTGCTCTTGCTATTCCCATTCTTTCTCTCACCCTGCTGCAGGAGAATGTGAGCGAGTGGTTGGAAGGTGCTTAATTGCTGGCCAAGGTCAACCCACCCCACAGGTACAACCACATCATCCCAACCTACACAGACAACTGAAAATTGGCATTTCTTTAACCAACTTGGATAGCTTTGTTTGACATTTAGGTAAATATTGCCATAGTTATTGCTAAAACCTCCAAAACAGGAGTTAACATTTTTTCTGACAGCTGCATATGAATATACCAAGCTACCATTTTTCAGCTGCTTATTTTCACATGATTTGGATTTCTCATGTTTGAAATCATGACCTTTACCTGTGCCCAGCCACTGCACTGCTAACCGAAACTTATGAATGAACTAAATGATTAACTACATGATCTTCCCTCTTCCAGAGAGTGAACGTACTCCAACTGCAGCAATAAAACTCAAAAGGGGGGCATGAGAGACCTCAAATAGAAATTTTCATTATATTTGGAAGCACTTAATGCATGGGAATAAATGAGGTATGAAGGTACAAGCACAGATGCAATGAAAAATAAAATTTCTGCAACTGGCAGAAACCTATGGACAAGGGACAGAACAAAGATTGAAGCTATCACAGAACACAAGTTATTCAACTGCATAAATTACTTGGGAAAAGTCATGGACATTACTTCAAGTATAGTGAGGAACTAGTGTGGAATTAAAGCACGCCAGTTATAAAGTTTATCACACAACACACCCCTTGGACATAAATGTGGATTTTTTTTACTGCAGAACAGTGAGATACCAGAGTAATACCAGAGTATTAAAGCCTTAATATGAACTTTTTCTAGGGCAAAAGCTTGAGCAGTTTTTCCTCCTTCATGTTTTCAAAAGGAATTACCCACACTTATTGTATTTAAGAGATTTAGAGCACACCACACAAGCTGTACCACAACCTCTTCATTCTTGCCTGCATGACATCACTTGCCTATTTTTCTCTTGTCAGGGGTCACCACATAAAACCCTATCATACAAGTACTAAAATAATCTACATAACAGAAATTTGATGAGATTTAACTGGCACGTTCGAGTTTCATTTTTCTTCAGTAACATAAAATTGGAATGTAAAGCCTCTGAATTGATTTTCCCCTAATTCAATGTACTCACACCATAAATGCTGCTAGGCATTGGACTTACAGGCAGCAAACAAAACACAGCCAGCTCTGCATAGCAGACTTAAAGCTATGTCATCTCTATGTTTCCTAGCTTTGTCTATTTAATATTTTTCATTCTTCATGTGTGAATTGTTACAATTCAGGCCCTCTGAAGACATGAAATACTCAAGTTTTAACTGCACTCATAAAGGAATTCAGTTCAAACTTGTTTAAAACCAGCCCTTGGGTTTAATAAAGGACATATACTCTAGGCTTAAAAATCGCTTCAGTACACCCTGAAATATTTCATTTTGCTGTTCAAAGCATTCCTTTCCTGCTATTTGAAAATGATCAGATAGCCAAAGTCAAAACTGCTCATTTCATATTGCTGCTGGTCAGTGACAAAGATCACAGGTAAAACCAGAAAGAGCCTCTCTATGGAAGGAGACTCCACAACTCCCTTGCGTAAGCACTGCCTGTGCTCAGTCACCCTCACGGTAAAAAAGTGTTTCCTTTTGCTCAGACAGAACCTACCATGCGTCAGTTTTGACCAGGCAGGTTAATTTGAGCAGTTCAATTGAGTTAAAAAAAAAAAACAAACCAAAAAACAAAAAACACAAACTGCAAGATAGTTTTGGGAAAACAATACAATACCAAAAATGAAAAAGGATCTTCTAAAATATCAGCTATTGAGGTCAAGATATTGTTTTGACTACTGCTGCCTAGAGTTCATTTTTCTTATCCAACTTATTCAATTTTCCTAGAACAAAGAACTTGTTCTAGTCTTTGACTTGCATGGTGGTTTAAGTAGTCTAAGGAAGTTACATAAAATATTATTGATTCACCTTTATTTTCTCCCAAAGCAAAATTACCATAAACATACAGACTGTACAACTACAGAGAGCAACACTTCCATGAAAGACATCAGCACAGCATGACTGTAGGAATTCCAAGGACACTTTAAAAAACCTAAACCCATGCAATTTCCTAAGTAGAAGACAGGAAACGTATTTTTGTAAACACCTATTTTCTAAAAAATTCCTCCTGGTAAAAGTGAAACATATGAAATGCACGACCAGTTTCCAAACTCTGTATCTGAACAGGACAAACAGCCAAATGTCCTGAGAACATAAATTTCCCAGATTCAAGCTGTCCGTTCAGCCAGAGCTTCCTCATTCATGACCTTTTTTTGTCACAGAGAAGTGCAGAAAAAAAAGTGCCACTTGCCACCATTGACTTTGCTGCTTTCCCAAACTGCTGAAATCTCAAGGACCAAAACCACCAGAATCCACAAAACTTGCCTGTTTAGGGCAATCCTTGCAGTTGGCTCTCAATCCCTGTGATAGCCCTAAACCTTGTAATTATCAACTGCTGTCTGCATTCAAATTACCTTTACGAAACAATATAATTAATAAATTGGCAAATTTCTTTTAAAATAAGTGAAAATGTGAAAAATAGAGAATGTGATGAAACTCACAGTAAGTCTTGCCAGCCATACACACCTCTTACCATAGAAATAGCCTAAGATCAAGGGCCGACAACAAGTAAAATTAATACAGCTAGTAGGCTGTAGTTGTCTGGACAGCTTGTTTCAATTCTCATCCTTTTCTCATTTGTACATCACGCCATTACCACAGTTCACACATGTATGACACATGCATATCCTTTCAAAAACTACTAGAGAATTAAGTAGATCTTTAAGTAGATTTTTAGTTTAAATAATAAAAAAAACCCAACCAAACAAAACCACCTCAACCTCCAAAGCTGGCAACAGCAAAAGTTCTTTGGAACCTTCTTTATATCGTTATTACTTAGTGATCAAAGCTGAGATCGATGACCACAACAGAATTAACAACAACAACAACAAAAAAACCCAAAAAACAAGCCCAACCACTTCTGGTAGGAACCTGTGGCCCATCTGGCTTTCCATTCTGTAGAGAAAATCGTGCCCAACTTCCCAATGCTCACATAATAGTACAGTTCTTTCTTTGCCTGTCAGCACATTACAATTCTACAGAGAAGTATTCCACAGAAGGCTCACCTACACATTCCCCTTACAGAGTCACAGCTCATCTGCAAGCATTAAGATATTCTAAAATTCTAAATATATACTGAAAATATTAATTGGCTGACTTTTCATGACTGAAATAGGCATGGTAATCAAATGCTTTATGAAAAAATACATATTTGAAATAAACACCTACTGCTTGCTACATGCTTGTGCTGAAGAAATCCCTTATGAGGGTTTCAGGCCTACCTGAACCACAGCATTTTTTGTTTGTGGCCCTTATTCCGACACTGCTCACAGAACCACAGTAACATCAGCAGGAACAAACTACACAAAAGAGCCATAAAACTCATCAGCTAAGAACTACTATCAAGGGAAAAAAAAAAAAAAGCGCCCCAGACCATCAAGCCAATCCTGCCCTGAAAGCATTCTCCAGACACCAACGGTAATAAAATGCAATCAAAAATTTTAAAATTTAAGCGTGAGACTACTACACGTTGGGAGAGAAAACCAGTTTTGTTTGGGGTTTCTTACACGTATATTCACAAAGAAAACGATTGCAAAGATGTTTTTAAAGGAGAACAACAAACTTAAAAATAACGCCGTCCTTGCAAATCAGACAGATGGACGAGCTGAACCTCATTTTCCATTTTTTTTATCACGCTTTATTCGAAGGTCTTGTTAATTTGGCCGGGGAGAAGCAGGGGAGGGAGAGGAGCAGCGGAAGGAGCCGGAGCCTTCCCGTGCTGCCCGCCGCAAGCTGGCCCAAGCTCTTCCTCCGGCCCCGAGGCCCGCACCGCGGCAGGAGGAGGCCCAGGCCCGAGGAACCCTCCTCCGCCGGCCATCACAGCCACGGCGGCCGCTCCCCCGGCAGGAGGCCGCGGGCAGCCGGCGAGGCCGCCCCGTCCCACTCCGCCGCTGCCCGCTCGGTATCATTCCGCAGGGCCAGGCCCGGCTCCCTCCGCTCTCCTCTCCTCCCCTCCGCCCTCTCGCCTGTACCCTCGCACAATAGACCCGGCCTTCCTCCCCCATATCCGGGGACTATATGCGGAGCCCGCGGAGGCTTCTCGCCTGCCACCCCGGGCGCGAATCGCGCCCGCCCGGCCGCACTCGTTACCTGCCTCGGCGCCGGCCTCGCCACTCTCCCCGCCGGGCTCGGGGGGCCGCCCCCTCGGCATGGCCGCCCCCAACCCGTCCCTCCCGCCCCCCCCCGGCGCACGCACACACGGACACACCACACACACACACACTCTTGGCAACGGCGGAGGGGGGACGCAGGGGCGGGGACAAGCGGGCGGGCCCAGCCCTACACACGGGCTGCGGGGGGCGGGCGCCGGCGCTCCCGGGAGGGCCAGCGGGGCAGCGGGGAACTCACGGCAGGGCCGGGCGGGCGGGGGGCGCACGGCGGGAGAGGGGCGGTGGCGGCGGCCCCCGGTGCGCATGCGCCGGCCCGTGCCGTGGTGGTGGGGGGAGCTCGGTACATCCGGGTGCGGCAGCGGGCGGGGCCCGCAGGGCGCTCTGGTGGAGCGGGAATGGGAACGGGGCCGTCGGGGTTTGGCACCGTGGATCTGGCTGCCTCCGGCTCCCACCTGGACGCGTACCTGTGTCGCCTGCTGTAGCTGACTCTGCCTTGGAAGAGGGGTTGGGCTTAGAGGTCTCTTCCAGCTCTGACAGTTCTATGATTCTGTGAGGGTGAGAGTCTCAGAGCCTGAAAGTTAATAGAAGGACTCGGCTGGAGCAGCGTGGTTAATGTCCTGAAGTTGTGTCAGGCAAAAATTCGGTTGGATTTTAGATACCAGGAAACGGTTCTTCACCCAAGAGGGTATTTGGGCACTGGAACGGCTCCCCAGGGAAGTGGTCACAGCACGAAGCCTGACAGAGCTCAAGCAGTGCTTGGATGATGCTCTCGGGCGCACGGCGTGATCTTGGGGCTGTCATCTGCAGGGCTGGGAGTTGGACTCTATGATCCTTACGGATCCTTATGGGTCTTTCCATCTGTGGGTACTCTGTGATTCTGTTCCATCTGTGGGCAATTGTTCCCTGCCTTCCCCTTGCACACCCTCCATGAATTCTCGTTGTAGGCTGAGGGGCGCAAAACATGAGCACGTGGGGCTCACCTGATGCCCAGGAAAGCGACAGCCTCCAGCCCACAGGGCTGCCAGGGCAGACGGCGTTTGGTTTGCTGCTGAAGCCAACTGAACTGGATGGAAATGTTTGGCCTGGCTGTGCCCAGACCAAGCTTTGCTACCTGAACGGAGCTGCTGCCCTAGATCTTAGAATGACAGGGTGGTTTGGGTTGGAAGGCACCCTAGAGATCATCTCGTTCTAACACTCCTGCCCAGCCCTATCCAACCTGGCCTTGAACACTTCAAGGAATGGAGTATCTACAGCTTCTCCAGGCACCTTGTGCCAGTGTCTCACTGCATTTAAGTAGATAATTCCTTTCTACTATATAATGTAGTCTCCTTCAGTTTAGTCATTCCCATTTGTCCTATCACTCCTTCTGAGTGAGCCTTGTCAGAAGTCCCTCTCTAGATTTTGATATGAGTTGTCATAAAAGATCACTGGGTCATTTAATAGCAATTTTTTGGTATCGTAAGCCATAGTGTTTGATTCTGTCCCTGTAACTTCTGTGAATAGAGCTGTGCTCTCTGGAAAGATACCAATAAATGTCAATTTTCTTGACAGCATGTTCAGCACTTAATAGATTCCGTTGCTTCCAAAGACACTGCTGTATGTCATCGTTTAATACACAAGTGTTCAGCTTCTAAAATTAGATGTTTATTACACCTCTTTCCTGCTAAATAAAACTTAATACAAAGCACTTATTTTTGATGAATGACTTGATTCCTCTTCCACCGTTATCTCTATAGTTCGACCCATTTACAACTCTAAAGCTTTCTTGTGAGTTATGAGGGTTTTCTGCAACTTTTGATTTTTAAATACTTTTTAAAAAGGAGTATATTTCTGTACTGTATGAGAATACTGCCTGCAGTGATCAAACTACCTTTTAAAAAAAATTTTGGCTACTTGAGTCTTACAGCCAAATATGGATCCAAAACCCGTTGCCACTGAACTGGCTTGCTGCTGTTTATTTGCTAAACTGTTAAAATGCTCAAGTTCTTCTCATTGTCTTCCATGTCCCTTTTTCCTCCCTCCATCCCATATGCCAGCATATGTTCAGTTTCTTTATTACAAGCTACATAGTGTTTCAATAGCCTGTATTAAAACACAGTTGAAACGATGCATTAACCAGGCTGGATGATCCTGTCCTCATCTGTTGCATTTATTACTTTAATGTCCCTTTCTGTAGTCCCTGCAAGTAGTATTAGTCAGGTAGTTTAGATCATTGATCAAAAAATAGGGTGGGTTACGTACTAATATCTGTAAACTATAGTAGCAGAGCATTACTTAATAGTTTTCTCATCGTCGAATGTTAATTATCACTTTGTTAATTCATTTATCTTGTTCCGTTGCAAACGGGTGTTGGGGTTTTTTTCTTAAGTTAAAGCCTTTCAGATACCTAATTAAATTACATCTAAAAACTTGCCTTAAGCAACCGAATTTAATCATATCAAAGAATGAATTCAGGTTTTTGGAATGCAAGGTTTCATTTCTTCCTGAAGGCTAGGGTAGGGTAAGCAATATTGAGATAATTTCACATTCTGTCCGCCAATAAAAAGTGTACTGTTTTTAATTTTCTCTGCAGAAGTGCAGCACTGGCATATAAAATGGGAAGGAGGACTGAAGCTGGTGTGACCATTGCCTGGGGCTTCTGTGAGCTCGCTGCTCACAGGCAGGCAGGAAAAGAGCGAAGAACAGCAGTGGCCTCTGGTGGCTGTAGGATAGTTCTGTGCTAAAATATTGAGATCGCTGGTCGTTCTAGCAGTGCACTACAACTTACAAGTACATGAAACAAAGTGACAGCTTTTTGCCTGATTTCAGAGAGGCCCCAGAGACAGGAATAAACCCCAAAGAAATCGAACTGAATCAGTATCTGGAAAAGCTTTGCACAACCTCATTTTACATACTTCTGATTTTATTCTAACTTTGTTATCAAGATTGTCTGTATTTTTTGTTGAGGTTGTCTACTTTAGGATTAAGAACCTTCAATCTTGAGTTTATTTTCAGTTTTAAAAAGATCTGATGCACACTTTACAGGAATGTAAATGAGATTATGTGTACAGGCATCTTCTGTCTGTACAGATAGTAATGAAAATTGTCTAATGCAAAAAGCCAACTTTCATTTCTATTTTAGCTTTTCAACATTATTGTTCCCTGCATGTCTTTCAGTGTTCAGCACCAGTACATACAATTGTGTTTAATTTTGTACTGCAAAAATCTGTTCATTATCTCTTCCAAATTTATGTGGTATGTTTGTCATTGCCTATCAGTCTTCTAACACTTCTGCATTGATCTCATTCCATATAAAGCTAGCTCTGCATAGAAGCAGAATAGACATAACTTTTTTCTTCAGAGCCTTAAGAAGCTTGTGGTACTGGGAGACAAATAGTTTATCAAGAGTGTATGGAATATGTGTTGAAGAGCATACAGAATTTTTTATTAATAAGGAAATTCATTGGTATATCATACGCCTAACTTTATAGACATTTTCAAGCTGTCTAATCTCTGTGCGATTTTCCTTCCTTGTCTATGTGATTGACATGACATTTTCCCTATGCACTTTGCAGCTCCTGGAGAAATGCACTGCATGTATTGCTGTAACTTCTGTGCTACTTGTCAGTGATTCTATTGTCTGCATTTGCAGAAGTGCTGATATTTCAAAATATTTCAAATTTTTTGTATTTTGTAAATAATAAAACCACCAATTACAATCTCTCCGAAGTCTCTGTCATTACCCCAGAAGTGCTACACAGGACACTCTCGGGTTTTGGGTGTGCCTCGCATTATAACCCAGTGCCTTCTCAGGTGAGGGCCATTACTTACACTCTGCTGTCCATCCAAAGAAAACAGGAGTCTGTTTCCCAGATGGAGACTGTAATGTAATACAGAGAATGCAAGATGGTTAGCCTTTAACTCTTTCTATGGTTAATTTTATTGTGTATCACTGATTTCTAGGCAGAAGAGCAGCTATAGTGCCATCCTGTAAAATACGCAAAATTAAAAGTTATGCTTACTTCATATCTACAGGTGAACTATAGCAACAGAGAGTAAGGTTAACACAAGGCCACAGAACAAACTAAATTCTAGGTTTTACTACCAACCAGCAGTACTAGATGTGCTGCTGAATTTTAGGGCAAACAAATGAAAATCAGTGAACCATTTCAGTAAAGCTAATTACTAAGTAGGGTACTATTTGCAGCTGTCAGATACTATTTTACTATTGGAAAATATTTTTTTTCGATTGCTTATGGCTTTGCCATATTTGAAATCTTTGGACCAAAATTTCCATGCCAGCTGGCTCACTGCTGTTGATTTGAACAGTCTGCTTCTATATGTCAGATTATGTATCAACCTTGGATTGGTTTTTTCGTTTTTTTGTTGGTTTTTTTTGGGGGGGGTTTTTTGTGTTTTTTTTTTTTTTTTTTTGTTTTGTTTTGTTTTGTTTTTTTGGTTTTTTTGTTTTTTTTAAATTTAAGAAGGCACATGATATCATTTTCTGTACTCAGCAGTGAAACTAGTGGTTGAAAATTTTGATGTTAGCATGAATTTTAATTCAGGAGGAGTCAATTCCAATAAGACTTCAAATTTATTCTTTTTCTATATGTTTCAAATTACTAGAATGTGCTCAAAATTTTTAAAAATTTTTTTTTTCATTTTAAAGTCATGTGGCATCTCTCTGTCCATGTTTCCCAAGCTGGAGAAGGCAGCACAGTATTTTCCCAAGTTAAGGCTCTAGATGTGTAGTATTCCAGGTTGGAAAATCCCTCTACAGTTTGCTTGAAATCATGACATTTAGATAGGTAAAACACCTTTTGAACTCTTATGTTTTGGCTTTTGCATGTCTGAATGCTTGTGAAGTAGAAACAAACGTACTTCTAGTGAATGTATTTTTGTGTTATGGTTTGGCTTCAGGCAATGGCATTTTAAGAAAAAAGCGTTGCAATTTTCCCAGTGTGGAGAAAATGCTGATATACCAAAGTAGTTCTGTGTCCAGCCAGAAGTGAGAGACAGAGAGGCAATCTCAATATCCAGGATACACAGTACAGCCAGGCCTCCACAGGAGGGTGTTTTGAGAGCTGTACCATCAAATTTCATAGAATGCTTTGGGTTGAAAGGGGCTTACAGGTCATTGACTTCCAACCTCTCCTCCATGGGTAGGAAACCTTCCACTAAACCAGGTTTGCTCCCAGACCCATCCAGCCTGGCCTGAAAACTGTATTTGCTGACTATTGGCACAAAGCAGTCAATAAACTTAAGACTGGCTTAGTGGTGTTGCCAAAATGAAATAAGCTGTCCTGGAAATAGGAGCTTTATGGACCCAGACTAGAACCTGCAGTAATGTGGAAATGTCAATAAAAGCAACAGTCTTCTGTCATATTGCTATAATAACAAATGCTAGAATAGGCCTGGTGTATGTTCAGAATATATGAAATTGTTAAAATTATACAGTGTGAGAACTGCAGTATGTGTTGTTTCTGAAGGATTTCACTAAAGGGGCAGCTTTCCAACATTAACGTATTAACTTCCAAAGAGAGGTAAATGTTTCCTGCTTTGTTGGGTTGGTTTGTAAATTTATCAAAGAAATGGTGCCTCCTACACCTTCTTGGATTTCCTTTTGTGTGGCTAAAGGACTTGGGCTTCCAGCATGGTCAACTATTTGGCGTATAAAGGTGCTATTCCAGTGCAAAATAGTACTTTGATGAAAAACATCATTCCTTCTGAAAATCTAGTGTTTACACTCGTTAAAAACCCCGACATATTTAATGAAGATTGAAAAGCTAGATGCCCCTTGAATAATATCCATAAAAATCTCATTGGCAGCCATGAGGCTGCATGAACCATTCGGTATTTTAAGAGGAAATTCAGTATAGTAAGGCAGGGTTGTACTGTAGTATATTTTGATAGTAGAGCTGTACTAAAGGTCAAATCTATTTTGAGACCAGGACGACTAATCAAATAACAACAGCACTGAGTCTAGCAGCTTCTTTTAACATATACCACTGAACTCAGATATTTCACATTTGTGTGACTTTCACCTTCTGCCAGCTGGGCACTGACTCGAACTTACCATCTAAAGGATAGACATTACATTTGTTGTCAGTGTCAGAGTTCTAATTGGATTCCTATGAATTCCTGCAGAACCATGTTACCTAGGTTGGCTCCTACACTGGGATTTAAGCTCTCCTTCCATGTTTAAAACTGAGCACAGATATCACCATTTTTTGGTGCAGATTTCCTAAGGGTGCAGTTTTTCCTGATTAGTCTGAGGCTCTATGACCAGAGCTGTCTATTTTCTATTGCATTTGATTCTCTTATTTTTCTTCTATTTATGTAATGCTTACCCTGTGATGCAGATTCTCCACTGGCTGAGCTTTAATTTCTGTTTTGGGTCTAACACGCCTGGAAGATATTCCAGTCCTTCAGATACAAAATCTGCTAATCTTTCAGCAGCCTTGCTGCAGGCATGCCAGTGTATCATATGCTCTAGATAGTATGGGGTGTTGATTTTTAAAAAATTTTAATCTGTTTTAAGTAATTTGTCAGAAACCTCTAATAAGTTTCATTATTTCTTTCAGTGACACTAATTTCCATGTTGTCTGCACTAACTGAAATCTCAGCCTGTAAGCCTTCTCTGTATTTCTTTGTGTGTCTTTTTTGGCGGGGGTTTATTGCCTGGTCCTTGTGGTTTTATGGTCATGCGTTTTATAATTTTAATCTATCTTGTTACAGTTCCAATTTTGTTTTCTATTCACAAGTAATAATGTAGGAGTCTTCATAACCTACTAGGTTCACTGATGCCTTACTGGGAACCTGGCATTTAATTTCCTGTTTGTAACCTGCCTTGTCTTGATGTCTTATGATAGGCTGAGGCTTATGTTTTCTGTTTTATGTTGCCTTTTTGTTCCCTTCCTCCTTCTTCCTCTCCTCTTCCCTATCCTATTTCCTTTTCCCTTGACTACAAGTGTTGTCACAGTAATTTATTCTGCTGCAAATGTATGACCCCAAACAGAAGGTCTATCCGTCACCCTATTTTTTCCTTCATAATACATCTTAAGCAATTTTATGTGATTTTGTAATTTGTTTGTCTTTTCAAGCTCTGTACTGCTTTTTCATGGTTTTGGTGATGGAAGTGGGTTCTTGGGCAGGATTTTTGCTGCCATTTTGTTCTTTTCCTCTCTTAAATGCCAAATTTTCCCTGAGACTGCACTGTTGGAGAGTTGCTGTCCATATTGTGTTTGTCTGTATCTCCTCATAATGTTAATATGAAGCTTTTGCACATTTTTGTTCAACCTCCTGCAGCTTCATTGCAATTTCTAAATGATACAAATTTTAATCTGACAATTCTAGAGTTCAGCTTTCTTATTATATGATTCAATATCGTTCTTCCACAGATTCTTGACTACAGTTGTTTTTCTGTTTTTTAAAAAAACTCTTTCATTAGTTCTTGAGAGAATGTAAAATCTTAGAAGTCCTCTAAAAGCATGAACTACCATGGTCTTATCTTCATATGTCAAGGTGCCATTGGAATATGTAGTCACCTTTACAAGTAAAAAGTGCAGTCTCAGGACATCATTCTGCCCTCTACAGATTAAGATCCCTCCTGCAGAGCAGTTTCAGAAATAAAGCTTTCCTTTCATAGAAATTACACTTTATATATTCCTTTCACTATGAAGACTGTGTTTGAACCATTGGTCTTTTCACATGAAGGATTTTTTTAAGAGAAAAAAATCTTCGTACTTGGACACTACCTGTATTTCCTTAAATCTGTTGTATTTTTCCCTATTTGGACATGCTACAGAGCTCTGGTATCTGCGTGCTGCGTAGACCCCAGAAGCTTGAACAACTCAAGTGCACAGGACATGTTTTTCTCCCAAAATTTTCAGTGGAAACAAACTTACAGACTTCAGAGTTAGACCATGCGTAGGACTTACCTTGAAGTAGCAATGTAGGCGAAATTCTTTGATCCTGAAGAAAAAAAATATTAAGTTTCCCGGCTTCATTCTTGAAGGGCAAAGATCTTAACTGCAGAAACCAGTGCCGATCCATTCTTTAGACAGATAACTAAGGAATTTTTATAATTTCACGAGCCCCTATTTTTCCTGCTTGTTGATGGGAGTCTCTCACTTTGTATCACACACAGAGATATTAGTATAAATGAGCTCACAGTGAGAAAACACAAAACAAAGTAAGTATGTGCTTGCAGGGAACGTGAGAGTAAGAAAGTAAGCAATTATACATCCTTGAACAACAGAAATATTAGAATAATACAATTTTCTTATAATCATTTATTAGAAGAATATGATAGAAATGTTTCTGTCTTCAACTTAACTTCTGAACTTTTCTAGATCAATGTAAGTATCTGAATGTTCATGTTCATAGTCTTGTAATTTTGAAAACTTGTGCAATAGCAAACAATACAATTTAATTATTGTTTTGTGTTTTCACAATGTTAATTCATGTGAAGAAGTGTTGCTTAGACAGAGCCCTTCTGGGGATGTAACTGCACATTGTGAAATACTTGGTGGCTGTTCTCACTTAGAAATTCCCTCCCTACCATTCTCACACTGATTTTTCTTCTCTCCACAGCTTGTCACCCTGGGCTGTGCTGGCATGATGGTCCGAGAGGGTACACCATACTTGAAAGTTGGAACTGACCCCATTTTAAAGGATTTGTATTTTATGTTTTTGGCAAGCAAAATATACTGGTGCCAAACACAAATGCCATTCCCCTCAGCCAGATATTAAAGCTGCAAAAATCAGGGATACAGATTTACTAGGATTTAGAAACATTGCTTTGTACAAGGAAGACATAGGAGAGAGGTCATTAGGGAACTGGGCTTCTGGCATTTAAAACTGGGTGTATCATGAGCTTGTAAACAACGAAGTGTTGAGAAAGCCAGTATGTTCAGAAGAACATGTGTTTCAAAGTGGAAATTGTGGTACTGATAATGCTATGGCATTTTTATATTTCAGATACATCAGTCAAAGCAGGGAAAAATCAAATAGGCTGCCAGTTAAAGAAGAACATGTGGCAGAGATAGCTGCTTATAAACTAAGATACACGATGAGGGAAGCAAGTCCAGTCCTAAGTGGAAGAAGTGGCATAGTACACTCACCAGAAGCTTGACAGAAGAAAGCCAATCCACAGATTATAATACCAAAATAAAAACTTTGTTGATGAAGCTGAAAATTAAGTAGGCCTTCGTGGTAGTGATGTGGTGTTACTTGCTTCTTAAAAGTTATAAGATAATGAAGAAACTCCCTGCTTCATCAAACAACCTTACGAATCCACATAGACTGAAATTCAAAGCCTAAATGAAAGAAATGCATAATTTAGTTGGTAACTGCCCAGCGAAGATGGTAACACTGGTTTCAGTATCCTAAGACCATCAAGGAAGCAGCCAAGTCAGGCAATAGGATAACCATGGGATGCCTTATTTGCCTGCAGTGACAGGTGGAACACCATGAGACTGTGACATGGAGATCACTCAGTAGATGGGTCTGGGGCAGTTGGTTGGGCAGAGCCCAGGAGGGTCTGCAGCCCCTGAGCTGGGTCAGAGCAGCTTCCAGGGGCTCCCCAGAGCCTCACAGCTCAGGGATTGCTCTGCAGCAGCTGCTGCAGCACGATCAGCTTCAGTGTTCTTCTAGGAGCAACCACAGCTGGGCTCCACAAAAAGGGGAACTGTGGGAAAGAAGCACCTGGTTTAATTGAAAAGGTCAGCTAAGAGAATAGAATTCTCTCAGTTCACTTGGAATTTTTTTTGTTGTGTCACCACCACACTGGAAGCACTGGGCCAATACATCCTGTTTACGACGAGAGGTGTGGGAAATGGCAAAAGTAAACCCACGTACTAAGGAGCGAGGGACAAACATAACAAAAGGAAGGAGAAGCTCTGCAAAAACTGATGTCCATATTAAAAGAATAGAAAGAGTTGTATATTCTGGCAGCTAACATGTAAAAGCACAAGAGATGTGAAGAATTTTGAGGAGCATCTAGCAGAGGAATTCACAAGTAGCAACAAAACTTTCTTCCAATAAATCAAAAGCAGGAATTAAGCCAAAATTTGAAGAGCAAGGATGGTAATTGTGGTATGAAGAGAGCACTCAGGAGGGTTAGGCCATTGCAGAGGAATTACATTAGTTATTTTTGTCAGCACTCACTGCACAAGAAACAAGGCAGGTTCTGATCTAGAATTGTCTTTGTGAGAGACTCCTCAGAGGACCCACGTGGAAAGGAAGTGGCTACAGAAGACCACACATGGAGCAAACAGAGCACACAAAGGGAAGCAAGTTGCCAGGACAAGGTGGTGTTCATTGTAGAGTTCAGGAGGGATCCAAGCCTGAAAGGATTTCACGACTCCTAAAACATGAGAGTGGAAACCTTCTCAAAGCTGCCTTGGGACCCAAGGACAACTGAAAACCTGAAGGCAAATTTTTAAAAACTTCTGAGAAGGGACCTGGGGAAGTACAAAATTCTCTAAGCATTTTTTAAAGCATGATATCTGTACCATGCAGAATAGCTATCAAGAACAGAGTTACTTAATATCTCGATAAAATGATGGTGGTTTTTTGCCTTTCTGAAGACTTATCGACATGGATAACTGTGATGTGGTTGTTGTGGCTTGGTTTTTCCAAAAGGCTTTTGAGAAATGTCTTACAAGAGGCTTTAAGGAAACTTCACACCATGTCATGAGAGGGAAGACCCTTGTATGTTTAAATGCTTAGAAGACAGGAGTTAATGGTCAATTTTCACAGTAGAAGGTAGTGACAGATGAGGTTCTGTATGATCTATGCTAGAGCCTTTGCTGTTCAACATGGTTATAAATTACTTTAAAAAGCACGTTAGCACTGAGGTAATCAAGTTTGATGATACTAATTTATTCAGGGTAGTAAAACTTGGTGACTGAGCAATAAAATGACAGCTGAAATTCAGTGTAGATAAATGTTCAGTGATGCACATAAAGAGAAGAAATACTAATTTCACTTCCATGAGCTGCCTGGAACGAGAGTTGGGAGTTATGATCGATAGTCACACAAAAACACCAGTGTTCAGTAGTGTTCCAAAGAGTAAATCAAATATCAGGAGCTGTTAGGAGAAGAATGAAGAACAGAGGAGAGACTGGTGCTCTGCCTCAATGTAAATCTGTGGGTTTGGCCTTTCTATATAATATGTAGTGCAGTTCTGGTCTTGTCCCTCCCTACCACTCAAGAAACTACAAGGGGCCAAAGAGCATTAAGTCAAGTTCAACAAGGACAATCAGAGCCATAGATTAACTTCCATACTAGAAATCACTTAAGCTACAACTGTTGAAAGGAGATATTCTGAATGACAAGGGGAAAACTGTGGAAAAAGGAACCAGGAAGAAACTAAATTATTAGGGGCAACAAATAATCACAATTTAAAAAAAGAGAGTTGAAGGAAAGGTCAGGGGGCAAAAACCATAAAAACAGGGAAATAGAGATACTAAAGTAGTAAGCAGAATGCTTCTTGATGGCACATTGAGGGCATCCAAAGACATGGTGAATGTTGCTCAGCAATTCTGTGCACAGAGGCTTAGCAAGGTGTATGACCACAACTCAACACTAAATACTGAAGAATTTTTGTTTAATCAAATGCAGTTAGTTTGAAACTCATTTACATTTGCAATTTTTCAGCTATTGTATGTTTTATCTCATTTAACTGTTTTGTCAAAATGCAAATGATAAGCACATATATTTTAATGTATTTCAGAGTCCAGTTCCACATGAAGCTTTCATATGACCTTCTGGGACTCTAAACTAAACAAGCCCCAAACTTTCCAATTTAAATCAGGAGGACAGCTATTTGAATTATTTTTCACTATAATCTTTATCAGTATTTGAAGAACATATGAGCTCAAAAATACCTCAGTCAGCCAGCATCATAACAAATCTTTATTTTAATAATCTTTATTATTTAAATAATGAAAAGGAACCAATTCATATATATTTTATTTAAAACCCCATTGGGCTAAGGCAACCAGGTAATTTCCAACCAGTTCATGCATGCTGATCTAATATAGACCAGGAGTGGCTAAATTATGGTGAGCTGTGGTTAAAATCACTGCAGGTGTTCTAGTTAATGAAGTATTAGTTAGGTGGCAGATGACCATGACATGAGTCATCAATACAGGAGAAGGAAGGCATAAATGCTGAGCTGCGTGACATAAAAGAAGGATATCAAGGACGGCCCTTGTAAATTGTGGTGTTTGCTACATTCAGCATCTGTTGATCTGGGCGAAAATGTGGTTGCTCATGTACATGTGGAAATATCTGCATGTTGCTCGTAGGTCACTCATACTTATTTTATAGATACTGTGACAGCAAAGGCCGATGGGTTTACTGGATTTAGAAAACTAGGGGCAAATTCAGAATGAAACCCCCAAATTTTCTGATTCCAAATTCTCTTCAGAGGTGATGAAGAGAAGAAGGTGTAAAATCATCCCAATTAAAAAACAAACAATAAATTCATATGTAGATCTCAGCTGATGAGCAGTCTGGAATTGCAATTTTAGGGATGCTGGTAATTTCGAACAACATTTATTTTATGGAGAATATTTCCTATGTAACATGAATGGAGTAATATCACTTCTGTGAGAAGAACAAATGATTCTGTAACAGCATATGTCTGGACTCAGTTTCCAGGTATGCAGTCACCTTCACAGAAGCCTGATGCTGACTTTCTGGGGGGAAGGTTAGAACAACTGCAGGCTCATCTTCTATATGAGTTATCTCCTGGGCTACCTAGGTCATTGGCACTGAACTTCATCATTATTTTAGTAACAAAGAAGCAACAAAAATGTGTTATCCTTTGTGTGGACACATAAGTAAAAGGAAATGGAAAATTATGGCAGTTTAAAGGTCAGAGAAGTGTCAAGACATTACAGTTGTGATTTAATGCTTCATCATTAAAATGTCTGTTGGTTCCTATGCTTTTCCTTTTGTTTCCTTCTCTTTTTTTCTTGTTAATATTTGTTCTTTTCACTGGTATTGCATGTCCTACCAAACTTGTCTATTCTTCTGTTTTATACATCACATTGCAACACCTCTGTCCTTATCATCCTACTTTGTCAGTGTTTGAGTTCCCTAGCTGTCTTTTTTACTCCTGGTGATTTCTCAGAGGTAAAAGAAAGTAAAATCTTCAAAGACATTTGATACAAAATTTTAATACTTTTCCACTTAAATCAAGTGGAAAAGTGTGTATTGTCTGATTTTTCTGGGGCTTGTAGCTTGGCAAAGTATGAATGCCTCTCTAGGGAACTTCAGTGAGTGAAAGTGCTGATTTTTAAGTTCTTTTTCAAAGGATGTAGATAACTGATTTTTTAGAATGAAATAACTGAAAGTCCATATGAAGTAAGCAAGCTGTTATCCCCCACGTAATTCTTGAAAATCACAAGTTCATCTGAAACACTGACTCTCTCTTTTTATCCTTTGATTTAATTCTGAAGATGACACATGCTCTGGAAAATATCAGCCCACACAATCAAGCTGAAAATGGTTTTATGATGAAAAAAGTTAGGCAGTCTTAGCAGCAGGTGTCAGTGTGAACTCTGCCTTTTTAATTAAGGATGAAACCAGTCTGATTAAGAAGTTTCAGCACCATCACATAACACTCTCAGTTGTGGATCTTAAAAGCTCTTTTATTATTCAAAGTGCTTCTCAAATATTGTTCTTTCACATGTCAAATAGTTACCATATCACAATCAGGCTATTTTTCTGTCTTTTCAGCAATTTTCATTAGCAGCACCATAATAAAAAACCTTGAAACCACACCTCTGAAAGCAGCAACCATAATAGTAAATATTTGCTGTTATATAATATCTATTCAATTTGTTTTATAGAAGAATGTGATAAATAAGTGATAAGGTTGATTGAAAAGACAGACTAAACTATGAAAAGACAAACAAAATACAATTTTGAAGAGATTTCAAGAATGGAATTGTCAGTAAAGGAAAAAACAACCGAGGGTAGAAAGTCACTGAGGCATGTAGTAATAAAAATCAATTGTCTGCAGAGCTGGCTGAACAAGCTGTAAGATGTTAATGAAAGGAATTAAATTAGAATTACCTGGAAACTAGTAAAGTGTGTGTGTGGGGGGGGCGTGGTTAAGGTGAAAGAAATGAACACTTTTATCATGAAATCCATTTAGGTATTCCTTTTTCCCTTCTGCCTTTAGCCAATACCTTTGCTCACCCATATCTGTGCTAGGTGTGAAAAGATATTTTGTATTTTTGAAGATCTTTGGAGTTCCTACCTATATTTCTTCTCCAGTACAGATATTCCAACTACTGCACTCTTGGGATATTTACTCCTAATTTGTTCTTCTGAGAAGAGAGTCATAGAAATTTCTATCAATGTGATGGTTTAACAGCGTGGTCTATGTGAAAGCTGAGGATAATCACCGTTGAGGCATCTGTAGATTTATTCTATGACTAGATATGAGATAAAAAAATCAGTCAATCTAGAAGATACATAAGATAATGATTCTTTCAAAGGTTCTGATATACATGTCTATATGTGTGTGTGTATTTTTTATATATACACTCATACATACATACATATATATGTATAAACACATATATACAGATATACATATGCAGATGAGCAAGGCTGGAAGGCAGCCAGGTTCTCCCAGCTGAGAATTCCCCTGGCTGCCTGCTTTGGCTGGCACCTACCACACTCTGTTCCTGTGTCACAGAGCTGCAAGTACCTTGTCCTTCAGCTGTACTCAGTCAGTGCATGTAGAGAAGCTTTCACTAGGACATAGAACAGAGTGAGTCTGTCTTGAAAATCAGTGATCCGCAGTTATCTCCATCATTCGGCTTCCTCTATGCCCCCAAAAACTTTCCATGATTTTGGCTCTGTGTTTTGTATTGCTCTCATGGTGTACTGCTGGAGTCACTCCAGAACGGAAATGTATTATCTTCCTGATTTTGCTGTAAGGTAGAAAAGCTCTGCCACTCCTCATATTACACATGGGGAGCTAAGACCACACTGTGTTTCTTCTGACTCTGAAGTCTGTGTTTGAATTCAAAGAACCAAATTGGCTGGAGCTGAGTCTGTACGGCCTGGAGGAGCTCAGGTATGAGCCAGTCCTGCTCTCTGCCTCAGATTTCTTTTTTGGAGAGGCATCTTGATTTTCCAGATGAGAAACAAAGTGATAACCTGCAGGCAGTCCCCAGAGAATTTTGCCTCTGTCCCCAAGTGACAAGGCAATGTAAATACAGCAGCAATTTAAAAGCCAGAGCTATTACAGTAATTAGGTGTGCTTAACTTCGGTACAGCACAACTAAATTTTATGAGATTTGGACTCAAGAGAGGAATCCAGAGCCCAGTTTTTGGGGACTAGACAAAGTTCACATAACCCAGAAACATCATGTTCTGAGTAGTCATTTGGAATTATTTCAAAGGTACCAGTAAAAGATTTGTCTGAAGACTCATTCTTTTGAGATTTGCATGTCTATACTAAGACTACAAGGTAAGAATCTAGATTTCTTCTGAAAGTAAGTACTTAGAAGTAGGAAGGAAGCAAAGTAAACTTTGGTTGTACTGTACCATCTATCCCAATGGCTAGGGCATTCAGCCTGCAAATGGGAACCTCTGGCCTCTCCAGTTTGTCTCTCTTTAGTTGGAAGTATTTAAAATCATCATCTCTTTGGGGCTGGCTTTCCCATTAGGGTAGCTGGTGGTCTGCTTAAACGAATTGTACTGAGGGGAAGCATAATCCTGCAGCCTGACAGGTTAGACATTATGGACTGGGCTGTCAACAATTTGTCCAAAACAAGAGAGGAACTCTGCAGAAGCACCAACTAATGCTCTGCTCTCTTGGCTTCCAGGACTTAAGGTGGTGGGCACTCATCTCTGGTTACTGGCAGCATTGGATATTGGCATATTCTACCTTTAAATGTAACTCCAGCCTGACATACTGCATGGGATTAATCAATTTAAAGAACAAACAAGCTGCACTTCAAACAGTTTCTGAATTCAGTTGAATTTTGTGTTGCATCTCTTGCAGTGGGATTAAAATAAAAGGGGAATGTGGCTTGTTAAAAAAAAAAAAAAGAAAAAACTTCCTTTATATGGATTTGGTTATTGAAAATTACTCTAACTGAATGAAACTTTATTGACTTGATCTTTACCTTCCTTATGCATCCTGCTTGCCCTGAGTGCTGCTGAGAAAGGATGAGAAGTATGTCGTATGTCTATACCAGCAAATAACACCATTCCCAAGAATATGCCGGGCCCAGAAGCCAACTGGCATGGGCTGACTCACAAGTGCACCACCAGTAAACAAACACAGCCAGCCTCCAGAACAGGCTGGATGCAAATCCTTGGCTGCTAATGGTCTGTGGGATGTTGTAATTCCATGCCTGGGAATTGTTTGGGAGAGAGACAGCTTGTTGGTACAGGCCAAAAGCATGTCAGGGGCTGCTCTAAGGATTTCAGACCAGTCATGTCCCAGTGTCTGGGAACAGTCACAGGTACTGTTTAGTTCACTGGCGTAGACATAGCCTTAGGTTCACTGGTGTATTCCACAAATTCTTTCCAACTGCTCAGAGATGATAAAGACTGGTGATTATTGGTGGGGAAATACTAAAAATTAAATCTTGGCTCAAATGTCTGCTTTGTTGTGGACCTTTTTATTTTTGAGAAAATCAAATTTATAGTTTGGTTCTGGATTTTTTTGTCTTGTATTTATCGTGTTAGTGTAGCAAACCTGTTAATATCTCATAATAATTTAAAATAGCATCAAGAAATCTACAGGTTTCAGAATTAATTTTGTGGCCTTTAGGGCAAATTTAGGAGTTGACAACTAAATCTGAAATGCTTTGTGTCATTTTGGATATATAAAAACAGTCTTCTGTGCAGAGTTTTCTCTCTCCAAAACCTATTGTTTTCTTTGATAACAGTTACTTATTTAGAAGATATTATAAATTTAAAACTATCATTCCAGAAGACAGATACCTTTAAAAGACTTTCTGGTTTTGCAAAACACTGCTTCATTTTCTTGTGCAATTAACTGTGCTTATTATGTAGGATCTGAGTAATATTATAACTGTGTTCCATAGTAACTTGATACAAAAAAATAAAAAAGTAAAGCGATGGTTAGATGTGAGCAGGCTACCTATTCGAATTATCTTAATCTGTTCGTTATCACATTTTAAGTCTTCTGATTTCTACTTCCTATGATGCCTTAAGTTTTAGCTTTCATATTTTCCAGATTTTGTACTGTATTGGTATATAACTCTGAACTCCATATAAAGTGTTAGCAAGTTCCCCTCACAGTGTATTTAGACAAAACAATCCTTTTCCAGCCCCAGAACCAAGAACACCGTTGCAGCTTCAGGCCCAAAAAGTATAAACAACAGTGAATTGAGGAGAGCAAACTGGGAGGATGGGACTTCACAACCTGAAACTGTAATCGGACAAATACAAATGGATCCTAACATGTAAATGGATCAAAACTTATAAAAGTGTGAAAATGAGTGACCTGTTGTTCATCTTGGGTGTAGCCTCGGCCAGGCTCTTGTACTGCCCAAGGTGTATCCTTCAAAGGCCTTTTAAATAAATACCTGCTTTATTCCTTTAACTCTGTCGAGCCTCTGTTCCAGGCAGCTTTCAAGGCATCACCTGCTGCCCACTAAACTTTTTGTGCATTAGTCAAGAGGGAATAAATAAACCACTCTGAATTTAAAAACATACTTGTAAGCACACAACACATGGAAAATAACTGTTTAGCCTTTACATTGAATTTAAGTAATTTAACCAATTCTTTCACACTTTTGATTGCAAATCTTATATGAGAGAAAAAAAATTGAAGTCTTTACCCCTTCATATATTCTTTTCTCTTGGAAAAGAAAATCAACTCAGCAAAAAGAATACATAAAGAATTCAGCTTTAACCTGAACAAAATGGCTCCCTTTTTCTACAAGTTATTTATTCATTGAAGTATCTTTATCTGTGTTGCTTGTTATTTACAGAACTAATTTAAACCCCCTGATTCCACAAAAGGTCAGACAAAAGCTTCTGTCACAGCCCTAATGCACTTCACAGGTCTCTTTGTACTTAATGTGAGATTTTTTAAAATAATGATGGTAAAGGAGCAAGGCCCTTAGAGGATCACTCTGAGAATCCCATGGTCAGTATGTTATCACACTTTTTTTGTGATGAGTTATGTTTGCATGTTGCAAAGACAAAGATTTGCAGAAAATTAGCACATAAAACTGTGGTGAGGCAACATAAAGAAATCAGAACACAAAGAAAATGGCAGCTGATGCTACAGCATACTCTTAAAAGGGCTTCTGGTATCCAGGTAATAGGAGAGATCTGCAGTACTGGATGGTGTCATTGTTTATACAGGGTTGCAAATACTAACAGAAAGGATGTAGTAAATTGGAATTAATACAAGCATTTTCAATATAAAAGAAAAAATAAAGCTAAATAAGCAAGCAGTAAAATAATTACTCTTCCACTGTGCTGTATCTTACCATCCGCTGAAAAAATGTGATCTTGAAACTCTCTCCTTTTGCTTTGTTTCAGCACCACTAATTCATTTAAATATTTCCTTCTAGAAACAGCATAGTCTCTGTGCTGTGATGGGATATTCTAGTCCTATTCCAAAATATTGTGAGACTATTGATATAAAGGTAGTAAAAAGGACATAAAAATACGTAGCAAACAAAACTAGGAGTGATGGTTAGAAGAGTCAAGTTTTAGGTGCTTTAGATCTAAAGAGTCAAGTTTAAGATGTTCACATCTAGATCTGAATTGTCATTGAAGCACCTATTCTAAAATAAATGTCCATAAGTGTGGGTTGAGAAAATGTGCTGCATGGACTTCTTCTGTGTTATTTTATTGCAGTAAACATGCATAAATAAAATATTGTGATTGCCAGTTTTCATGAGCAAAGCAGTTCAATAAATAGACCTTTAGAACTGGAAGTGACTCAAGATAGATAAATTTGTTTAATATACACCATGAGCATACAGTCAATGTCCTCAATGCGTAAAACCTGTGAAGTTCGGTGTTTTCTTGTAGTCTTCTGACTCTAGGAATTGGCATGTTAAAGAAAATCACCAAATGTATGGAAATCATGACACAGAGATAAGTTTTCAGCATTAGAAATTTGTGTCACTTACTCGTGTGTTGCCGCATCTCAAACCATCTATATCCATTGTCGCTACTTGGTCCTGTCGCATCTCCTCACTCTAGGAAACTTCAGTGAACTCCAGGAAGTTGTGAAGCATTCTCTCAGATTCCCACTTAGTTTCGAATGCAGGTTGCAGTGGTTGGTGCTGGTTGGCTGGGTTACAGTGAGTGGGATCTGTGGTTTGCTGCAGTTTGTGGTTTGCAGTCTTCTCCAGGGGAGCTGAGTGACACAGACACCGTGCGTCTGAGCCAGCTGCAGCTTTCTGCTTTTAATCACAGCTGATGGACACTTAACTGCAGAGATTTAACAGTGGAAGTAGCCAATGTTGAGGAAAGTCCAGGGACTGTAAAAGCAAAGACATAAAGAGCATTTAAAAAGATCTTTTTATAGGGTGAGATGATGGAAGTACAATTTTCTCTTTAAGTTTAGGGAAATTCGATCTGAATTGATCTCTTACTCTCAGAACTAATTTATACACCACATGTCTCTAAAAGGTCGGGCAAAATCATCTTTCACAAGCTTGATAGTTCTCCTAAGTTACTGTGTGTTTTCATGTCCTTACAGATTGTTGACTCAATGTGACAGATCCAAAAAAACCTGCAGAGTCTCTTAAAACCAGGCAATGGCCAGAGAAGTAGAGTTTCTTTAATGCATAAAATCCAACTAAAAATGGAACAGGCATGAAAAGGACTTGATGCAGAAGCTGTAGGACACTTTCTAATCTTGAAAAGGTTCCTGATGGAAATTACCTGCTCATGAATTGTTGCCCGACAGAAGAAAAGATCTGAGGATTAGCACTGCAGCTGGAGGATTGGTGAAAGAGTAATATGAAAATAGAGGGCAGAGGAAGGGAGAGAGGAGGCTGTGCAGGTATTTGAAATTTATAGACCCCTATTAAATGAGATGACAGAGGAGAGGTGCATGCATGGGTTGTAT
The DNA here is from genome assembly GCA_013398615.1 of Brachypodius melanocephalos. Taxonomy (NCBI): domain Eukaryota; kingdom Metazoa; phylum Chordata; class Aves; order Passeriformes; family Pycnonotidae; genus Brachypodius; species Brachypodius melanocephalos. Next base: position 1,472,473 of record VZSR01001854.1, on the reverse strand, counting down.
GACCCAAAACCCCATATGTTGTAGGTCAAAATGAAAGAAGAGATCACTAGGGGAGGAGACAAGCCAAAAATCAGGTGTAAATCACTGAAAAGAGTGGGCAAGGAATAGACAGAAATAGAAGACTTATTTTCTGGAAAGAACAGGAGTTACCTGTAGGAGAGTGGGAAAATGGAGATAGCCAGGGAACAGAGCAGGAGAAATAACAATGTAATATAGGAAGCTGAGAATCACAGGAATGTAAACTTATTGGTTGGAGGGGTTTCTGAAAATCGTCCAGTTCACCTGCATAGTTAGTTGAATGAGAATTTTTCAACAGATTAATAGGTCAGCAATGGCTTTGCCTAGGTCAGTCTTGAAAACCCTCAAAGATGAAGTCAGGGTCTCTGTCCTGGTGCTGTACCACACTTAGCAAAAACATTTTTTGTAAAGTCCCGTTGGAACTTCTCTCCCTGCACATTGCTGCTATTGCATCTTGCAAAACTGTCTGTAACTACCATGAAAAATTTGTTTTGCTCCTTGAGGTAGTTGCAGGCCACTGTTAGCTCACACCATATTTTGTTCTTCACCAAACCAAACCAATTTCTCCCCACACGTGAGAGAATCTATGCCTATACCTTGTCCAGTCAAGTTTGGAATAGCTTCCAAGATGGAGATTCCACAACTTGAATGGGCAGCTTGGTTCAGTGTTTGACCACTCTCCCAGTGAAAACATTTTTTATAAGTTTCGATGGAAATTTATCTTGTTGCCATTCAGGACCATTGCCTTGATCTTTTTTTATGGCATATCAAGAAGAAACCTCCCCTGTGATCTTTTAACAGCAGAATAGCCCCCATTAAACCTCCCCTGTGCAGGCTGAACAAACAGGGCTCCATCACCTCCTTGGTGGGATGTGTTCCAGCCTCCTAGTCATCTTGGTAGCCCTCCAGTGGGTTCATTCTGGTATGTCAATACCTTTGTTTTATTGAATAGCCCTAAAATGAATATCAGCTGTGGCCTCTTAATTATAAAATAAAGGAGAAAAACCCACTTCATTTGACTTGCTGACTTCACTTTTCCCAATACAGCTGTCATGGTTTAATCCCAGCTGGCAGTGAAACCAAATGCAGCCATGCACTCTACTCCCCAGTGGAAGGGAGTGGGAAGACAATTAAAAGCGCAAAAGTGAGGAAAACTTGTGGGTTGAGATAAAGGTTTAATAGATAAAGCAAAAGCCATGCATGGATGTTGCGGTTTATAATCAAGGATTTCACCACACATGCAAGCAAAGCAACACAAAGGATCCATTCACCAGTTCCCATGGGCAGGCAGGTGTTCAGCCACTCCCAGGAATGCAAGACTCCATCACAATTAATGATGAAAGCATCACTGTGAAAGTCCCCCTCCTTTCTTCTTACCCCCGCTTTATGTGCTGAGCATGACATAGTATGGTGTGGTGTGGTATGGTATGGCATGGTGTGGTATGGTATGGTGTGGTGTGGTGGAATGCCCCCACCACATAAACAAAAATAAAACAGATTATAAGGGCTGATTGTGGAGGTAGGTTGTGGTTATGAGAGTTCTGAGTCACTGAGAATTTTTTTATGATGAATCTGAAAATGGACTGCACTTAAGTGCTAGAGTGCTGTTCTTCTGGCCTTCTAAGAGGAGCTTTAAAATACAACCTCTAAGCTGTTCTCATATTTGCAGCATTGTTTAAAATGTAGTGCAGCTGTACATAAATTACTTCACATTTTGGAAGCAGCCTGGCTGCAGCACAAGGTTGCTTTGCTTATGCAGTTCAGCCTGATGTTTAGAAATTGCTTGCACAGCAGGGGAAGACTGACGTGGAGATTCGTGTTAATTTCCACACTTGGCAAAGGTACAGAGGAAGAAGAAAAATTAGTAAAATAAAAGCACTGTAGTGGTGAGAAGAGCTAAATTTAAATCACAACATCTCCTCTAATCTCCTTCCATTCTTTTTCAGCAGATTTAAAGTATTTAATACCTTGATGTAGTACTGTAATTGCACAGGGAATTACAAAATAAAACAGAGATTGAGGTTAACAAATAAATGCCTCACAAAATGTGTGCTTTGTTATGTCCCCATCCTTCTCTGCACTGCCCTCAGATTTGAAACATTGGAGTTCCACTGTGGAATACGGTGACACTCAGCATCTCTGCAGTGCCTTTCCCCACGTGTTGTGGGCTCCCTTTGCCTGTTGGTTCATGCATGGTAAATATGTGCAAAGTCTTGTTTTCAGCCATAAGTACAAAGTACAAAGAGCAAAAGTTCTCAGAGCAAAAAATTACAGCGTTGGACTTTAAGCAGAGCACCTTGCATTTTATGCTGTTGCATTTCATTGATGGGTATTTTTCCACTGCAGTGGAGTTGGAACTGGATGATCTTTAAGGTCAACTTCCAACCCAATCTATTCTATGATTCGATGACATTCTAGTCCTGGTTTGCATTCTTGATGCTCTCAAATATGAGACATCAACGTATTTCATGTTGCTTGTGTCATGATCATTTAATAAAAATAGTAACTAAAACCGATGGGAAGCACAGGCACTGATGGAGTCTACCTCAGTACTGATGTTTTACCTCCTGAACCATACATCTGTAAGGGGGAGAAAAATGGGAGGGAATAAAATGTCTGTTCTAAGGGGCTGTCCCTGTCAGCTAAGGGACGATGCTGGCAGAATGACAAATACCTGAGAAATGACCATAATTAAATTTAATATGGGAATTTAGAGCCAGGATTCTGACTCTTGGAGGGGTGTTATTTTGGACCTGCATTTCAGCTGAAGTAACAGAGTGAAAAAAAAGACAATTGCATTTCAAATTATACTGTTTTGTTCATGTGGTAGAACTCTGGACTTAGTGTAACACAAAAGGCACTTGAAAAAAAGCTTTTTGGCATTTCCACATCAATTTTAATTGGTATCAATACAAATATAACACTACTTCCTTGAAACTGGGTGGTTTTCATCTTAAAATAATACATTTAGTTTAATTCCTGAGAGGGGGTAGGCAAGGTGGGCTTACAACAATCTTTATTTTCTCTGGGAAAAGGATGAGTATTTTTCCACATCTGTCCCAGACACAGCATGGTTGTTCCTTTCCAAAGAAAATTGTGTTTAGGGAAAAGCTAATTAGATTATTACTCATTTTTCAGAGCAAGCCATTTGGGTAAAATGCCCAAAGGTATCCAGACTGGGGCCAATTTTTCCTGACAGTAGTTAGCATGACACTTTCTTAAAAGGCATAGAATTAAATTAGTACAAAAGGAAACTATTATATCCATTGAAACTGTTAATATATAGTCATAGTAGCATGATCTTTTATCACTTTACACATATAGTTGTGTCATTGATTTTTAAACAGTGCACTGGGAAAACTGAATCATGGTTCTCTTTTTAATAAAACTCAGTGAACCTTCAGGGTTTAACATCTCCATATAGATAAATCTTATGTGTTACATCACACTTTGGAACGTCATGACAAAAAAATCTGTTCTATTGTGCTGTAAAACATGCAAATATTACTGAGATTGCTGTTCCATAAATGCTTGGAAGGTAAGTTTCTCAGTTTTGGACATAAAGATGAAACTCATTGCCTTTGGTAGCAGCAGTCAGCCAATATTAAGAGCCTGTCCTCATTAGCAAGAGAAATGGAGAACAGCCCAACAGTGACAATCCTGGTAATTTATGGGAGCGTATGCAGCATCCTGTTTTCTAGGAAATAGTCAAAATAAGCACTGTGAGACAGCATCTTTGTTCAAAAATCAAAATCTGCCTGGCTTTTGAGAAATTTTTCCCCAAACAGCCCTGCACGTCTTGCTCACAGAGGTACGCCCTTGACATCTCTTGCTTTCTTCTGGGTTTCTACTCGCCTCATATGTATGCATTGGTAATCAGTCTCAGGGCCCCCCAGGGACCTCCTCCATCTCTCTCATCTTCTTGAATTGCAACCTCTTTAGTTAGTTACTTAGCTACCACTCCCCACAGGGGCTCTTACTTGCTCCTTCCAGTTAGGCTGCTGAAAAGCCAGTTTCTACTGCACTTTTGATTTTACTTGCCTCTAAGTTAGAGGAAGCATCTCTTCTCAGTATCCAAAGGGCCAAAATTGTGCATTTTTTAAAACCATGATGTTTTAAATCTAAACCTATTGTTTATTGCTGTTATATTTGCTTTGGAGTAACTGTTACCCCAGTCCTTCCTAAGCACTGGAGCAGGATGGTGCTGGAGCACCCACTCTTTCCCTGTTTGAGTCAGTGCTATCCTGCTGGCTTACCGGCTGTGTGCTGAGTGTGCCAGCTCCACAGCTGTGCAGCTTGCTTTATCAGCCACAGCAATAACTGAGCATTTGCCAGGAAAGATGAGGAAGTTAAAGAAAAGGGACTGGGCACACCTGGGAAGGGTGGGTCCATTGAGGTCTCAACTGAAGCAGCCCACAGAAGGCTCTGATGCAGGATGTGCCTGGAAATATGGAGAATGTTCCCATGAAACACTGCCCTACCCTTGATCAGTTTCTGATGGTATGTCCCTGAACAACCATGTTGACCTTCTGTCACAGGGCTCAATGGATTCTTGATTGGTCTGGTTATGTCAATCCCTGTATTCATTTAGGAGCAGGAAATAGGGTGGATTGCACCTGGAAGACAATATGAGATGAACTCAAAGTAGAAAGCAAGTGAACTAACCTTTGAATTTACTTATGAGAAAATGATATATTCTTCATCCCCTGCAGTTTGGAGGTCCAGTTCAGCAAAAATACTCAAGTTTTTAATGTACAGTCAAAGACAGGTTAAGAGAGGTTTCAAATTAATTGTCTTTAAGTGATGTGTTTGATGGTGTCATGTCTTTCCAGTTATGTAATCTAGATTGCAAAAAATGGTTGAGATCACTCTGGAAATTGCTGTCTTTTAAAATGAATGAAACTTGCTGTCTAATGCTCTGCAGGATATTAATTAGGTAATCCTAGTAGCACCTACCTTTGCATTTGAACTCTGTTACAGATACATAGGGAACATGAACAAATTATTGGGACATAGGAAATTGCTGTGTTGAATTCTCTGTGTGCATTCTCTTACTTCAAGTAAAAGTGAAGCAGCCTGTCCTTTAATTGAGAGAAAAAGCACCTAATATTATGGCAGGAGAGGAGGGATGTGTATGTGGTTACCTCACAAGAGCTGACACACAGCAATTCATTACCCAACAGTACCTTCTTGGTGTGTCAAAGCCCTATGGCTTCAAACTGATATTTCCCTACATTTTGCTCATTAATTCTCTGCATTGGACCATATATTTATTTCTTGAAGTCACAGAGAGAGAAAAATAAAATGATGACATCTTGCAACTTTGACTGCTGGAAGAATAATTACAAGTAGTTATTTCGTTTATGATGAAAGTTGCAGCAAAACTGACCTATGTCTACTTTGACAAGGTTTAATTTCTGTAAAGCTTGTGTCCATAGCATGAATTTTCTTCTCCACTTAGCTGCATTCCATTTTTATCCAGATTTGTTTTTTGCCTATTTTTTTTTTTAATTTTTTACCACCCTGCAAATATAATATACTAAATTAGTCATGATCACAGTAAGTTCATGTTTTGGAATATTTTGAAATAAAAGTTGATACTGCTGAGTATAAATACTTGTAATGAAAACTTCCAGGCAGAAGATGTTATAGTGACACTATCATGCCAAAGCAATGATTATTTTATAGGTGATCAAAGTACCACCCATATCTAAGAACTTCCTGATTAAACAGAAAGTTGACACATCCTCACCCCTCATATCCTACCATATTGTCAAGTTAACATTGCCGTAAATAACACCCCTGGCACACAGTTTCATATTATTATTACTTTAATGCTTATGTCAACTGCAGGAATGAAGGCAATGAATTAAGGGCACATTTATTAATTAGTGTCAGGAGGAGTGACTGACCACTTAGTGGTGAAGAACATGATACTGAATAGTAAACTTTTGTCTTTTACTGTAGTTCGTGTTTCTAACAAAATAATCAGGAGAGCAGAATAAAAAATCTACAAACTTCTACAAAATCGGATAGAAGCTGCAAAGACACCTCAGCAGGAGAAAACAAGCAGCAAACACAGAATTGTGTGTATGGATGGATCAGCAAGCAGTAGGCCAGAAGGGGCTGCCCAACATGCTCGACACAAGGATTCATCAACCCCATGTCACTGTCACTTCTTATTATTCAATCATACAATATTGTTGAATCCTGAAAAGATCCTGAAGGACAGAGCACCAGGGGGACCTTGACAGTCTGGAGAGCTGGGCCAACAGGAACATGATGAAATGCAACAAAAAGAAATGCAAAATCCTAACCTGGGGGAAGAACAACCCATGCATTGGTGCACCTTGGGGGCAGACTGCCTGGGAAGAAACTTTTCAGAGAAGGTTCTGGGAAGGCTGGTGGACCAAATGATCATGAGCCAGTAAAGTGCTTCTGCAGCAGAGAAGGCCAGCAGCATCCTGGGGTGCAATGAGAGCACTGCCAGCAGGTCAGGAGGGCTGATCATTTGGCTCGGCTGAGCACCAGTGAGGACACATCTGGAGTGCTGTGTCCAGTCCCAGATTCCCCAGTACAGAGAGACATGGACACACTAGAGCGAGTGCACTGGAGGTCTGCAAAAATGATTAAGGAATTGAGAGAAGTGCTACAAAAATAGTTAAGGAATTGGAGCATCTGACACAGAAAGAGAGACTGAGAGACCTGGGACTGTTTAGCCAGGAGAAAAGAAGGCTCAGGGATATCCTATCAAAGTGCATAAATAGCAGATGATTGGGATTAAATAATATGGAGCCAGAGTCTTCTCAGTGGTGCCTAATGAAATGGCAAGAGGGAATGGAACAAGATGAAATAAAGGAAACTTCCCTTGAACATAAGAAAAACTTTTTGTTGTTGTTGTTGTGAGAGTAGTGGAACCTCAGAAGTGATTTCCCAGAAAGGCTGAAGAGCTGTTCTATTTTAAGATACTCAGAATGAGACACTGCCCTGAATAACTTGTTCTAGTTGTCCCTGCTTTGGGGGAAGGAGGCTGTGAGGTTGGAGGAGATGAGGTCTCTTCCCATCACAAACAAAGAACAAGTGAATAATAGCATAAAGGAAGGCATAACAGTTTTTTAAGAAAAATAGTCTGAAAGACACTATGAACTTTAAAAGGACTCTAATGCCAAGCTGAAAATACCAAATAAATTGTAGCCCAAGTTACACAGTTTAGAAAGAGCTTTGCTGAGCATAAATTTAATAAGAAGACAGATTTAAGCAGCACAGGGTTAACTCTATTCTCCTACTAAAAGATTCTGACACGTTGAATAATTACAAGGACGAGCATGTATCCAGTTACTTTATGAATTTTGGTTTTGTATGCCTGTTTAGAATCCTAGGGAAATAAATAACTGTGATGTGTGAAGCCTGTGATAAACATGAATGAGGAACATACAAAGTGGGTGTTTATTGAAAATTTGATGTAATTATAAGTGCTAAGTCAAAGTACGTTAAAACATGAGATAATGTCTTCATACTGAGTTAATGTTTAGCCTGTTGAGTAGGTGATTCTTAAATGGTTTTCACTCTCAGGATCATAACAAGAACAGTTGAAGACTCTTATTTTGTAAAAGAGATATAAATGGGAGATGAATCAAAGGTAGTTGCTCTTGGCCTGTTTCATGCAATTACAGAGGAAAACATGATTAATAGCAATGAAATTTATGATTGATTAAAAATAAAATACAATGCCTAGAGAGAGGCCACCGATAAAGCTAAATGCATTAATATGAAAATAGGCATCTGCAAGTAAAAATCTGTAGCAGTGGTGAGCCTAAATATAGTTCCTCTAAATTGTGGGGAATAAATATTACCTCTAAAATTGTGGGAAAACAGAATCTTATTTCAAGGGAAAGCACATTTGTTCAATGCACAAAAAGACTAACTGCTGGTAGAAATTTGCTCATTTTGCTACTCACACAGCAATGATCCTAGCACATACAAAAGGAGCATTTCAGGCAAATTGAGACAGGCATCGAGTGTGGGCTGGAGGTGACTTGGCACTGCGTTCCATGTATCACCACCCAACAGCCGGTCACTACAGCTGACTCTCTGGGCCTCATGATTTTATAGGGCCAGAAGAGCGGGGTGCTGCAGACTGCCCTGCATCTAAAAGAATGTAGTTGTCATTTTCGTTTTCTACGTGCAAAGGAGCTTAGGGACTGAAACCCACCACTATCTTTAGACACTGGTGGAGGGAGAGGGTGAGACTTCCACTATTTGCAAATTAGGTGCATCTGCCTACAGATATTATGGGAATTCTTTACATTGTTCAGGAAAGGAAGGGTATGAAGTATATATTTAAGCTGCTATAATGAAACACATAAGAGTCTTCTTCTAGAGGCCTCTGAACCTGAAGTGTGTGAGACAGACTTGGTGATGAAGATAGTGTGTAAATGTGGGTTGAATATAAGCATTGGACTAAAATAATGCTCATAAGTGATGTATCCAATCTAGTATGCTATAAATGTACATACCAAACATCTGAAACTGGCCAAAGTGAGTAAAATAAAGGGAAATCAGAAATGTGGCCTGAGGCAAGTTGCTTTCTTTCATCTGCCTTAAGAATCTTCCACTAAAGGAGAAAAAGGGCTAAAGCAACCAGGCACCCTAACATTTTGCCGTATTTACATCTGTTTAAATTTTGTCTTATTGCTACAATTTTAAATGAAATTCTGATATTTTTATAACTCTTCACATTGCTTTTGCCTAAGCAGTTGAGGCAAACTGTATCAAGAATAAAACTAAACATTATGTACATATTGCTGTAATGAAGGGAAGAGTAGAGGGCAAAGAGGAAAATTCAGGGAAGTTTAGAAGAGTATCACATGTTCAAACCTCATGTAACAGATGTAACTCTTTTGAAAAGACTGAAATTGTGTAAGAGCTGGGTTCAATCCACTGATGTTGCATGAAGACAAAGATCCCGGCAGAATATTTGTGGGACGGACAAAATATTGTATTCCCTGTTCAGGAAGCTTGTAGTAAATACGGACACAGATGGAAATCCACAAATACTTAATTGATAACTACCATAGCACCTTGTACAAATGAATAGTTAATTACTTGCTTATCTATTTTGCATATCACCATTCAATAACATTTTGTGTTCTTTTTCTAAACTAAATACTCAGGAAGAATATAAATAAGGGGGGTTTTGTCATTCAGATAGGTAATATATATGTCACATAAACATCTAAATCCCACTGTGTTGTAATAAAATTTTGAGAGAAATCAAAATGTGCTTTTTCCTTGTCATTTGTTCTTTTCAGTTTCTGTCATTGCAGCTTTGTAAAAGCACAGTCCAAACCTTCCCGTATGGCATCTTTGGTACTTTCCTTCACAGACGATTCAGTAAATGGGCTTCAGTCCAAATTTTGATTCCTTTCTCTTTTGTTGTTCAAAACAATTGACATCAAACTGAAACATGAAAGAGAGAAGAAAAGGTTGTTTTCTCTACACGAAGAACCACAGCAGTGTTTTACATTTTCCATATGAATACAATTATTGTTCGTCTCTTGCTTGCACACTGCATCCTACATTTGGATTTTGGCAGGTGAAGTTGCGCTTGCTGAGCTCGCTGATGCTTTGTCCAATTCCAAGCAGCGCTGTAGGCTTTGTTATTGTCCACTTCCCCTCCCCCAGAGCTACTTAAATCCTTTTTAAGATCCATTTTCTGGAGTCCATCTGGCATGTTCAGACCCCTGTTACGAGGCCACTGCACTGGTGGGGTGTGCTGTGAGCTGCGAGAGGCCGTCGTGCTCTTACAGGCACACAGCAACAAAAGCGCTCTCTGTTTATACTCCTCCACGTATTATCTGCAATCTAATTCCAAACACATTAATGCTAAAATAAGGCTTCCAACTACTACTTGTATTTATACACTTCAAGATTTCTCGATCCTAGCTTTAACGGCTAAAAAAAAGTTCATAGATAACATATCCCAGGCAAAGTTCTCTAATGCTTCATTTAAGAAATATTAGAGGCTGTGATCTGTGGAAATTAGCTGAGATAAATTGTTGCTTTTTTAACACAGCTTCTTTCTATCCAATTTAGGTATCAAGGATTGATACTGGCAATATGTCTGAAGAATTTAAAGATGAAATAAGAAACAGCTGTTGATAAAGAGGTTGAGTTGACACTGTTTGAAGCCTGATCTCTCCAGAATAACAACTTAAACCAAAGATTTAGTAAATAAGGATGGAGGAGTCAGTGCTGTTGGTCCCTGTAATGGACTCAGGTACCCTATTTATAAGCAGATGAACATTACTTGGTTTAGATCCTCTGACTCCCCTTGCACCACCTGCCTAAGCATCCCTTCTGGGGCTGCTTGAGCATGAGTCTTCCTCCACTGCCCTGTTTTCCCTGCTTCACCTTGTGTAACCTATTCAAGAGCTCCCTCACGTCAGAATGGCTCTCTCTTGCTGCTTGGAGCACATGGAACAAAAAACAGCAGCACATTTTGGGTGAGGACTCTGAGCTACTAGTTAAAAGTGGACAGTTTCTGCTCTGACAGCTTGACAAACCTAGTAAGAAATTTTGATGTTGACCTGGAAAATCGGTTCTTAGAAAATCCCGCTAGCAGACAAAATATATAATGGAACAACAACCATTATCATTATCTTTAATGAAAGGCAGTAGTTCAGTCATGGAACCCATGGCATTCTAAGAAAAATGATGATTAGGTTTAGTGAATCCTACCTTGGAAATTACTTTTATAAATCTGGAGGTATTTTTCATATACAGTTTGAAAGTAATCATCTGCATCTTTTCTGATCCAGGGAATATAACATTCAGGACAGTTTGTCCACTATCAATTTACAAGTTTTCCATGAGACCTAGGACAAATGGAATTGTTCAGTCTAATCTTTGGTTTTCTAGTAATGAATGTTTGTGTGTTTGTGAACACTTTTCTTCAGTGATGATGGTGAAGTATTCTGAATCTGTGGCAAGCATGTAGTCTCCTTTTGCTAAGTAGCAAAATCCAGAGCTTTGGAGTTGAGTTTTTCATATGAAACAGAAATTAGCAACAAGTCAGTTATTCATCTACTATAATTTGTGCATTGAAAGACTATGCATAGGTTCCTTTTCTGTAAATAGTATCAGGAAAAAAGACCATAAGGATAATTGCATTAGACACTTCTGTCCTGCAACTAACCATCACCCAAATAACATTAAGTTGTCCTAAGCCTCTTTCTCTGTCCTTGAGAGAAAGAAGAGTGAGGCCAGGCAAAATTCAGAAATAACTATCACAATTGGGAAGGTTTAAGTTTCACCACCTTTTTGCTCATTGTTACTCCCTTCTCAGCTGAGACAGATGAATCAAGTCTGTTAAATCATTGCCTTGAACATTTCAGGAAAAAAACAGCTGGGCTGTCCTAACTCCTAGCTTTAATTGGACAATTGACCCCAATATGTAAGTGGACCAAAACTTACAAAAGCGTGGAAACTTGTGACACATTGTCCATCTTAGGCATAGTCTCAGCCAGGCTCTTGTACTGCTCAAGATGTATCCTTTGAAGGCCTTTTTAATAAATACCCACTTTATTCCTTTGACACTGTCTAGCCTCTGTTCCAGGCAGCCTCTCAAGGCATCAGTGACGATTCATGGCATCCAGGTGATTTGACGTGAGGATGAGAGGCATACCCCAAATGGTTTCATTAAATCTGCTGCATGGCCAATAGGCTTCTGCTGAAGGCTCATTACAATATCTGTGGACAGAGGAAGAGGAGTGGGTGCTACGGTGATTTCTACAACAATTGCTCTTTTCACAACTGGGAAACTCCTAGCCAAAGGCTGCATACTGCTTGTTTAGAAAAAGCAGATGAGACTGAGCATTGCTCTTCTTCTCTAGGACTCCTTTCTCTTCTTTATGCTTTCTGTTGGGATTGTATATTATAAGGGAACTTCAAGGATCCAGATACCATCCAGAAAGAAAAATAAAATTATCTGGTCATACTTAATTACTTTTTGGCACAATATTCTCCAAAGCATTATCCTGTTTGTTTACACATCTTTAACCTCCAGTGTACCTTAAATTCTTCTATAATAGCTTTAACTTCAGATGCACTGTAGCAATTATCATTCCAATTTTTTTAGTTCGGAATAATTATTTTCATATAATATTTTTAATGACTATGATGATGTAGTGCTCTTCATAGATAGTACTAAAATGTTAATTATAAACATAGCATCTATTTTGCTGTATAAATTCTCTTGTAGAATCAAATTACCGACCTTTTTCTCATTTAATCCTATTTTCAGAGCTGCCTTACAGCATTTGACAGTGGAAATTAGAAATGTTCTGAGAGCCAGCTCAATTGTTTTCTTGGTTTTTATCACCTTAAATTCTTACCTGGAGGAAACAAAATCAAATGAAAGCAAAATTAGCTGTGACAAATATCAGAAGTGACTGGTTTTATAGGTCCATTTTCCCACATTACTTCAGATGTTGTCTGTTATGTTCATACCACAAATAATCAGGAGGAAAACACTTGGAGGGTCACATAGGTCAATAAACATCTGGCTTATGAAGTGTTGCCCCACTGCCTGTATTATGTTGATAAAATTACTTTAGTCAGGAGAAAGAAATATAAAGTACACAATGTAAGTGGTAAATTTTCCCGTCCTGACGTATGGAAGATTTGCATGTGTAATTTACATCGGCATAAATCACATTTTATCAAAATGAAATTCTATCCAAAATTCCAAGAGGAAAAGAAACATGGGGTGTGTGTTTCGGGGATCTGTCTCAATCTGAGTGTGGGTTTAGGGTCCCCCATCCATCAGGATGAGACCATTCCAGAGTGCTTTCTACTTCTCCAAGCAAGTCATCTGAAGGCATGGTTTCTTTCTGCTGTGGAAGCAATTTTAATCAGCAGCGAAACCCCTCAGCTATACAAAGTCTAACAGTCACTCTCTCCCCCAAATACTTATGTTTATCTCTCAAGTTTTTGCAAATGTTTGAAATTCCTGGAGAAATCCATGCTCACCTGCACCCACTAGCAGATTCACTAAAAGAATATTTAATGAGAAGGTACTGTGTTGTCTGTGCTATCAGGAGCAGCATGCTTAGCTTGCTTTAATTTGTGTGGCAGATAAGTGCCTTTGTGATAAGTCAGTTTTCTTATTTTTATTGCTGTTCTTTGCATGGCTTTTATGTTCTCTTGTGATGTTACTAAACATTTTGCTTGAACAAAGATTGGGCTGCTCGTTGGATTTTTGAAAACTTTCTGTGTTAGAAAACAAAATTGCTTTGGGCAAATTTTGTTTTCTTTTTTTTTTCCAAGGAAAATTCCTGTTGACTTCAAATAAGGGCTTCAGGGGTTAGCTGTCCAAGAAAAATGAATGTATGATCACAGGAAGAGATTTTTGACACTTTCCTTGGCTAGGGGTATTCGTCACATATTTGAATGGAGTGCTGCCTGAAATGGATCCAGGAAAATAGGTATTAGTTTATGAACTCCAGTTATTGTGCAACCAAAGTGCAATAACATTATCCAGTATGTTTAGGTGATGATATTTGGTCCAGAGGAGAGAAAGCAAAAATTAGTAAATGTGATACAAAGAAAACAAATAGTCCTGCATTAACTGAAGTAATTTTTTTTTCAGTGACAAAATTAAGCACAAGGCATCTGCCATAGACCCCTCATTCTAATGCTTACTCCAAGAATCTTTTTTTTTACTTGAGGCAAATAGGATCATATTTCAAACAACTTTAACTGTCAACCTGAAAAGAGACTTGGTACTCACACAACAGGTAATGAAATATCCCCAGCAAGGCATCGTATCTGTGATCATGGTATGCATCCTCTCAAACAGGAATGACAAAACCCCAACATTGATCTTTTGGTCTATGTTTTGGGAAATTAGATGGTAGATAGTTACCAAGAGATGCAATAATATCCTCAAGAAGTCATCATCTGGTGTTTGTTATGTAGGTCAGCTTCCAGTGTAGCCAACTGCTCTCTGATCTAGCCACTTCTTATCCTGCATTCCAAGTAAGTCACCTCATCTGTACTTATCTGGCCACTTTCTCGGTTTTCACACAGTCAGACATACTCATAAAACTGTCCTAAACACCTTTTCCACATCCTTCAACTATTCCAAACAGGTGTGGTGATATATCAGAATTTCATCACTGTTGGCCATGGTGGATTTGCCCTGTACTTCCTACATTTTTTTTAAACCTTTCCCTGGAACACTGCAGGTGTGTGCTCCATGCCTGCAGCCAGCAGGACTGGCTCTGTCTGTGGAGAAGAAAGGCCAAAAGAACCTTGTGCTCTCCAGTGCTCTGAACTGTCAGAACTGCAGGGACCTGGATGGGTGCAGCCTCTGCTCCATGGAAGGCGTTTGTGAGATTTGTGTTTCCACCTGCTCTTCAGGACACAATCAGGGCTCTGTGTTCTGGTGGGATCAGTAGAATTGCTCTTCCAAATTGTTCTCAGTGCCATTATTTGTGCCCTGCAAGTCTTGGTGATGGCTCCCACATGGTAGGCACATTTGGTAGACATCTCCTTCAGTATCCCCTGCTCTTTTGTTAACGTTCACCAACAACAAAAACTCTGCTTTGAGGGTTTTTCTTTCACTTCCTGTATGTTAGAAGCTGTGGCAGCCTCAAAAAGAAGGAAGCTTTGGGTTCAAGAAGACAGACTCACGTTTTGTATGTTTGGAGGCCTCTTTGCTCTCTTTTGTGGTCATTGAAGTCATGTTTGCAGGTCATGGCAGGTTTGGCAAAGCCTGTGGGTCCTGAGGGTGATTCTGCCCACTGTCTACAGCTCGTTTGTTAATGATCCCAGCATCACTGGCCTGCTGCTAAACCAGCTTTCCTGGAACCAGTCTCATTTCTGAATACAAGTCTCATTTCTGACACCCGTGTTCCTGCCTTAATGCTTCCAAATAGGTATTTTGGGAAGAATGCATGGCATGAACAGAATTACTGTAGGACATCTGCAGACACAGTCATCCTGACTGATGTTATGACACCTCATCTGCTTTAGAGTAATTGTTTAGGATTGCTATGGATATCAGTGTGCCTTGAGTTTGTTTCTAAGCCTGGATCTTGCACAATGTGTCCATTTTTTCTATATAAATTTAAAACTAAAATATTGGTATATATATCACTAGTCCAAGTTACGCTTTTAAGTCTGCCTTCAGGCACTTAAATAAATGGCCAGGTTTTTAAATAATTAAGTACTTGCAGCTGCCATCAAAGTTAATAAAAGAGTTGTAGCAAGGAACAGGCAGCAAACTTCAAGACAGAAAATACAAAGAAAAGACAATTTTAACCAGTATTGTGTCATCCTGAGGCACGTGCAGAAAGAAGATATAGAAAATGTACCCTCAACATGGATTCTCCTAAATGAGGGGCTCACAGTTGATCTGTCCTCTAGTTGGCAGGCATAGCAACGCAGTCAGCCATCCTGTAAATGCATCCCTGGCTGCTCCCAAACCTCTGCTGAGGCGTCCTAGCAACTGTGTGCCAGCACTGCACTGTGCAAATGCATCAGCATTAGCAGGATCAGTCGAACCTGCAGGGGAGTGTTCCAGTGGCTGCTGCATAAAGCATTTCACTGGGACAGAGCAAAACACCTGAGAGCAGGGATACCAAGGTTAAGTGTATCTCCAGGACTACATTCATCTTTTTGTTTCTTAAAAAACCTCACAGCTAGAAATCATACTTCTGAAGGCACAGCTTGGGAGATTTTTTTCCCTTCCCTTCAAGATCCTGTTCCTGAGGATTATGCAACTGTGTAAGTGCCTGCAGCAGATGCTCAGAATACTCTCACTCTTTGATGGATTACATGGGTCACTTCAAATTTAGGGACAATAGGACCTTACAGATCAGATTTACAGTATATTTAATGTTCCTGCTTCAATAGTGGCCAGTGCAAAAGGTCAGTAAGGATTGAACTCTCTGTCATGTAGTAGTGTACACTATTTTTTCCCCTCAATACCATGTTTCAGAAAAATGCCGTTATGTATCTGAGATTTTAGTTGGCTTACAAGAGGAGGTGAATCTTTACAGTTTTTCATTTTGCTTTTTGCCTTTGCATCCCACATATAACAACCCTGTAACATTTATTTTGGAGCAAACTTGTTGCTCATTCAGGAAACCCAGAAATGAGTCACTCAGCTCCCATTTCACACGAACGTTTCACTCCATGTATACACAGATTCACAATTTCATCCTCTGCTTTCTGTGCATTATCTGGTGTATTAACATGCTTTCCTAGGCTTCCTCTACTCTTTCACTTTTCTGTAGCTGCTGGAGAGACTTTTGTAGGAGCTTCTTTTTTGTACTGAGGCAAAATCCTGTCAACAGAGTGCAAAAGCATGTTTAATGGCCTCTAGCTGGCTGCAGATGCCCACATTTCTGAATAGTACTCAACATCAGAAAACTAAACATAGTATTAATTAAAGCTTTCTTTTCAAATGATGCCAAAATAGAATATTTTCTAAAAAGACCTCACTTTTCCTCCAACATGAAGTAAGATGAAAGACATTTACTCTGTGATTGCATTTGCATTCTCTGAAGTGACTCTCTGAAATGTGCTGTGGCACTAAAGAAAGCACTTGTTGCTGAAAAGCAAAAACAAAGTATTACTTGTCAGTCTTTATGCAGTGTATCTGCAAATGTGAGTCTTGCATGAGAAGAATTAGTGGTGGTGTAAAATTGGATGTGTAAGGCCCCACATTTACTGGTTAGAAGATCCTAAAAGGAATTTCTTTTCCTGACCACATTAACTTTTCCACACCAGATATCTGTTTTAAGGTTATTATACAATAATATGTTTAAAACTATATTTGGCATGTGAAAGATGTATAGATAGTACAGAAGAGAGCTAAAGCAACTGATTTTTTTCAATTAAAACCCCGCTTGTTTTGCAATGTAGCAATAAGTTTTAAAGTATTTCATTTTCTATGCCTGCATCCCTGTAATGCTGCATAAGCACCTTCTCTACATTTTTTATTTTCTTCTATGTGTATAGATATATGCATTTCAATGAAAAACAGAAAAGAGAATTTAGATAAATGGTCAGTGAAATGTATAGGTGTTGCTTATTGTCAAAGCAAGCAAGTGTATGCTCAGGGTTACACGAGTGGCATCCAAGTTGTGTGGAAGTTGTGCTTGTCCCAGTTCACCAGATTGGAAAACAAGCTGATAATTGCCTTCCCCCAGCACTTCCAGGCCACATACTGTGCTTTCATTTCCACAAAGACAAAGCTGAAAGGACAAAAATGCAACAGATTGCCCAGAGAGGTTGTAGATTCTCTCTCCTTCGCTGGAGATATTCAAGAACTGCCTGGACAAAATCCTGTGCCATATGCTCTGGGATGACCCAGCCTGAGCAGGGAGGTTGGGTCAGATGAGCCTCTGTGGTCCCTCCCAACCTGACGCACTCTGTGACTCGGTGATTTTGTGAATAGGAATTTTGGTCTCAGTCTACACAGAGTTAGGATGTGACTGCAGCATAAGTTTTGCCCCACCAGCTGGGAAGACAACACAATGTACATGCAGCACTTTGGGCTTCCAAAAGCATTCAGGGCAAGGAGAAACCTCCCGCTGTTCCACTCGGAAAACCCCTTCCAACTCCCGTGCAGTTCAGGAAAAGGGTAAACAACTCTATGCAAAACCCCAACAATGTGTTGGCATTCTGGCAACGCTTTCTCCAGCCTAAATCTCTATCTGCCTGCTCTTGCCTGCCTGCATGAGGAGAATACATAATGTGTCAGCAGGATCTGCACCTCCTATTTTCCTGTGTGCTGAGGAACGTGTGGATACCTGGTACCTTCTGTCCTCATTAAGTTACTATGCATTAGCAGGATACTAGGGGTATGCTTCCTGCCCAGCATTCTCTGTGTCTTATTTTAAGTTCTTAATCTTGTTGTTCTTGCTCAAGGACTTTTATAATGTAGGCAAATACTTCTGCTAAATTTTAAACCTCCTTAAAAAACAAAGTTTTGCTGTGAGAGGTCAAATTAATGACGCTTGATTTATGAAGACTTTTGCAACTGCACAATCTTCACACAATCTTCAGGGACCTAACAGACTCAAAGCTTTTTTCTGTACTAGGATTATTCATAATAGAGCTCTCCCATTTCTACTGTAGACTTTTTAATGTTTAAAAAGTTCATAACCATCCTTTGCCTTACTGGAAAAAATGTTTCCACAGAGACAATAGTGCAAGACTATTGGAAGAGGTAGCCCAGAGAAGCTGTGAAGTATCAGTTCACAGAGATGTTGTGCTTTGCACTGGAAAAGCTCCTGAGCAAGCCTTGATAGCCCATTTTGAGAAGGGCTTTGTCCAAGTGGTCTCCAGGGGTCATTTCCAACCTAAATTATTCCTTGTTTCTACATAAGCAATGCAGTCTTGGCATTTATGGTGGTAGGTGGGTGTTGGGCTTTACGTCTGGCTCTGCCCTGTGTTTGGCAAAACCAAGTCACTGCTATGCAGGAGGATGTATGTCTAGATATGAAAAATACCTCTGAAAATCTGGAGTGCCTTATGATTACCAAAAACAATGGAGGAAGAATGGGAAAGAAATTATTCAGTCACATTTGACTAATTTGGTTGGAGAAAATGGTAAATTTTTAAAAGAAGAGACTCATTGGCATGAGGCTGAAGAATGTGCCCTCTAAAAAGGATCCAAAATTCCTGGGAAACTTGCACCTTGGTCACTATGCAGCATATCCCTGTAGTGTCCTTCAGCTCCAGTTGCAGCTACTTAGAGGAGCACCAACCTTTGATAAATCCCGGAGTGGATGCGTGAGAGGCAAGGGGATAGTGAACAAGCCTCATAGCCAAAGCATAAATATTCCTTTTTCCAAAGGCAAAATGGTAGTGTTGCATAGAAATTCCCTTGGATAATTGCAGCAGTTCCACCCATAAGGATGAGGAATTCAACTCTGTCTTCTGTCTCGAGCCAGGGAGGGAGTTTTGTTGCGCTGTGAAAATCCCTGTTGTTGTAGCTAAGCTGACTGCCTGCAGCTGCCTTGGGTGGTTAGCAAAAGAAAAAGTAGGTTAACTCTACTTTGTACTGTACAGAGTAGGCTACACTGAATCTTACCTTTGTAAAGAATAAATAATAAAATCCCCATTGCTTCTCAGCATGTTTAAAATCTATAGAAAAGAAATAGAAGTTCCTACTTTGGTGTTTGTATAATGCCTTGTTGGTGACTAAGGCACACTATGATGATAGAAACAATTAAAGTCGTTCCTCTTTACTTAAGGAATCACTCATAGATATTAGGATTCATCAAAATCTATGATGGGTAATAAAGGAAATGCGTTGTCTGCCAGACTTAGAGTAAATTCAGTAGCAAATAAACATGCTATTAGAAAACATGTAATCTGCAAAGGAAAATTTTTCTCTGGTTATCTTCCTCCACACTTGAAAACCTTAACCTTGATCTACTGCTCCAGCCAGGATCATAAAATACCCCACAAAACAAACATAAAAACAGTGTCACAGAACAAAATTACCCCAACTATTAGTTAAAGAAACTGAAAATGGAAGTCCAAAGTAGGTCAGCTTTAACCAACTGACACAACTTCTAAGGTCAGGAAAAGCTTCAGTCATAGTTTGTGTTCCTTTGCTAGGGAAATTATTACACAGTAATGTCTTGGGGCTGTGTGTTTGCTGGTGCTGCCAAGACAAGTAATTTCTGTGTGTGCTGTGAGGAGCATTCCTCCTCTATCATATGACTACGAGATGGACATAATGCTTCACTGTAACAGCACTGACTCACCCAGAGGTTTACGCCAACACTTAATGTCATTCATGCTTAATAAAACTGCAGGGTTCTGCTTTTCCACCCACTTTTTGTTATTTTTCTTGAAACCTACCACAGTACAAGAAAAGTTATGGCAACTTGATACAAAATGCTTATTTCATATTCTCCATTCAAATATATTTGACATTATTCCTGAGAAAAAGTTCTCTGAACAGGCACACGCAGATTGCCAGCACACGGCTGAATGACTGCAGCATCCTAGTCAGAGAAATAGGTATATCAGGTGATCTGATTGTCTAATATTTTTGTTTGATGTGCAAAGTCCACTTGGAAATCAGAAATTCATGCAAGCCAAAATCCCCCCAAAACCCCTCCAGCTCCCATCAGCGAACTGACCCACTTCTGGTCTCCTCAGCTGAAATCCACCTTTACACCAGCTGCCATGCTCCCTTTGAATGACTGATGTGAAGAGTCTGTTAAATATTGCAGGTAAAAACCTTATTAAAAAAATATTAAATCAAACATGTTTTCCTGCAATGCTGTAAGCCCAAACACAACAGCAGCAGCTAATGAGAAATTCCGTGCTGATGCACCTCAGTCCCCAGCTCCAAGATGTACTGGAGGAAGGCAAATGCCAGCTCTTAATGCCACCTCTTAATGTCACATTATGTCTTGCCCTACACACATGTCCAGAAGGATTTGACTCTGTTTGAGCAGTAAGCAGCTGTATTTCCAGCTCTCTCCCCTCTAAGTAGAAGCAATGAGGAAATCAAATGGGCCTGAGGATTGCATGGCTCACAGAACAGCAAGGATGGGTGGGCTGTGGTGCCTCTCTTCATGCTGTGCTGCCAACACACCTGAACAGCCACGGGAAATCCAGTGGCAAAATCCTGAAAACTGTAGTAGAGCGTGCAATTTTCATGGACTGTGAGAATATAGCATCCAGTTAAATTAGAGGTGTTCTACATTTGGGTTTTATTGTAGTAAAAGAGAGTGGAGTAAAAAGAAAAAATTGTATTTTGCTCCCATATTCAATTCCTGAGGTCTTATGCCCCAGCAGGGATATTGGAAATACACAAGATTTGGTGCACTTTGCTTTCTCTCAAAGGGAACAAAATTATCATTCAGAAATATCTGTAGCAGTTCCAGGAATAAATTGTCTCTCTTATTGATTTAGCAATACCAAGGCGGTAGAAAATTCTCAGTTCTATATAGAGGGAATTGTCCCAGTTTTCATTGTAGGAACAGAACTGAAATAGCCAGTTCCAGTAAAATGTTATTTTATTAAAATCACTATAATTGCACTTTAACTGTTTGTGTGTTTCAGTTCTTCTCCTCTTTCCAGCCTGAAAAAGTTACATCTTTCAGTAATATTATTCTTCCAGTAAAATTAGTAAACTGGCTTCTCTGTGTAGCATCAACTTGATTAACAGCTACCATACTCAAATGCCTGACCTCCTTGCTCAGGGAGCCTTTTAGGAAGAGTGTGGAGTGTGAATATAAATGTGATAATGAGTGGGTGAGTCACACATTTGTGCCTGTTTTTACCTTAATAATAGTATTTTCCCTTTTCTTCTTCTTTTTTTTTTTTTTCCCAATAAAAAATAAACCCGAAAAACTCTAAAGAACTAAGGATATTTCATTGCTGGCTTTTAAGATATACAAAGGATTCTGCCAGTATATGTGATCATTACAGAATATTCCCACAAGAAAGAGGACTATGTTGCTTTAAAGCCTTCTATTTTTAATATATTTGTTTTGGGCTCTCTTGTGAAAACTGTCAGAAGAAAAAGAAGAGACAGCATGTGTGTAATATATAGTTTGATCATTCAAACATGGTGAAAAATGATATCTGTTCTCTGTAGATAGAAGCACATTTTCAGCTAAAACAAACCTGTCTTCTGCTTTTTGTTTGATGCAGAGAGAAGGAGTGCTGTTCTGATTAGGATAGAGTACCTGAAATCAGGGAAGTTACTCTTCATGGCTCTGACAGGTACTTCTCCACCTGAATAGGTCACTAAACCTTTATGTGCTTCAGTTTTATTATTTGTAAAACAATGCTTATTTATTTCAGAAGTATATACTGAGACTAAATAAACTAGGATTTGAAAAAGCATATTTAGATCTCCAGTAAAAATACTGTAAATATGGGACACATTGTCTGTTTGGAAAAACAAGCAGAAAAAGAAAATCAAAGTAGGAAGAGTTTTTAAAGAGAGCTTTTAAATTTTCGTAAGGTTTTTCTACTTATTCTTGGCTCATTTTTATCAGTGAAGCCTGGCAATAAAACCCAAAGCTAAGTGTTGCAGTAGGAAGGAGTGACACATGCTGTTTCCTCCTCCCTAGCGCCCTTACAGTATTTGGTGTTGCTGACAGGTACCTCAGAGTTTTGGAACAGAAATTATTCAGAACTCCAGATATTGCACCAGGGTCGTACTGGGCACTTGCTGTTCAGCAGTTCCCATGCAAAAGGACCCTCTTCCAAATTCATTTGAAGTCAGCAGCAAGATGTGCAGCCCAGGTTTGGTTTAGGTCCCATCATTGCTCCTGGCTAACAAGGACGGAGGGAGAGCAGAAGGGAGAAGGCCAGAGCTGTTCCACAAGGACTTGGATGTCTTGGGCAGGGAGTGCTGTCTTGGAGAGTTTTAAGGCCCAGGGTTTCAGCTCAGATGGCCTACAGTGCAGTTGTTTGGCTTCCCCTGACAAAATGGTGTCTGAGCTAAATCATTTAGTACTTTGCCTTAGGCCTCATGTCCTACTGCCATGAGTGTGTTTAGAGGCACAGGTCTCCTTTCCAGCTATCACATAAGGCAGCAGACATACACATCTGTTGTACATACACACCCAGATTTGTTTCCAGGTTTCTCGTTTCAAGGCTTTCTTTTTTGCTCAGAGTTCTTCAACTTGCATGGTGCTCCATGTGAGTCATCCGTGTTGCAATCAGCTCATTACCCTCAGGGCCAAATAAGGGATGGCACCTGGCACATAGGAGAAAGAAAACTATGTACAAAGAAGTCACCATGCTGGAAAGAAGCACTTGAAACCAAATGGCTGAATTATCTCCCTATGGGATTATATTCTATCTAGATTCACAGAAGAAAAACAGATAAGACCTTGTCCTACCTCAGCCTTATTAAGACCAGACTAGGATTACTCAGGTGCATAACTGTTCAAAAGCATTGCATGTCATTAAAATACTGCTAAATTCTTGAAGTCTTGTTTTTTGCTCATAGAAACAAGTATTCACTACCTAATACCTTAAAGTAGAAAAAAGTGCATCACCACAAGCAGTTTTATATTAGCTTTAGGTATTTTTAGTTCTATTTGATATTAGCAGTCCATATAAGTATTTTGAGGACAACCTTCATTAAGGTTGCTGACTGGCAATCTGAACAATCCATATTATGACTGGTGGGAAATTCCCAAGTGATCTAACCCAGCTTTTGACTATGGTAGACATCACCTATGGGACTGACTGCTAGATGTATTCACCAGGAGGGGAAGCTCTCCTCACCTAGCCAGTGATGGCAACTGCTGCCTGAAGAGCCCTTTTCATTCTTTGATTGTATGGTAATCTCAGTTTATGTTCTTAGCTACTCATCCTGACTGCTCACAGCAGGGTCTCACACAGATGACCTAGGAAAGAAAGAGGAAAAGAAATAGGCAGAAATGAAAACCATGCAAAACTCTCTCCTGTAATGTCAGAACAATCCATGTTATTACAGATTTGTAGAATCACAGAATCATCAAATCATAGAATGCCCTGAATTGGAAGAGATCTTAAAGATCATCTAGTTC
This sequence comes from Brachypodius melanocephalos, assembly GCA_013398615.1. Classification (NCBI taxonomy): domain Eukaryota; kingdom Metazoa; phylum Chordata; class Aves; order Passeriformes; family Pycnonotidae; genus Brachypodius; species Brachypodius melanocephalos. Next base: position 1,448,879 of record VZSR01001854.1, on the reverse strand, counting down.
CAACCCTCCTGCCATGGGAAGGAATACCTTCTACTAGACCGTGTTCCCCAGGGCCTCATCCAGCCTGGCCTTGAACATTTCTAGGGGCATCTACAATCTGTCTGGAGAATCTGTTGCTGGTTCTTGCCACCCTTGGAGCATAGAATTTCTCCCTAATATCGAGTCTAATTCTACTGTCTTTCAGTTTAATATCATTACTTCTTGTTCTACCACTCCATGACCTCGTAAAAAATTCCTCAAACTTCTTGAAGGTCCCCTTTAGGTACTGTATGGTCTCCCCAGAGTCTTCCCCTCTCCAGGTTAAACAACCACAGATCTCTCTGTCTGTCTTCATAGGAAATATGCTCCAGCACTTTGATCATCTTCACAACTTCTGAACTTGTGGATAGAGATAGTGCTAAAGACAATCTTGCTACTGATACCTTGCAGCTGTGTTAATCACCGAAGAGTGGGAACAGCCTTGCCCTCAAGGCTAAGGGTGTGATAAAGGGTTAGTTGGAGTCAGTTGAGGTTTGCTGGCTGTGCTGCGAGGACAAAGGGACAGGAGGTCGGTCAAGGGACAGATCAGGTGAGCCACTGTACGAGGGACAGGCAGGGACAGGCGGCCGTGCAAGGGACAGGAAGCAGCGAGCTGGGACTGCAGAAGGAAGAGAGAAGAAGGAGCGAAAGAGCCAGAGCTGTGTGGAGCTGCACATCGGAAAGGTACATAGAAAAGGTATGAAAGACTTTTTGCATAACAAAGTCCTGATACTTGAAGCCCCCTGAAGTTTTTACTGAAGCACTGAACTCACTAAAACAGGTCAGTGTGCTTAGTTTGGGCCCCCCAGAGCTGGATGCAGCATTCCAGGTGGCGTGTCACCAGAGCACAGCAGAAGGTCAGAATCCTCTCCCTTGCCTTGCTGGCCACTCTGCTTTTGATGTAGCTTGCAATAGGTTTGGCTTTCTGGGCTGTGAGTGCACATTGCCAGGTTGTGCTGAGCTTCTTATCAGCCAACACCCCAAAGTCTTACTCTTCAGGGCTGCTTTCAACCCATTTTCCATCCTCTCTTTCCATTTTAGCATACATCTAGCTGATTCCCATTAGCCACTGTAGGATTAGCAGAATATAAAGTTGCAGTATGAGCAACCAATAATTTGCAAATAATCCAAGCCACTTGGTGCTACTGAATATCTCTTACATATTTATATGCTGTCTAAAATGCTAGATATCATTACTTACATTCTTTAGTATGTCTGCATACCTAAAATTATATAGATTA
>VZSR01001854.1:1364028-1447520 GCA_013398615.1 Brachypodius melanocephalos | reverse complement strand
CTCCATACCTTGTCAAGAGCTGTACCTGGGCCCAGAAGCTTAGAAATATTACAGCTATTTAGGCATGCTCTTGGCTACTCAAACGCATTTTTTTGGAAGAGAGATATTACCCTACTTTGTGCTGGTTTGACTCAACTAGTACTCATGGGAGCACAAGCAGCCATACTATATCTTCTTCCAAAAGTTGCACAGCAGGAGAGTTTTGGGGTTTTTTTTGCTTGGACCAAATATGAACAAAAGTATGGAAACTGTATCCTTTCACATATTATACATTCTCACCTGCTATTATACATTCTCACCTGCTATGTATGTGTTCCATTCTTTTGTAAATAGAATAGCTGTGATAGCATGGTACAACCCAAGGTTCATTTGAGGGCAAGTTTATGAAAGAAATGCCTCTTTCTCCTCTGGGTAAGGAGGAGCCTTGTAGTAGCCAAAAATTTCCAGACATAAAATATCTTATCTCATTCACCTAGAACCTAATGTGTCTATATTTTCAAAGCCCAAAATACACTGCGTTTTGGGCAAATTTCATAGCTCGAATAACCTGTGTGTTCCCACAATTTTGTGCAGCTCAAATGTATTTTTCAAAGGAAAAATGCCTTATAAAAACTCCCCTTTCTATAATTTTAGGTGATTTGTGTGGAATTCTTTAACCTAATTCCCCTCTAGATAATTTTGACAATGGAAAAGTATATGCCTGTACTATTTACAGCAGTTTGGTCTGTGATGAGAGAACAAAAAGTGCTGTATAATTAGAGAGACATTGAGTCACACTGTTTAATAGATCAAGTGTTCTGACAACAAGATAGAGTTATCCTTAGATCTTTTTTATTCATTGGAAGATAATATGCAAGCATGAAAATCGGATAAACATACCAGAAAACTATTAGCCAAATCTTGGTAACTGTTGTACCATTGCAATTTCATGGTTCAGACTTTGTCTGGGTTGTATGTGTTTCTCCTCAATCTAAACCATATTAGTGATCTATTTTTGAATCAAGTGAAACATTCCTCAACTCATAAGAGCTTTTCTTTCTTGATAAGAGAATTTAATAATGAAGAAAAATGATAATTTTCTGACGTTTTGTTGGTTTATTACTTTTCTTGGCCTAGAAATGCCAATTAAATAAAAAACCCAAAAAAACATGGGAACTTAAGGATATTATACAAAAATAATTTAGTACTTCATTGCATGTTCAGAGTTGCATATGACCACTGATGACTCATCCATGTTTTGGTATTGTGGTAAATTTGATTTAATCTTTCTAAAGCTATCCCTGATAAAAAGACATCTGCTTCCCTTCACTGCTCTGACATTTTGTCTTGAATATATCCATTCATGGTAGACATTTACAGTTTCATATTCCTGTCATAGACATTGGGAATTCAAAGGAATGCCCTTGCTTGACCAAAAAGCAGGATTTAGTAAAAAGTATGTGATGCATCAGAATTAGCCATTCACTTTTAGACCTTTGACTTCAGTGGGCTGAATTTGAAGCAAAGACTGATCTTCCTTGACTCCTTTCTATTTATGGCTATATCAAAGTTAGAATTTTTTAAAGCCATGTAGAAACAAAAGCAGAGGACTTTGCAAGAGCTTTGCACAAAGATCACATGTAGGGGGGAAAACTGAGGCTAAGCATGATGAAAGAGCAACAACCATTAGAAAAGTGAACATCAAGGAAGGTATCTTTTCCCTGATCAGAGAGGTGACATCTCCTGAGAAAATATGTGTCTAGAGGATAAGAAGACTTGAGAATAAGAGCTAGCTTAGCATTAGCAGCAAAATAAGTTGTCAAAAAAAATCATTGTAGTTTACAGGAATCTACATTTACCCCAAATAATTAAAATAGATTAGTTAAATCTGTTTAAAAAAATTGACTGAGAGAAGAGGTCTTCTAGAATGTGAAGATAACCATCACAGCATTCCATGAAACATTCAGGACATTGAGTCACTGGCCTTCTTACTGAATTAAGATTAAAAAAAGGACTCCTCCTGTAATCCCCATTTTGTTATCATCTTACTCATAGAATAATTTGAAGAATAATTCAGTAACTTGAATGATAGAGTTTAGTATACAAAGAACTTATCTTTTCTTCTGTTTAAAAGTTAATGTGGGATAATTGATGGTTGTCCACCTTACACCTTGCTGTACATGATAATGAGCAGCCACAAGTCCCTACCACTGATTTTTGGATGTCAAAACCATAGTATAGGAAATCACAACCAGTAATAAAAATTACATTGCACTGGGCAATCAGTTCAATCAGTACTCAGTCCAGTTCTGAGTAGCAATCACATCTGTCACTGCTTTTTACTTTAATGACATCCAAATCTCCTCTTGAAACTCACTGAAAGGATGTTAAGAAAGGAGGTTTAAACAAAAAATCTCATCCTAACCAAAAATATCAGTAAAACATTTTTGAGGCTCAGGGCTCAAATTGAGGGGGAAACTATTTCCTTTGCTTCAAAAGAAAGGAGCTGGAATCTAATCTTGCTTCCACTGAAGCACCAGCCTTCATCACACAGAACAGGGAGAGAGACATTCCCTTTGTTTAATAGCTGTGGTTTCAGTTCCTTATGCTTCTGTTTCCTTAGAGACTCACATGCTTCTAGACAGGCATACATTTTCTGATGAACACATCTCCTTGTACTTCCTTTGCTTTCACAGGTTGAGGTTTAAAAAGTCTTCATGTATTTCTTCATGTTTTGTTTTCCTTCAAGTACTAATGAAAAAAAGCAGGGCTGCTGCAATAGCAGAATAGAAACAATAAAACCCTGACTTGGGATGTTCCTCACCAGTTACTTTGCCTAAATAAACTTATTGGCTATGATTATAACAGATCAAAACAATGAAACCAACTGTGTACACTCAACTGCTACCGAATATTGATGTTGTTTTCACAAGTGTTATCACGCCATGCTCTTTTTCTTAATTTCTATATCTGTGGCAGTTCTTATAAACAAACATTGCCAAACAAACATGCTATCTCTAATGTTTTTAATGTGCTGTGGTAAGATAACAACATTGATATCACTGGTCTGGTAGGTTGTGTCAAGAACCTGCAAGATTTATCTTTCCAGCATGGCTGTATAAAACTCTTGGATCATCTCAAAATCTTCAATGAATTTAACTTCCCAGAGTCCCTGTGAAATAGAAAAAATGTGTTTAGAAGTAAGCATCACAAGCAAGACCACAAGCAAGAAGAAGCCTAAGACCAGGATAATTAAAGCTACTAAGATGTACCTGCACTCAGGAGCACATAAATTGTTTAGATGCTTAAATCTCCCTCAAGTCACAGACCCCAATAACTACAGCATCCCTCTGACTCAAAGCAGAGTGTGGGCCACCAGCAAACCCAGGAATGATTCATAGTCACCAAACTATCCTTTTGGGAAATGCTGTGGATCTGATGAAGATGAATCTTGTTTCTTTTTACCTTATTGAAACTAGTTCTAATAATTGCACCTACTCTACCACATGGCAGCTACATTACTGCAGGATAGTGGGAATTGGCACCTGCTCAGAAGATGGAATTGTTCTGAAGGAGACCTTTCCTTTAGGTCTTTCTTTCATTAATAACCCTGAGAAGATTACATTGTGGAAGTTCATTCTGATATCCTGTTCATTGAGTAGCAATCTCAGATTTAGGCAATTGTTTAAAAGGGTGCAGAATAGGGAAATAAATCAGCATTGGTGTCAGTTTGTTTTATTTCAATAATGGTCACCATGGAAACAAAGTCACTGACCTATTTCTTTTCATACATACAAGTAAACACCAGGGTTTCCAATTTTCATACACATCATCTTTCACGCCAACAATTTACCTTACAGAATGCCCATAATGCACTATCTTATTGAAACTCACAGTTTTTCCCTTTCCCTAAAGGGCTTTTTTTACTTTTTGACGATTTCCTTCACCAGGAAGGCAATGAAAACAGAGCATTGTCATGATAATTGCAGACCTCTTCCAAGTTTCACTACACCTACACTTGCACATAGGTGCAGTGACTGTAAACCAGCAATCCAATAGCTGTATGATTAGATGTGCTTCAGCAGTCATCTCTGACTCACCAGATTAATTTCAGATTACTTCATTCTGTATCTTTTGAAAATACTGCTCAGTGTTAGTACACAAGGACATCTTTCTAATGACAAGCTAGCTGCCATGGTATGAGCACCTTCTGCTCCCAGTGGAGGATGCCTCTCCTCCTACCTCCCCATCACGGCACTCTTTAAACCAATTATTACCTCTGACCTCACTTGTGCCATACTGCTCAGAACTTGGGGATTTATTCTTGGCTTGCTGTATTTGCAAAATTCACATTGATTTATTTGCACTTAGATAAGCTGTAGGTGTCAAGAACCCACAGGTAACATTAACCAGCTGATACCCAAAGTGAGTGTGTACATGTAAGCACAACGTGTGCCTACTTGCATAAGGAAGAAGATCACGGAGTTTGCAGGGAATACTGCAAAACCACCAGGCTGGAGTGGCACTTCTCCTTTAATTATTGAGCACACAATAGCACCCTCTCCCTAAACTTCGTAAGCATTTACTATGTATGTTGTGTGCGTGCAATGTGCTGTGGCCTCAAGGATAATCACTCACATGTGTGGGAAGAGAGAGACGAATCATATGGAAATGTTGAAGAGTAAAACAATATGATATTTGCTACATTATGGCCTCTGAAAATATGCCCTGTGCTTGTCTCATCTCAGTAACAGTTAAATAATCTAGCACATTAGCTGCACATTCTAGGCTAAATGCACTGCTAGAGTAACTCTAGATATGTAATGAATATACTTTCTTCTCCTTTAAGCAATTTAAATCCATGTAGCACCATTGAATTTGATGGCATGCCTCCAAGACTAAATAGATATAACTATGAACAGAATTATCTGACTGAACCAAGCTGTTCAGAAAGAAATCAAAGACATGCCAAAGAGCCAGTGCCTTTCATTTTATATTTCTGTGACAAGCCTGACTGCTGTATCTTTCACAGGCGTTTTAGGTTTAAGTTAAAGGCATATGAAAATGGTTGTTTTAATTCAAGTTCATCTACATCACTGTTCGTAGCAGTCAATACATGCATTTTACTTGACATGGGAATTGAGTGTTTTCTAGGTCACTTTATAGGGAGATTTGTTGGAATTTTTTTTTTTTGGCTGCTATTATTTTTGCAATCTACTGGAGAAATATGGTTACAATTTCCTAAGTCCCATTGCCCAAATTTACTTAAACTGCTTCATAAACAGAATTTAAACACGCCTTAGCTAGTGCTTGTGATAGATTAAACTTTTCCTCTACCACACTACCAAAACTTCTGTTCCAGCTGAGGGCATTGACCTTGCCAATAGATAAAACATGTTTTGTTTCAGTGCTCTGTATCTATCTCAATGGACTGCAATCTCTCAAACTTTCCTTCCCCGCTCCTTTTCTTGGGTCCTGCCGTTTCCCACTGACAGAGGGACACAGAAGCTTCCTTATTGGGTAAGGCTGGGCAAGTCCAAGCGCTGCAGTCCACTGAAGGGAGATTTCTGTAATGATGTCAGACAGTTTTTACAGCAGCAGCCTGAGGAGCCTGAGCTCAGCAATCAACTGCCTGGGGAATTAAACAGGAAGAGGAAAAACAATAAGAAAAAAACAACAGCAACAACTGCTCGAGTCTTAATACACTCAGATGATTTTTGTTATCTCAAATCACTGGACTATATAGTCAGGGGACTTTCTCCTCATTTTCATTTTAATATTGGCAGCAGCTCAGAGCAGCTGCCAATATTAATTTTATTTTTCAAATTCATAAGATTTTTTAAGGTTATTTGATGTTTCTGTCTTTCACATGGTCAGGGATACAATATGCTGTGAGGACATAAGGGATGGTGAATCTTCAGTGCCAAGCAGAGCTTAGCTCCAGTGTGTTGCTCCCCTACATAGACTGAAAATCCATTGAGAATAGAAAAACAGTGCCCTTTTACTTCATACCATCATTTCTTTACTTATGTAGAGATTTTTGTTTATTGTTTATTTTGAACTTTGTTTATTTTAATAACAAAAATTAATTCATACTATATCAGGATTACACCTCCCACTAATATTCCCAGATTAATGGAATCAGTGGTGATAGGTGCATAATATATTTTCCAAAGTAATGGCACTCTGAAAAGTTCATTGTTTGCCAGGAGACTGAACAGGGAACCCAGAGTGTTCTACAGCCTGCCTCAGAGTAGAGATGAATGAAATTTTAGCTGTAGGAGTTAGTAAGGTTCAGAAAGAGTTTTTATCTCTTTGTCAGATGGAGTTTGCAAATGGATGTTAAAGTAAACTAAATTAAAACAGGATAAAATAGCCTTTCTTTAATCATTATACTAAATTTGATACAGTAACCACCCACATAAACACAGGATCTTAAAGATTTAAAAATCCTAAATATAGGCATTGTTGAGAGAAGTAATTTCAGAGACAGTGAAAGAAAAGTCCAGGTTAGAGAGAGAGTATGCATAGCAATAATATCTCTTTAGAAATACACTCTCCCTCTGGTTTTGGCCACACTCCAAAAGTCTACTTCTGAGACATCCCAAACAATGGAGACCTTATAACGAGAACCTGTGGAACAGTGTCCTGCATCTTGCTGATGATTTATGAAAGAGTGGTTTGTTTCAGCTCTAATAATTCCAAGTATATAAAATTAATGGTCTCAAAAGACAAGCAAATGCTTACTGCACACAGCAAACACATTGGAGAAATCCACTTAGATAGCACTAACTCCTACTAATTTTCTCTGCACTTTTCCTAAGGAAGCAGGCACTCAGCAGGGATATTCCCTTGTATAAGCCCAGACCTTGGAAATGTTGGTTCCCAGAGGCAGATTCCTCATACCAGGCTTAAGCTGCTTAAAAGGAAATGATCAGATTTTCAAAACTGTTACCATGGGTATTGAGGAGATTTGCAGCTTCTAGGCAAGCCAGGTAGCTCCTCTTTGGCCATCTAACCATGACATAGCTTTAGCTGCTCCAACTCAAAAATCTTGGTGTCAGGGTGTAGCTGAAGGATTTTATAGTGCTTGAAGGTTTTCGACTTGATTAGGGATTTTTGTATTAAAATTATCAAGACGATGCATTTCATGCAAAGACTTCTTACCGTCTTTCTCCCTTAAAGCTTATGCCGCGTTGGTGTGGGTACCCACATGTGTGCCAAAGGGATTTCACTGAGCCAGGGTTAAGTGGCAGGAGTTTATGTCGGTGGTTTGGGGGTGGCAGAGGGGATTGAGTAGTTGCAACTTGACTACCAGGGACACAAATCAGTGACAGATCACTCTCACTACATGATTTAGTGATGTTCTGCCTTCCACTTCCCTGGGAGGAGACTTTCACAAATCCTGTTACATAAATATATTTTACTTATGTGTTTGGAGATCTGGAATTAATTTTATTAATCAGTCAGCTGGACGTAAATGAGAGAGGATGGTCTAATAAAACCTGTGTGTAGGTGGACTATGATCCACCCTAAGGAAAAGCCTGTTTCCTTCTAGCAAGTGCTCTCCTGTACCTTGTATGCAATGAACCTCCCCGTGCCTTCTCCCTCCTTTACACTCACCCCCATGCACAGGGGGCACAGCCCAAACGGTGGCCAGAATCACTTAGCAGACCTCAGGAAGGGGGAGATGAAAACAGACCAGGAAGAAAAATTTCTATTTAACTGGGAATTTGGTGGTGAGGACTGGAGAATCCTGACTCAACTTCAGGGAGTTAAGAGGTGTCTTTTGCTGAAGCTCAGCCACTAGTCAATGTGGATGCCTGATGTTGTCATCTCTTGTTCCTGAGTCATTCTTTACTTACTTTTTGATGCCATTCTATAAAGTTTCTGTTACTATGATATTTTTTGGGGGAGAAAAAAAAAAGAGTCCCATTTCAGTTCTTGTTCAAAGACTTTCAGGTCTGTGGAAGAAATGTCAAGTGATAAAAAATAGGATTATTAATTGATAAAAAAGTGATAAAGTAAGAGAATTAAATCTACTGCCTACCACATAAAAGCAAATTGTATGTGCATAGATTATGTAATTCCTAATTATTTAATGTAGATATTGATCTACTTTTATGAAACAAAATATATTTTTATGCTATTTTGCAGGTATATTTAATAGACATAACCCAGAAAAGCATTTTATATATGAAACCATGCTTACACACATTATTTCAGGGACCTATCCACAAGATATAAATTGTTTCAAAGACCAGTTCAAAGACAAAGGGTTCATTCAGCTATATATTTATTCCTTCAATATGCAAAAAATGCATTTATTTGCATCCATGAATTTTATTCCCTGGTGCATCTCCTTGACAAGGGAAAGCTTAGTGGTATGTCAGTAGCAAATAAAAAGCATAAGGGTGATGAGGAGATGAGTCTGTTGTTTGACACATGCAAGTTGCAGTTTATGACTTAAGAGAAACATATCTTCTCTTGTATGAGAGAATCGTATGGTGTTTTAAGAAGGGAATCTCTGGTTTTCTTCTGTCTCTTGCACATGTCCTCTAGGACGAGCAAGACACACTGGAGCAATGTCGTAGGCTACATTTCAGACTCATACCTTTGACTTAAAACATCACATCGCTACACTCCACCACTGCTTTGTAACTGATTAGTGTCATGTATTGACGAATATGTTGTCACACCATTTGGCATACATCCAAATCTTCCCGTGCACGAAGTAAGCAATAAAATTTTCGATGTAATTTGAGGTTTTTCTGGTGTAAATTGTGGAAAGTTCAGCAAATTTAGACGTGGAGGGTAGTCCTAGCTGCAGGGACCTTATCTGGTGGTTTTATAATGCCCTCTGAGAAGAGGTAAATATAATTTACAGGGAGTATCCATACAAGGGGCCTGCAGTTTCTACTGTTCCCAGGAGATGGCATACATCTTTTGGAAAAAAAATGTCTGCTCACTTCCTAAAGGAGCAGTTAGGTGTAGGAGGAAATACTTCAATGCACCATTCAGTCCTGAGATTTCCACTTAAAAAATTGAAAGTCCGTTGGCAAACCCTTTGGGATTTAGGAGAGATGGAATGGGGATTGCCATCCACAGAGGAGAGTTTGCATGAATAACTCAGCGGGAGGAGGGCGAAGAATCCCCACCCATCAACCGCATTTTCTTTGTGGCATAATATATGTAAGCCCATAATACAATGCCCTCCTACTTTCATCTTTCTATATTGCCACTCATCAGCATTACAAAGAATGTAGCTATTAAAAGAATTGCCTCTTGGCACCCAAAAACCATAGCACTGTATTTTCTACAAACAAAAAACTCGAGCCTCTATTATTTGTTTTGCTACATTTGCAGCAGTCTCCCCATTAAGCTTGCTTCTCACAGCTCCCTGATCTCATTCCCCGTTGGACCTAGATCAGACACAAAAGAGGTCAGGCTGACTTTCAAACTTTCTTGCAGGCTGGCAAGCACAGAAAAGTGTAGCTGTAATAAGGATTAAAAAGTTCTCAGATGGGCCTACCAATGTGAAAAGTCCCTCCCTTCCCCAGCTTTGCCCCCCTCCGAAACCCTTGGGGTAAACATCAGAGCCAGATTTATCAAGAGAGCATTTATTAACCCCTGTTATACAAGCCAGCCTTTGCAAGCATTGAGGCTTGTCCTGAATCTCCTACAAATACATTCTCTGGCACTTCAGGGAGGTTTTTAAAAGTCCTGCAACTCTTGCTAATGGAAAAGGATTTCCACCATTTTCTCATGGCAATCCCAAACCTTGGCAGTGCCACCTGAGGCAGTGAATAAGAAGCCATCAGACATTGCTCCTTCTGCTGACACACCCACGTGTAGGTCTTTTTGGTAAATGGAAACTGGTGTATTGTGATTTGTGACACACTGCCTGCGTGTTCAAATTTACATACATAAACCTAAAAATACCCTCGCTGAAAGGGAAGCAACATGACCAGCATCAAGGGCTACAGGAACCAAAATCCAATCTATCAGCAGTCACCACCTCTGACAGCCCAGACTCAGGCAGCTGCCGTGGAGAAAGCAGTGCGTGGGCTCAGTCACTGCAGGAAGATGCAGCCAGAAGGAAAAGTGGGAACAGGTAAGAGTTGGTTGCCCAGGTACTGCAGCAACCATCATCTTCACCACACATCACAGCTGAGGGCTTAGCTTGACTGCCATCTGGGTCTAAATTGATCACAGGGGGATGTGTGAGGTTTCAGAGGAAATTCCTGAGCACTGGGCTCCTGATTCATCAGGTCCAGACCATTATATTGTACACAACCTACACACTGATTTCTGAGAGTGAAGGGAGAGGGTGCAAATTAAAGAGGGCTATAATTCTGATCAGTCTCTACCAGGGATGGCAAATGCTCTTCCCTGTGCCATGGGTTACGTGGCTGCACCTCTCCATCGCTCCCGGGAATGCAGGAGCCAGAGCCATTTCCACAGTCACTGTACAAGTGCCCCTAAAGATGGTGTTTGTTACTGCTGTCACTTACAGTGACCAACTTTTAGCTAAGGCTTTGCTGTTCAGAACAAGACACTCTTGCCCACCTTCCACAGGACTTCCTTTGGCTGTGAGCAGTGTCTCTGGAGCTTGACCCCAAATGCAGTAAGACTCCAACAGGCACCCAACCTACCTTAACTCCCCGAGGCAGCGAGTCCCAATCCCTGAGTCCCCATACTGATCCCTGTACTGTTGGATCCCCCATCCTGTGGCTGGGATAATGGCCCTTCCTGAGCATCTCTCACCAGGTGAGCACTCTGATAGTGCTTGGTGTGCTCAGTGGCCTGGCCACCAGTTGTCAGAGATAATGTGGCCTCTCAAAGGTGCTCTGGGAGATCTTAATTGACAGCAGACTCCTCTCAGCCTGCCTTTTCCCACTGTATTTGACACAACAGAGAGGGAGCCAGCTTCAGACTTACGGGGGTCACAGCAGATTGGGATAAGCAACTGCACTAAAGTAAAAGTAAGTGAAACAGCTGGCAGCAGGTGAGTGGTGTATTTTTAAAGTTCCTGGGGGATGTTTGAAATGCACTTATCTTGGTGCTTGTGGATAGTTTTAAAAGAGCTCCCTGGATTTGCTGTAGTCAGCTGTTTGCTTATTCTAGCAAATAAATATAAGAAACTGCTCTTCAAGAAATTAAAGGTTAAATTTGGATGCCTTCCACAGGAAATGGAAGTGTAAGGGTGAGTATGTGTTTTGAAATACGGATGTTACAATTCCCATTCTAGCTTGCAAAACAAACCCCAAACCCATACTATGTCACTTTAATGATTTGTAAGTATGTCTTTAAAAAAATCACTCATTCAGTTTCTCATGATGGCTCTCTGGTACACACATGAGGCTCAGCAGCCTGCTGGTTTCTCATGCTGCAGAGATTATTGCTTTTACTGATGGCCAGACTGTGGCTGCCCAGGAGCAGGTGTGTGAGTGAGGGGGAGGTGAGGAAGCTCAAGGCCTTCATCTGCTCGGGCAGGTATTCGACAAGCAGCAATCCCAGTCTTGCCTCTTGCAGACAACATTTCAGAAAGAACAGATAAGCCCCACAAGCTGTGGTTCAGGTGGGGTAAATGCACTTCCCCCTGACACCTCCCACTCGGGCTGCTTTGGAGACAGTTGTGCTTCAAGCACTGAGTAGCGTTCAGCAAAGAGAATCAGGTGGCTCCTGGCACTTTCTGATTCTCCCCCTTTAGCCAGAGGAAGGGAAATTCTGTATTTCTGTTAATCTGAAAGGGCTGGGTTTTCAAGAGTATCTATATGGCCTGTTCCACTGCTCAGGCCCTCTGGCACCTGGGGCTTGAGGTCAGAAGTTGTACTGGGCTGGACACCCAGGACTGTGCCAGTGCTTCCGAGGTGCTTCAGAAAGCCAAGAAAGTGCAGCTACAGAAATTTTGCTTGTGAGGACAGGAGCATGTTCAAATACAGACATGCACATGCAAGAGCAGAAGTGAAAGAAAAAGTAAGATCAAGGTCACGAAGACATGGAATTATTAAAGCAACAACTAATCATTTAAAATTTACTCTGAACTACTCAGAAATGGAACAAATCAAAGGAAAGCATTTCTCAGCTTTGTTTGACTAATACAAAATCTAAACCATACCTAATATATCACTTATCTGACGGCGTGGTGTCTTCTTCTTCTGTGAGATTTACTGCTCTTCAGAGCTGAAATATGCCAAGGGGGACCTTTAGCTGGTTATGATAAATGGCTTATCTCCACTGACTTCACTGAAGCTATGCCATATTGGTCTGATTTTTTAATATCTGACCTGAAGAGCTAAAAAACCTTTGAGGACACAGGCACTAAAACCTGCTTCTAAATTCAGATACTGGAACAGTTTTTCTAAGGACTAAGAAATATTAACTAGTTTTCAAAATGTTGGGAATATTTCCAAAGACAGAAAACACTTCCTTTCTCCCCCCTGCCCCCAAACTGAAATTCTTCTCAGGTATATTTTTATATGCAGGTATATTTTTCATGACTTATCCAGGTTCCTTTTCTCCTGGAAGAAGTTGCTCAGCTAAATGCTGGTCTTTCCCTTTGACATTCTGAGTGGAATCATATTACAGAGAATCAGAAACTTCAAGCATCTTTGGAAAAGACTTCGGCCCTCTTAGCATTGAAATGACAATGATTAACATCATTATTTCAATGATTGCCACTTTACCCAACTGACAGATCCCCTAAAGGTTTTCTTCCATCATGTACCAACAGCTGAACACCAAAAATGCTTTCCACTGTAGGAACAACTATCTGAAGATCATTTTCATTTCTCCTTTTCATGTTCAACTGTTTACTCCATTCTCAGAGCAATGTTTTTTTAAAAGTGTCAGTAAAAGCAGAAATGAAAGCAATTGCAAAAAAACCCACCTATTTCAATTTGGTTAAAATTGAGACTTTTAAGGTCAACTCTAGCTATGGAAAGCAGCAACAGACAATCTCAGAGGCAGAAAAGTGAGGAAGAAGACACACTACACTTGTCACCAGGAGCGTTGCTGGCTTCTACTCAGAGGAAACATCTGCCAAAACTTGAGCTGATCAGGGTAGATTTAGCTTGATACCAAACCAATTCTATTCATCAATTGTTAAGGACCAGGCAGGAAAAAGTTACAATTTGATCTTGGAGCAGTTGCTGCACCATAAAACTTCCTTGAGAATTGTTTTGTATTTCTTCCACAGTCTAAATGTTTTGATTACCAAGGCAGTGTTTTCCCATGAGGCATATTTCAAAGAGATGTGGTGCCAGGACCAAGTGGGATGAGATTATAAAATATAAGGAGCTGGAACATGAGAAGTTTGAAACTCAGCTGTGAAAATGTTTATTGGATAAATGTTTACTCTGCTGCATGCTCATATTTATTTTTCTTTCAAACCTTTGAATTTCCTTACTGCTGCACTGAGACAATTAATTTTCTTTGGAAAACATGGCATGGTTAATTAAACAGGTGAGAGAAAGTAGTTTCTCAACTATCTGGAGATTCAAAGATTCAATTGCAATTTACAAAGAATATATTACAGTTGTCAGCATCATGTGAATCTTGGATTGTGTGAAAATGATAAACACATGAATGCTGTAGGAAATACTCTTTAGAAACCTGAAACCCTTTAGAAACTCATCAATGCCAGTCTTTTGTTGTTCCAGGTGATCACAGCACACTGTGCTTTTCATGAACAGCTTGTGCTTCTTCTTATAAATACCTGAGGATTTTGCTCCTTTTTTCTTCCTATAGACTGGCTACTCTGAAATCTCACTATGCTGATGGCTGGTGAACGAATTAAAAATCCCCTGGCTGTTTCTTTTTGTGCCTAAATTGTTTTTAGCTTTTGTAGCCCATCCTCATCTGTGATTTTTATTCTCATGATATATTTACAAAGATATATTCAGGTTCTCTTAAGTCTTCACCTGCTAGCCAGAGCAGTGCAAACCTGGGGGCACGTCTTTGTCTGGAGGTGTGTGTGCTGACTTTGCCCCTGTGAGCCAGCCCTGCCTGGCCCACGCAGCATGGCCAGTGCATCATCTTCTCTCTGGAACCCAGCCCAGCTCTGGTCTCACAGCTCCTACCCACCAGCAGGCAGCATCAGGGCCGTGAAGATTGTGCTGAAGGAGGAAGCTAAGAAGATTGGCCTGGCTGAACACAGAGCTTTGGCTGGAATTTAGGGAAAAAAAGAGTTTATGGCATTTGGAAGAAGGGGCAGGCAGGAGGGAGAAACTTAGAAAGGCCAAAGCCCAACAAGAACTTAATCTGGTTACTACTCTAAAAGACAAGGAATATTTCTATAATTACATTATCAAGAAATGGAGGGCTAAGGAGAATCTCCATCTTTTATTGGATGCAGGGGTAAACATAGTGACAAACGATGAGGGAAAGGCTGATGAACTCAATGCCTTCTTTGTCTCAGTCTTTCACAGTAAGATTAGTTATCATCCAAGTAACCAGCTTCCTGAACTCTCTGGAAAAGAGATACATGGAGGGGAATGAAGCCCCCACAATCCAGGGGGAAATAGTCAGTGATCTGACACACCACTGAGACACGCAGAACCCTATGGGCCAGCTGGGATCCACCCAAGAGTGCTGAAGGATTTGGCAGAAGTGCTCACTGAGACACTTCCCATCACTTACCAGCACTCCTGGCCTCCCCAGTTGACTCAGGGTTAGAAAATGCATTGCCTGCCTACAAGAAGGACTGAAAGGAAAATCTGGGGAACTACAGGCCTGTCAGCCTGACCTTGTTGCCAGGGAAGCTCATGGATCAGCTCATCTTAGGTGTCACATGACATCCCAGGCCTGCCAGGGGGTCAGGGCCAGCACGGCTGCATGAAAGGCAGGTCCTGCTTGACCGATCTGATCTCCCTCTATGACAAATTGACCCACTCAGTGAAGGAAAGAGAAGCTCTGGATGTTGTCTACTTGGACTTCAGCAAAGCCTTTGATCCTCTTTCCCACAGCATTCTCCTGGGGAAACTGGCTGCTTTTGGCTCGGACAGGTGCACTCTTTGCACTATCCACTCTTGAGTGGATAGAAAATTTTCTGGATGGCTGGGCCAGAGAGTGGTGGTGAACAGAATTACATCCAACTGGCAATCAGCCAAAAGTGGTGCTGCCCTGGGCTCAGTATTGGGACCAGACCCGTTTAATCTCTATCAAGGATTTGGACAAGGGGTTTGAATGTATTCTCAGTGAGTTTACAGACAACACCAAGTTGGGCAGGAGTGTTGCTCTGCTGGAGGGCAGGAAGGCTCTGCAGAGGGATCTGAACAGGCTGGATCCAATTGGTTGGGGTCAATTGTGTGAGGTTCAACAAGGCCAAGTGCTGGGTCCTGCCCTTGGGTCACAACAACCCCAGGCAGTGCTGCTGGGGACAGAGTGGCTGGGAAGCTGCTGGTGGAAAAGGACCTGGGGATGCTGACTGACAGTGGCTGAACAAGGGCCAGTGTGTGCCCAGATGGCCAAGGGGGCCAATGGTGACCTGGCCTGGATCAAAAAGAGTGTGTCCAGCAGGAGCAGAGGAGGGATCATCCCTGCATGCTTGGCACTGCCGAGGCCACACCTCAAACCCTGTGCTCACTTTTGGGTCCCTCAGGACAACAAAGACATGCAGGTGTTGGAGCGAGTCCAGAGAAGGGGAACAGGGTTAGTGAAGGGTCTGGAGAAAAATCCCTATGAGGAATGGCTGAGGGAGCTGGGGTTGCTTAGCCTGGAGAAAAGCAGACTCAGGGGAGATCTTATCCCTCCTTACAAATACCTGAAAGGAAGTTGTGCTGAGGTGGGGGTCAGTCTCTCCTCCCAGGTAACAAGCAGTGGATGAGAGGAAATGTCTTCAAGGTGCACAAGGGTTAGATTGGATATTAGGAAAAATGTCTACGCTGAAAGGGTTGTCAAACATTGGCACAAGCTGCACAGGAATGAGTCTATGATTCTAAACCCAAGCGATCATAAAAATAGCTTGTAAAAATAGCACTTTGACAGTGAACTTGAGCCTGTATTTTCTAGA
This sequence comes from Brachypodius melanocephalos, assembly GCA_013398615.1. NCBI lineage: Eukaryota > Metazoa > Chordata > Aves > Passeriformes > Pycnonotidae > Brachypodius > Brachypodius melanocephalos. The sequence continues at coordinate 1,431,526 of VZSR01001854.1, read as the reverse complement.
ATATAAATCTAGAAAATGGTACAGAAATTGCCTGATGGGGCCATATAAATGGGTTTAAGCTCTCCAAGGCAGACTGTTACTTCCTGGTTTTGATTTAAATGTAGAATCACGTGGCGTTATTCAGTGGCCTTTTGGAGCTACTGTGATCTAAGAGTTAAGTATTAATAGCTTCAAACAGCAGGGAATTTTCAACCACATTGTACTATCTGTTGTACTAAGAAAGGCCAGTGCAGTGAGCTTCATTTCTGTCAGGAGGGACTTTACATGATTGAAAAGGCACTGATCTGGGTGGGGAATGTGATGAGGATACTCTGGCAGTGAACTTTCTCTGCCTACACCAAGTGGTAAGATGTGCTCCTCTTCACCTCTGATTAGTGACTCCAGACTTTCTTTCATCATTTTCCCCACAGAAAGATCAAGCAACTATGTAAATCCTTTATATTTGACTATTGTTTAATGCATGTTTTATTTTACTACATTATCAGTAAACAAGCGCGACTCTCTGGCCAACTGTTACATTTTTTTCTGGGGTTACTTAAGTCTCAGTTATTTGTGGAATGTTCCTGTATTCCTTTGGGCAGTCAGCGCATGACTCAAAATTATCTAATATCTTTTTGGGAAAAAATATCTCAGATCACTTTTATGCATCTTTTACATAGCTGTTAAATATTATAGGACATACATACTCACTTCAACACCACCACATCTGCAATTGTGGTTGAAAGTAAGAGATTCTCTCTATAGCAACCAGTGCATGTTAAATTTTTTTGTTTTAAAATACCAAGATCCAGACTTTGCTCTCAGATTCTCAGTAGTTTGGGGTTTTTTTTCTGATTTTCTTTTTTCTTGAGAGTGAATAAAGTCCTGATATTTTTTCCACTACACGTGTCTCAATCTTATTTTGGCAGCATTCTGAAACAAATGGTTTGCTGATTTTTCTCTAAATCAAAAATGTATTAATGGATCTTTAGAAGGGGATGTGCTTTGAATGAATCTGGACAGAATTAGTGACGATGAAATGTTTACTGCAGTACATTCTTTCTGCAAAAGCCTTAGAACTAATTCCAAATGCATACATGACTGCGGACTTTTAATTGGATAATTCTTGCCTGTTGACTTTCTTCCAGCTTCATCCTGTAAGGCAATGTGTGTCAAGATTTCAGAGTCACTTGCATATCTCTGTATCCCTATTTTTCATCTGTACGTGTAAACAACTATTTGCCCATGCAAAATGGGTCCTTAGACGTGCAAATACTTGATCTTCTTGCATAAATATTTTTTGTAAGCATTCTGTTTACAGGAATGACTATATAAAAGATAGATGTGTTTGAAATTAAATTAAATACAATTAAGTGCAGGTCTGTTTACATGAATGATTACATACACAAAAAACAAGAGGGCCTTTAACTCTGAGGTTGGGGACTTGTCTCATACCACTGTCTTTCTTTTTGTCTGTGAAGCTACCTCACTAATAAAGTAGTTTTAGCAGTGAGCCCAGCACATACACTGATAAACTGTCTATGCACATGTTTAACTGCAGTGAAGCTTAAGCAAGGTTAAGAACATCAGTCAGTGCTTTTCTGAATTGGACCAGCATTTAGATCCAGAGCTCCACGTTCTTCCATGCTTCCTGATTTACTACATTGCAAGAAAACCAAATCTCAATGGAAATAGTTTATAAAGGATGCAGCATTAGATGTTGTCAGGGAGAGTCCCCTTTGTTGATATATTTTGTAGCCAGATTCCTTATGTAGTCAAAGTTGCTCTGAGTAAGGGCTGAGAAATTCAAACATATGCCATGCGCTGTATCTAGCATTTCCATAGTTATTGAGGAAATGGTAATCCTATTGATCTGCACATTAGCTTGCTGTTCTCCAAAAATGAAGTCTGTGACATTTACTTCTCCAGAAAAATTTGTTCATTGGCCTTTGCATGTTATTTGACAGCACAAATACTTATGTTTAATTTAACTGACTAGCCCATTAAGTGGGAATCACATTATTCACGAATAATCAATGTTCAGCTGGTGGTCCAGGGTCTGAAGAACACTGCATTTGTCCTAATTTCAAACTGGGATAGATAGTTATTGCAGAGCATTATTGCAGACAATTAGTTATGGAGCGTTCTTTTGGTCAAAGCCTCGCCCTGAGCAGGGGGCTGAGAAACCATGTTTCCCTGGAATTAAGGTGTCAGAAGGGAACTTGCACTCCTTGAAAAATAATCTTTCCCATAAGTTAGTAGTGCACAAGACAATTGGTCTCTTCTAGAAGTCTTTGGGAAATAGGGGAAGTGTGCAGTGTGAGGGAGGGAGAGTCCCTGCGTGTCTGTGACTGCTTCTGCTGGCTTTCAGGTATGGCATATAAAGGGTAGGGCAAACCTCTGTCTTCTGTTACCCACACTATGGTTCTCTTACAAGCTTTTCGGGTTTGTGCCTGTGCTTCCCACCCCTCAGTCTTCATATTATCATTACAAGATGAATGTGGAAATTCAAGATCGAGGCCCTGGGACCTGCAGTTTTTTGGCTGTACTGGACCAGGCGGGGCTGAAGATATTTTGCAAAGTTAGAAAGAACTAAGAACAACTGACTGGTCTTACAATTTGTGATGGTGATTTTAATGGCACTTAAAATGAAAAGTAAGTATCATCACACTATTCCATAAGAAAAACACAATGCTTCTGGTTAGAAATATTCTGATTTTCCATTTACACGACAAATTTCTACCTGTTTTTATACCAAGTTTTCTCCTTTGCCCCACCCTCCATATTTTTGCTAATTCATTTGTGATTACCTCTAATTTAATACTAGATAGATTAATTAGTTTATACTTCAGATACTATTTTCATCTCATTTATAAATAGATATAGTATGCTTAGCCTTTTGAAAGTATAAATTTTTCTACAACTTTAATTAGATTTGGTTTATTTTGGAAATATTTTATTACTATTTTCTTTAAGTTTAGTTCTGACTTGACAAAACATCTTTGCATTTGGCCCACTTTTTTTAAAAAGTGCATTTTTTCTGTGCTAAATGGTTTAATTCCCTGTATGCTCCCAAAATACCACTCAGTGAAAGCCATCCACAAAGACAAAGTCTGTTATTTAGCAGCAGCATTTAAGATAGCAAAGATCAGCTTCCATGTGGACAGAGCCTTTGGATCAAACAGGAGGACTGGGCTAAGAGCTTGTATGACTGTGAACAGATGAAATCATGTGACAGGCTTTATTGCTGGTGAAATCTGTTTCCACTTGCTGCCACCCACTAATTTGACAATAGATTGCATCATATGGTTGCAGCAACTGAGATGACTAGCAACCATTTTAAAATGCTTTCCTTAAAGGGGAAAACACCCCACCAAAGCAGCGGAACAGAGAGGCGGTGTTGTGAGCACATTTTAAATTTTAGTTAAATGCAGTTATGTTTGCTGCAGTGTATTAAATTTAACATAACCCAAGTATTCGGCGAGGAGCTACGCATTAACCAAAATTTGTTTATTGAGAGATTTTTCTTAGCGGACAAAAACCAGCCAGGAGGTTTGTTAAGAGTAATTTAGCTCATCCTAGAATTGCAATTACCACCTAAGTGCTGTATGGGAAACACACAACATTTTTCAAAGCAGAAAAATAAATAATAATGAACCCTTAGCTTAAAAATGCAATACTCTCTGTGTTCTTTTCTTGTAAAGAAAAATCTACATTTCAAAGGAATATTTTCTTACATATGGAAATGCTTATTTTCTAGCTACTGAAGATCTGCCAGGAAATATTAGAGAATATCATGTTCAGAGTTTTAGAAGGCAAATTGCTTCTGCATACACTGTATCTAGCAGACAGCTTTATGGTGCTCTTTACCTGTCTGTCATAACATCATCAGTTTTTCCAAAGTACCTGAAGCCTTTGAAACTTAAGGAGTGTAGCAGTATGCCTTCACATGACACATGTATTTAGCAATGCTAATCTGATTAGCAAGTAAATACAAACTACAGTTGTACGTGCTCTAAACCCAATTATTAAATGTTCCTTGATGGAGGACAAAAACAACTTTAAAAGCAAAAACTGGCTTCAGCGTAAGAAGATGAATTTTAAAGAGCACTAATCAAAGCACACTTATCATGGCTGTGCACCTTTAAAAATGAGTTTCAAATGGACTTTATTGTCTTCATTTATATGCTAGGAAAGCAAGGAGAGCCACCTTGGCTATGGAAGATTTGGCTTTTTAGATATAAACACTGACTTTAAAACATCTCAGCAGCGTTTTCAGATTGTCACAGTGAGCAGAAACATCCATGTTGTCAGCCAGATGGGAAATTTCATATGCGTTTCTTAAACCAGTTAATTTTCTTCTTCAGTGCAGAGAAGCCAAGAGCTAATGCTGAGGTCTGGGACATACTTTCAATTGCTTTTTGTGTCAAATTCCATGCACCCAGAAAGTCTTAATCTTTTATTTCTTTGTTTGGTTTTATTTTAGAGAGAAACCAGTGCATTTCTGGCAGTTTATTCTCAATCTGCCTTAAACCATTCTAGTATTCTGACAGAAAAAAAAAATCTTTGAAACTGTCAGAATAATTTGAAAAACTGATTCAGAAATAAAAGCTGAATTCTCCTTAGATTCCATATTGAGACAAAATTTAACTGCTTGAGTAAGAGCTGCAGAAATGCCCTGTGGTCTTTGAGGAAGTTTTCATCATCACTGCATTTACCACTTACTTCGTGTACTCCTTGTTTTAACAAATCACACAAGAAAAATATTCTTGTACATCTCTCTGCTTGGTGTTTGGTTTCTTTCCTTACCAATATGTTTTTTTTACTTGCTTTTTCTTCACTCCACATTACAGAGACAGTTTTATTTATTGGGTCAGCATAATGCAAATAAATCTCTGCTGTTGGTTACTGCTTAATGCCTGTAAGAGAGCGAGCCCAGCCCCTCTGCCCCTGCATCTGCTAACCAGGGAGGGGCAGCCACCCTGGGGAGATCTCCTGAAGGCAGCCATGGCCCAGGGCAGCTTTTCAGAGAAGGAGGAAAATTAATTCAGACCCAAAGGTTTTTGAGGAGATGGCTCTTGCAGGCAGGGGTGAGGAGTCAAGAGAAGCACCAAGAGGGATTTGAAGATGAAGCACGTCCAAACTGCGATCCTTGAGAGCGCAACCATTGTAATGCACTCGGTGTTCACACTTAAATTTTAAAAGCAGATTTTAGCAAAGTCCAGAACAACAAAATTTCCTGATACTTAATAGTTGTGAAAGCACATTTTTGGAAAGCAACAATAGAGGAAGACCATCACAGGTTCGGAAATTACGAGAAAACCTTAAAAACATCTAGGTTTTATTTTTTAATCAATACAACCTAAAATCCTGCCTGGAACACCAAACAAAAACAACCCCCCCATCCCTAACTGCTGTTTCTACATGATGTCCTGAGTGTGTTTTGAGCAAATGAAATGCAATTGCCAGGGCAAAGAAAACAAGAGATATCCTACTCCACATGAAATTGCTTGTGTTCACAAAGAGGGACTGTGGCCATCTTACAGAAATGCCACCACAGCAAATGCATTGAAGAAATGATTGACAGCTTGGTGATACCTTTACCTGCAGTGCACCACATTGTGTGTTTCCACAATGCTACCAGTTTTGATGGTAATGATTAGTAGGCGTGTAATTCAAAGCAATACCAGCACTAACCTCGCTCAGCTTGGCATCCAGACAATGGAGGAAAATAAGGTGTAGGTTTCAGTCTGGTAAAAGACCCATGGAAAACTAGAGAACAAAATGACACACTAACCTCCTTTTAATGAATATTGTGTTCAAATGACTGTTAAAGAAGTAAAGGTTTTTCATATTCTATCATGAGATCGCTATGCACCATGTTAAACAGCACAGCTGATCAAGAGATGACTATGATTCAGTTTTATTATGGGTGGGCTAACCTCAAAAGATGCAGGAGATCTTTTCAGTTCACAGAGGGATAAAATTACCTACATGCTTATGCAATCTCTATTCAAACCTCCTGCAAGCCAACACAACTTCCACTCATGCTTATAAAGCTAGCCATGAGTAGAAGGATCTTTAGGATCAGAACCCAAAATTTGCCCCAGTTCCTAAGCTGGAAATAATATGAATTTTATTCCAAGTAACTCACAAGAGATGTAAGTGGCTTGGGGTTAAAAAAAAAGTAAGCATGAAAGAAAGGCAATTATGTCTTCAAATCACTACATAAATTCTTGCAAGAGAAATTTTGGAGATTGTTTTGCAGTGTAAGAATCACTTGTTTATTCACAATCACTTGTTTTTCATGATGAATGCAGCAATGTGAACCTCGTGCCTATTTTTTTTGCTAGGTTTTTCATCCTTTACAGGTCTTTTGACTCAGCAGTCCTAGGGGATTCAGCACTATTGCTACAGTAGTTCAAGGATGTGTCTGGAGCCTAAAAATGTTGGCTTGGATCTCTACTGGAATTTGCATATAGCCTTGATTGTTGTGTCTCTTCTCAAAAGTTTATTCAGCTTTTAACTTTGTAGTTGGTTTGCATGGCTTTTGCTTTTTTGGGGTGCATGTGATCCTTCTGGCATGTCAGGTGGGTGCTGCAGCCTTCCCCTCCCACCGTCTCTGCATGGAGCTCCCATGGAGATCTCTCGCAAATATTCTTTGGCACCTTGAGGAAAGCTTGTTCTTCTCAAGAACTGCAGGGCCTTTGGGTCAGATCCTACAAATCCTTTCATTCAGATTCCCAATTCAACCAGATCTGAAACCCTACATAGCATAAACTGTACCATTACTCAGGAAAGGATTGGTGGAACCTTTTCGGTTTTGGAGACAGAGGCACAGGTCCCCTTGCTCACGTGGCACTGACGAAAAGAGGATGGTCCAGGCAGGAGCTGGCATTCAGCACCTGCTCCAGGTATCCAGTGCCCAGCTGCATGGGAGTAAGGAGCCCTTCTGAGGTGCTGGGTGAGCACCTCACTCTGGGTGAGAAGAGCCCCATGCAGTCTATGGTACAAGTATAGGACAATCGTCTAAAGGTGAGATTTTGAGCTGTGGAAAGCAGCATTCCCAGGACTGGGTAGTGGATCCAGCTCAGCTTCCTTGTCCAAAAGTAGCCCAACAAGGTTCAGGTGCCAGGGCAGAGGCAATGAGGTGAGGAAGGGAGGAAGGCTGCAACTCTTAGTCGTTGTCAATCTGTTCGGTCTGAGAAAAAAGTACAGAAAAAGTTGTCATCATTGAGAGACACCAGACCTTTAAGACAGCTTTACTTCAGGGAACTGAAAGGACTAAAAGTCACTGACTGATTCAGTGAACTGTCCTGAGGTAAGAATTTAAGAGATACTTAGACATTTTTTTCTTTTTCATTTCACCTTTTGAGCAGCTAGACAGAAATGGCACTGATGAATCATTAGGGTATTTCTCTCATTAATCTGGGAAGCTGCATGACTTATTGAAAAGCCAAAAAAAGACATTTTATCTTTGTCAGTGTGTACAGATGTTTAGATGCTGTTGCAATGCTAACTGTTGCTCTTAAGGTCTTGGCCTCTGTACAGAAGACTCTCACTTCTGACTCATAAGGACCTGGACTGTAATGGAGAATGATTCTCTGTGCCAATGAGAGGCAGTAAAAGCAAGTGTGGTGGCCAGACAAAAAAGATCATGGAAATTACATGATTAGGTTAGATGTTAAGTGGGCTCTAAAGATTTAAGCTTATGACTGCTGACTGTTGTTTTAAAAAAAATGGTTGTAAGTGTTTATAAAGAACACAAATTCCATTGGGTGGAAGAAAAAGGATTTAGGAAATAAAAGCAAAAGGCTTTTAAACCTCCCCAAGTCCTGTGTGTATGGTGGCAGTGAGAAGAACTGGACACCAGGAGATGTTTTCCTAGAATGTGATCAATAACAACTGTTAAGAACTTTTATTAGTCTTACTGAGGAACTGCATTTTCATAGAACTGTTCTTTATTTTCTTCTTCCTGTTCATTTTATCTCTGATTTCTTATTTCTCAGTTTTAAGGGGGAAAAACCTCACCTTGCCTACATACTAAAGTCAAACTCCATTTTTCAACAAACTTAATTTTTAAAAAATGGCAGAATTCTGATTGTTCTGATCTACATCAGAACTCATTGCAATTACTCCTAGTACTCCTTATCATTCCATGCTGAAGCATGAAAAGGGCAGTTTTACAGTTTGTGGCATCATTCCTAGCAGAAAGTACAAGATGCTGAAGCCTGGAAGATACTAGGAAGAAGAAACTGTCTACAAAGTATAATGACTGGTGCACATCATCCTTTGCAAACTTGTATTTATAGTATTTTGAAGGAGTTCAACTTGCTTCTGAGAAGCTGGATAACATCTTAGTTCATTTACTGATGGTGTAATTCACTTTATTTCCATTTCTTCCCTTAAAATCTCATGAATTTCAAACCCTGAGTACCACATGGACTTGAAAAACATCATCAAATGCATTCGCAGTGGTAGTTCCTCTTCTTCCTTCCATGTTTGCTTTGACATTTTTCAATGTATTTTTAAGGGTCTAGGTAGTGGTTTGTGTGTTTTTTTCATTTTACTGATTTGGACAAGTACTCAAGTTCAAATTGTTGTGCATGGATGATTCCTCTGAGCTCACAAAGATGGAAACCACTCTGGGGCTTTCAGAGCCAAACTGATCATGGCTATCCTAACCCTTCAAGCTGGAAAGTACAACCAGTGAAATGCTAAAAAGCAGGAGTGTAATTGCAGTATTTTTGGTGAAAGACTGCTTGAAGAGGGGCAGGTGATGTCTGCACAGGAGTGTCTACACAAGCAGTGTGTAGATAGCAGTGACCTTGTATTGTTGGAAGAACTGGTCTAACCTGACTAACAGAAGTTCAGGATTTTATCTGGCTTCAAAATTAAGTGTGGATGCATAAGTAGGATGACCTCCAAAATTTTGTAATATAAATTTAAAAAAAAAAAAATTCTCAGTTCTGTGTCTGCAAGACTGTATTTCTATAAAATAATTATGTTTAACTGTAATGAAGATTATCACATTGAAAGGTGTGATATGTTCAGAGAGCGCTATAATGGGGCTGGATAGGTACCATCAAACATAGAGACTTACTTTTAAAAACAATATATTCTTTTTACTAAGAAGTAATGGCTGCTCAGTTTACTGTTTCCAGCAGCTCCAAACTGCTGGCATTGCTTCAATTATGGTGAGCAGGGCTTCCTCTCTGTTATGAGGTAAAAGAGCTGTCTTATTTTTCTATAAAGAAGAAGAGGATGGGTAAGATATAATTATTACTATTATTTGCAAGATTGTGAGGAAGGGCAAGTGACCAACCTTGAGAGGGTACAGACCTCACTCTTACCACTTATAAGGCTGCCTGCACAAAGCTTTGCTCAAATCAATGGGCTTGAAAAAGGAGCAAAATCACTGCAAGTCTGGTTACATTTTGGGCTCTGTTGATTAAGAGAGCTGTAATGTACATTTGATTAAATGGTACATTACAGCCTCAAAGCTCGAGAAAACCACTAAGTCATCATCCTATCTGTCATTCCTGGGCTGCTTTGAACCCAAGCGTGCCCTGCTTACATGAATTAGAGTTGATAGAAAGGACTGACCCGATTTATGAGGGACATGCAACCCACAATATACAGAATACAGAGTGCTGCAACCACTCCCTCCTCTGTCTCAACATGCCCATTTTCCTACTAATTCTGTGAGCTGTGGAAACAGGAGCTTCCACACCAGTTGTAAAGCTGGTTGAAAATGTGAGCTTCTGTGAAAAAAGATGTGCACATGAACCATTTCTTGGTTTTTCCTCTAACTGGGAGAATCGTTCCAGCTGGGATCTTCCTCTATGGAGAACTGAGATGCCTTGCCTGGTCATATTATTTTGCCTAGGAAATGTCAGGCTTAACTATAAATAATGACAATAGCATGCCATGATAGCTATTAACCTGCCAAAAGTAGGATTTCTTAATGTTAAATTAAAATTTAAAAAATAACCAGGAATCAAGATGCAGTTTCATTATGTGTGCTTGAACTTTCCTTAATGTTTAAATTCAGCAGTGAGTTCTTTTGATGAATGACAAATTAATCACCATGTTACAAAAATAATACCATGAGAATCCCACAGCAAGCAGAAATCTTTCCTTGCAGAATATTTTTCCTCTGATGCATTGCAGCACTTTTTCCCAGCACATACCTGTTACACACCTGCAAAGTGTTTAACTCCTAAAGAAGGTTGTACCATTATTTACAAATTGAGTGTGTATTAACTGAAAGCAGTGTCTGACACCAGAAATTACTCAAGCACTGACAATTTCTAAGAGGTTATCTCAACACCTATTTTTCTGTTACTAATGAAAAAGTCTTGTTGTTACCATAGAAACTGGCATATCTCTACCTACACTTCTCAAAGAAACATGCCAATATACTAATGTCTGTGTGTGTGTGTGTGTGTGTGTGTGTGTGTGTCCCACCAAGTGCTTGAAGGTCATCCCAAATCCTCTTAGTAAGTGGGGAAAGAAATGAAGCAGCATTAAGTGATGGTTTATTGACATCAAGCCTGAAAATCCAACTGATAGACAAACCTCACCAGAAAAAGTTGTTCTGACAGAGGTCCCTATCCTGCCAGCTACTCTGTGTTTCCCAAATCCCCTGCACCCTTAAGTTGCTTTGGGTTGGGATCAATTTATCCTGGCAATGAACATTTCAAAAGATAGCAGTAAAGAAGGGAAGTTTTGATATTTTTTTTCCCCCAGAAATGTTCTTCTGAAAGAAATTTACATTTGCTATTAACAGGTCAGATCAATAATTCACATCACTGTTTTTAATTTTATGCACAAGCATCAGAGTAGTAAATTTTTCTTTATTTCCTTTTTGACACAGTTTCCACCTTCATTAGAGAAAAGTTAATCCATCACAACCACTCTGTGTTCTGGAAGGAAATTATTTTAGCTGGGAAAAGTGAGACAGTTAAATCAGGCCCCTATCTAATTTTTATTAATTCTGTAGTTCTGCTTGTCACTTGGATACCATCTTGACAAAAGGGAGAATGCTCAGGTTGTTGCTATGTAGAGTGCAAAGGAAAACATTTACAGCAGAACCATCAAGTAAATAAATACAGTCACATCTTTAAATACATGTTTGTTTCTTTTTTGTCTCTTATTTTTAAAAACACATATAGCTTCTATCTTTACTGGCTCTCCATGTGCTATTTGTATGATCCCCAGATTCTGTTCTATAAAATGCTGGGTTGCTTGTGTCAATTTAAACATTTTTTTTTTATGAAAGAAAAGGAAAGGAATTTTTTTTTGAGGGCTTCTTTCTTCATATATTGAGCCAATGCAGGACCATTATGGATAGAGTTTGATTGTAGTCTGGACTCAGTAAACTTTAAGGATTTTAACAAGCTCTAACTTCCAAGGGTAACTAAAAATTGCATTACAGCATAAAACCCTCTCAGCAACAAATCTGTCTGAGCATTACAAATGGATTTTTATTTATGAATATACTTAAGCATATGAAATTCATAAATTTCTCTTCCTCATTAGCTTACAGAGGGATTGCATGTTATGGTTTGCTAAGAAATGCAATATTGGTCACGTATAAACTAGGCTGACAGAGAAGGAAAAATCGGTTGGAAAAGTTTTTCTGTTGGAGTTTTGAGGAGACTGCTGGAAGAGAGATCTGAAAGCAACCTTTTTCATCTGTATTTGCAATGAAAGAGGGAAAAATATTGTTCTCAAGTGCTGCCTGCAGGGCCTTGGTGTGTCTGTATATAACCCCTCAGGGATATGCAAGTTGTTAAATATAGAATTTTGTGACTACAAAAATGCATTAATATGGAGTTACCAAGGAAATTCAGTTGAGTTCTGTAGCCCAAAGAACTCAACTGAATTTGTGTTTGCTATTTTCTTTGTTTTTCTTGCAAAGTCTTGTACTTCTTGAGAATCATGGAAGGGAGAGAAGGATGTGAAACGGGTGAGAATAGGGCTGCATGAGACTCACTAATCTCCAAGTGAGGGCTTTAAAAGATTTTTTTTTGCCTACGGAAAAGCTGAGAACAACCTGACAGGCCAACAAAATCAACAAAAGTTCTTGGTCTTACTGTGGTAAGTGTTGAAGCACTTCACAGTGAGTACTTTCCTAGGATATTCCTAGGGTTCACAGCTGTGAATGAACTCCAGCCAGGGATTGGAATGGTTTTCAATATTCTGAAGCTAACTGAAATCTCAAATGTTGTCTCCTTCTTGTATTCAGGATCCAGTCTGCAGCCTGCAGCTTCACACTGCTGGATGAATAGCAGTCAAAACCGAAAGGTCTCCAAGGTCATGTACCTGAACTCCAGAAGGTGCCATGGCAGCCTTCAGTGAGCTAGAGGACCTAGGGAAAAGGAAACGGGGTTTTAGATCAGAAAGGTTTTGAACTCACAACGCTCCCTGTAAGGAATGTTCTGAACCATCAAGCTGTAGGTAACAACTGAACTAGTTTCCATGTCACTATAATGCAAGGACTCTGATGGTTTGGGATTCCTTTTAGAATGGCCAATCAAATAAAAGTACTATGAATCTAAGCGGTTTGATGCTGATGAGTCTGCAGCATTTGCAGAAAAAAACATTAATTAGATTTTTTTCCCCCAAATTCTCATGTGAGTATAGGTTTTACAATGTAACAATTTGGCTGAAATTTTGGACACAAAAACTTTCCCAAACACAAACTTACATCTAGTGGAAACACTCAGGTTACACCTTATTTCATGCTTCAACCATGCAAAACCATTAAGTCTGCTATAGTGTTTCAGCACAAACCCATAAATCACCTTGAGAGGAGTTGAAAGGCCACAGAATTAGTGACCCTACTCTAAGTTTTGAATTCACAGCAAAATTGCAAACCAATTAGCTTTCATCTTGGACTTTTTGTGCAGGTCTCTTTAGACATTATCCACGTTATTTAACTGTATCCCTGCATCTTGCAATATTTAGGAGAACAAGCCTTGAGTAAACAAATGCCACAAATAGAAAATAGGCATACACACTGTCTGAAAAGGGCTGTTTGTGATCTATCAGAAGGTGATTAACCTAAAATTAAATTAGCAATCCCAGACTTGTACTATAATTTGGGACGCCTCAGTATGAGAAACGAGTGAATTTTTTTTTTAAATTTTATTTTCCCTTTCAGAGAGTGTCTTGAATGATTGAATACAGGAGAAATAGAAACGTTCTGGAAACACCCCAGTCTGTTCCACCAGCGAAATCACAAGGCAGTCAGATCAGAGAATAGCTCACTTGGATGTGGAAGAACTGACTTGTATTTTGAGCAGCTGAAGATCGATTTCAGTATGTTTGTCTCTGGGGATTGCATTTTTAGCATGTTAGAATACGTTACTCTGAGTGTACACGCGATTCAAATATGAGTCACGTTTGTTTCAATACATGTATTCCATCTTCATGTAATGTGAGCAGCAGCAAACAGGGGAAAAAAGCATTTTTGCATATGTATGTGTTTGAACATTGTTTAGACATCCTCAGAAATGGAGTAAAAAAGTCTCCAAAATATTCTGTTCTACCCCACAAGGAACAGATTAGAGTTGTTAACTGAATCTGTTCACAGTGAAAACACACACTGTGGATGCCCAGTTGTAAAGACAGAAAGCCTGATTCATTCCTGCTAAACAGAGCTGTGGAAGAAATCCATGTTGCTGTCCATGTGTGGATAACAACCATTCCCTTATCCTAGCCATCTTTTACTTTGACTGATGGAGATGATATATTTTAGACATGTTGTAATGCCAGATTGTTGTGGCATAATCAAGTCCCTAAAATTATATGCAAATTTCTGAAGCTGAAGGCAGAAGACCCTGTTTTCACAAGGTTGAACCAGGTAGGGAGAGATTCTTCCAGTCACACAGTATTTGCCTTAACTTGAAAAAAATACTGTTTGCTTAAATTTTTTGCATTTAACCAAAGGCAAATTGTTGTTAACAGATGCTGGTTGGCTGCAGGATGGCGGCTCGAGAGCGTGTTAGTAAATATTCTTGACAACAAACTTTTTTAACATAGTCAAGAGAAACCTTTAGTGCAGCCAAAATATCTGCAGAATTCGCTCAGCATGCTCAGATGTAAGTCATCTTCTGTTTCTCTACGAGCAAAGAAACCACACAGTAAAATAAAAAAAGCTAAGCAAAAAAAAAACCTGCAAAAAAATCCTTTAGTGTGCATTTGACTAAATAATGTCGTTTTCTCTGTAAGGTTCAACAGTGGAAAACTGTTGCATAACATTTCATAATTTATATGTATTTCATACATTTTATTTAGTTGCATAAGATGAATCAAACATATCAGCAAATCCTGCTATAGGATAGTTCACAAAAATAAATGAATCTGGTATGATTTGCATGGAATATACCTGCCTTTTTTGTTGTACTAGTACACCAACTGCTTACCTCACAAGAGAAATTATTTGCCATTTGACACATAATAACAGTGTCTGAATCATGCTCTACAGCCAGTATAAGACACTGTGACCTTGATTTTGGGCATGGACTTTATCTTGGGAATGGTCCCACAGAAACTGAGGAAAACATGAGAAAAGACAGGCAAGTCTGTACAGTGGCAATGTAAATTAAATTAATTTTTGCAGACTTATGAGAAACTCTGTGTTTCATAGCTATTGACATAAGCATTATCAACACTATGTCTGTGTGTTCAGCTATACATTGAAAAGACCTTCTGGTAGCAGAATATTATATGTCTTCAATGTGTGTTCACTGATATCTTAGCTGGAGATTTTTAAAAAAATGCCACTTACTCTCCTTGGGATTTACATTCCTAAATTTTAGAGTACAGACTTGAAAATTATCATCGTTTTTTAATTGAAGATAGAAATTAAAATTTCCAGCTTACCTCCTTGCTCCTAAATGTGTGTCAGGGAAGGTGTCTGCACCTCTTCCATATTTAGTTGAGTAATCTAAAGTTTGCAATCAAGGGCTTAAAAAATTATCCATATTGCTGATGCTTTTAGGACATGAAAACAGTGTCTGTAATATTGTACAGCAGGCTATCTGATCAGTGGAGTGTTGAAAATGTGTGCATAACACTAAATTTCTCAGGAAGTCTATCCAAGGTAAAGGGAACAAATTACGCAGTGTGATGAGTCACTAACAAATGTTTTAGCAGAGGTGAAACTGCATTATGCCAGCATTTTGTTAGTAAGAGCGGTGCATCTTCATTTGTGCTTATTCTGCAATGTTAGTGGAAAAATATTTCCACTACAGGGGCAGTGAGCATATGTAATGCAAACATTTTGACAGTGAATGTAAACAGCTTTCCTGCATTTTAAACCATTAAATCAAGGACACAAATTTCCATGGTTTTGCAGATCGCAATCTTCGCTGACTATAGAGAAGACAGTGTTGCATCTGTTTTGTGTTTATAATTGCATGCTATGTTGTGCCACTGTGGCTGAATTTTAATAAATGTGGGGGTTATTAATTGTTATGGATGTGGGGGTCTCACTTGTAACTATGGTGCAGAGCTCCAATAATACATTACAGAAAAAGTGTTTTAAAAGAAATAAACAATGATTGGGGTGACTCAGAAATTGCTCTTGCTTGCTCATCTGCTAGAAAAGTATGACAGCCTGCCCCCATTTGATTTCTGACTTCTTGCTTTCCAGTTTCAGTCAGTTGATTTAAACTCTATATTTTTGGCTTGGTGCATGAACAGGAGCCTCCAGAGAGTACTCTCCATCAGGCTGCTCTATCTAGGTTTCTTTCACTACTTCTGTCATTGGAGAGCATATAAGGTCTGTCCAAAAATGCCTTCCCCAGCTTTCTTCTCCATCTCTCCACCCTGTCTCAAAATAGTCTTGCAGGGAAAATGAAAGTCTTCTTGAGCTGAAACAGAAAGCACGTGTCAGGATGGGCCCTGTATGCCAGGGAACAGTGCCCCAGGGAAAGAAGTAGCCGCAGACTTGTGGGTCAGGAGGATTTTTGTGGAGCAGGAAAAGCTAAAAATTGAGTTACCAACAACAGAGCAAATGATTTGTGAAAGAGGTAATTTGACTCTCTCGGCTTAAAGGAAAAGTTTTCTTTTCTAATAAATTATTTCTCCCCTTGGTTAGTAAATCATTTCCCCTTCCTAATACACTTAATTTGCTATTCCCTTTAATTACTTCTTGTCCAGGTTGATCTTAAAGCCTCCAACTTAAAAGGCGTCTAACCTAACCCTGGCAAAAAGCCAGCCCCTGCCACATCATTAACTGAAAGACAATCATACTCTGTCTTGCCTTAAAATAATACAGACAAGGTTCAAAATGCTGCAGTAAGTGTTTTTCTCAAGGCAATATCTTGCATTAATAGGAAAGACTGTGGTGGGTGTTGTGTCAGGCCCATCAGACCCTTCTTGAATTAAATGACAGTATATTAATATCAGAGTTTGTGTCCCTTGGATAATGTAGTTTCACAGAGATGCAGGGGATGGTACTTCTTAGAAGAAAATTGCCTTTGCACTGTCATTACCTGGCTTTAACACTAACCTGTTACAATATAGTATTGTAACTCACTTCCCATGGGAAGAAAAAAAATTTGGAACATAGTTTTTATGGAAAGAAAGGTTTTTTCCATCCTGAGCCTAAAAGTATTGAGCTGTGATTATCTTAAAGCCCTGCTTCTATCTCAGTATATGGCTAGCAAACTTGTACATTGGGTTTTATTCCTAAATCAGCTGTGCAGCTCTGTAGAACATTTACCGAATACTTTGAATCACAGCTGTCTTGTCCTGGTGTTTTAAAGTTATTTCCAGTAGCATATGGTATGTTCCTTGGATCTTTGTATCTTGGGAAAGGAAATGAGAGAGAATGGGTGAAGAGAAAAAGAACAACCAGAGAGAAGCAACTCTTACCTCTTCTTAAGATATGGTTTACAAACTGAGACATCCCAAAATCCCAGGTCACCTGATCCCTCTCTGCATGCGTCCCACAAAAAACCAACTGACTCTGTCTGCTGTGAAACACCTAATACGTCTACAGCTTTTATAACATGCTCCTCCTCGAAGCACTTAGTCTTCATGGGAAGACAGCCATTTCATTTCCCTTCTCTCCTGAAAATGTGTTTGGGAGCTCAAGTTTGAAAGAGCCCAGCATGCTGATTCCCAGAGACACATCAATGGAGCAGCAGTGGAGCAATGGGAGCTCCCAGCCCAGGAGATTGTTTGGCACTCTAAGGCACAGACTGCAGAATGACTCTGCATTTTAAAAGACCAATCATCAGCTGTCAGAAGAAGAATATGAAAGATAAGGTGTCTTGCAAGATGCAGTTGGAGTCATTCTGACTATGCCGGTGCCTTGGGAGCCTGTGGCCCTAAAGAAAAGATTTTCAGACAGAGAAAGCAGCTGGTCAGTGTTATGGAGCACCATTGATCCACCACTGAATAAGGGAGCAAGCATCCCAGTGCTAGGGTCTCTGTGCCATTCCAGCCTTGTGGTGGCAGAGGAAGGACACTGCTGGGTGACATTGGTAATGGCCAAATTCCTATTTATGCCTCATCAGATTAGGATCAGTGTTACGAACTGCAAGCCTGCACTCTAGCTGCTGTGCTAGGTCCAGGGAATCCTTACATTTTTTTGATTCTTACAACACTGGAAGAATATTACTAATTGCAATGCAAAAGAATAGCTGTTTGAGCACATGATTGAGTTAGAACAAGAAATATGGGAAATCTTCCTTTTAAAGTGTTTATTAGGACCCTCTTCTGTAGGAGAAGGGAATACAGGTGACCTTGTCCCTGATAAGTAACAACTGTCTTAATTACCCAATACAGCCTTGCCCCTAACGAGATGAGCTATATCCAATAAAGGTAAGTGTGATAAAAGAGAGTGGGTTAGCTGGTGAAGAGATCATCATGGAGGACCATGAACGTGAGGACCATGAAGAAGAAGGATCCTGGGCAGGACAGAGAGAATCCCTGCTGTGAGGTCAGTCTGGGTCTGCAGTTAGAGCCTCTTGTTGGAGCCTGCAGTCACAGTCTAGCCAGGTAAAAGCCTGCATTCAGAGTCTGCAAACCAATACCTGCAGCCACAGTCTAGCTGGGTCAAAGCTTGCAGTCAGAGTCTGCAAACCAATCCCTGCAGTCAGAGTTTAGCAGGGAATAACCAGCAGCCAGAGGCTGCAGTAGGAGCTTGCTGCAGCCAGGGTCAGTGAATGGTTGGAGTCGGGATGGCTGAGCTGTAAAGAGGAATAAACCAGGACCCTTTTCATGCTGTGATAAACAAGAAGTCTGTGTCTTGACTCATTTCTAACCTCTAACAAGAGGGCTGCTGAAACACTCTACTTCTCTTGTGTTTAGGTACACAATTTTAGAAGACCAGCAGTTTGGTCAATTGCTATGGTAAGGATATAATTTTGTCTGCCTGCCCTTACTAATTCAGACTTTTTAAAATAACCAGCTAACCAGCCTCATGTAGAAGTTTCTTTACTCACCAGATTTACTGATATTAAGCTTGCCTTTTACCCTTATTTTTTTATTTCAACTTTCAAATCCTTCATGTGCATGAGATTTGAAAGATTTGAATTTGACTTAATGAAAAATTCATCTCCTGTGTTAACCAAAATTGTCTACGAAATCAATAAGAAGTGCAATTATGCAAAGTTTTCATGACAAGGGAAATGAAAATAAATTCCTGAACACTGCAAGGTTCAGTGGCAGTAGCATCACTAATACAAGTATATATGGATATGTACACCTGTCACTATATGCACTTAATGGACTAAGATGAGATGATAAGACTCTTTCCAGATGGCTTTTGTGTTCCAGCTATTCACAATTGCAGAAGTTGCTTTGAAGGAACAACTGCAGCCAGTGTGAGCTGTATGTATTGGGGACGAGCCCAGTGCCCCATCACACCCAGGGTCCAGAGTACAGCACAGACCACTGAATCGTAGGATGGTTTAGGTTGGAAGGGGACCTTGAAGATCATCTGGTTCCATCACTCACAGAATCATGGAATTTGGGCAAAACACTGTATTTCTCCAATCGCATTTCCAGGAAACAGGAGGGAAGGCAAAAAGATAACAGTGAATAATTCATCATTCTTTAAATAAAAATGTCTTCTGTGCATTACTTATATTGGATTTAGCTGGGCTCATTGGTGTATGGTTGGCTCAGTGCATGTTTTGCCTGTTCACTGCTCTCCTCTCTGGGACAGTGTTCGCTGATCAGGGAGTCATTATAAGGTGCCTTAAATGTGGCAGAATGCTATCTGTCCCTGGAATCTGCTTGACACCTCTGAAACACACAAGGACCTTGTTATAAAATAGGAATATTACACAAAATTTAACAGATTTATCCTTAGAATATCATGAAATACATGAAACAGATCTGTGAAATGAAGTCTTTCATTTTTTATGTGGCAAGTTGAGTTGTACTACAATAAGATTGTTCCACCTGTGAGTTGTGAGGCAGGAAGATGCCCTGTCCAGCAAAAACTATGGCCTCTTAAAACATCCCTGTACTCTTCTAGTTGCATCCACCCTCCTTCTTCAGATCTGCCATCAATGGCCCAGACTCCTCCTTTCAGGACCCTTCCAGCATCTGCTTATTGCAGCACCACTCTTTCCCTTGCCTCTGCAAGGAAATGTTGCACCATTGTCCATAAGACCAGCAAACAAAAGGAGAAAGAGAAAGCAATTGCAGTGGTCAGGGCTGGGTGTGTGGACTCTGCCTTCTCCACTCTCCCCTCATCAGCTGATTGTGCCTTGGCTATCTCGGAAGCAGAAAGCCTGGCAGGCCATGTGGCTTCTTTTTATCTTCCTGGGAAATTATCTGGAGGCCTGGAAACCCTCTGGATGAGGCCTACATGACCAGTATGGCCCACAGCAGCCAGGTGGGATGGAGAGTCTTTTTGGTTTTCACTGGTGCATGAGCAGGTGGCAGAGGTGCATTGAAGTCAGAGCTTAGGGGACAAAGCCCTGCCCTCAGGGTCCCTCAGTCAGGCTGAGGAGCTCAGCATCAAATAACACAATATTAAGCCCTGAGAGAACCAAACTCTCTTTGTTCTCTTCTTCACATGAGCTGGGAAAAGAGATCAGGACCCCACACACCAACGGCTCTTAGTGCTCCCAAACCCATCTGGAAGTCCCCAGAACCTTACTGGGCTCTGTCTCCTGGTCCATCCTGCTGATCTGAAACTAAATAACAGGTGGGGACCACATCTCGTGCACGTCAACAAAAAAGCAAAAAAAGGCCCTTGTTATCATCACCCAAGCAGACTAAGAGCATTTGGCTTGAAGCAACCCCCCAAAGGCCACCAAAGAAATCCTTGCCCCTCTTTCTGCTGCCCCTCTCACCTATTGAGGGCTTTTAAGGGGTGGTGGGGACATGTGAGTCACCCCCAGCAAGCCAGTGGCTGGGTTTTAGGGCAGAGAGGTCGGGGAATTGGGTGGCTGGGGGTGAACCTCCTGCAGCCCCCCGAGTGCCTGTCTGCTCACCCCTGTCCTCAGGGAAATGAAAAACCCACAGCGGGACAGCCTGGGTAAAATAACACGGACATGCTGACCGCCAAAATCATTTTGCTTAATCCAAAGCACAGCTGGGCACTGCCTTGCTTGCAGGGGTGCTGTCACAGCTGCCATTCTAAGGCAAGAGATCCCAAATTTCACCCTTTCTGAGCTCTGCCAAAACACAGCCCTCCACTGCTAGTTCTGTCCTCATTCCGTGCCTTTAAAATACATCTGAACAAGGAAGAGGGGGAAAAGTGAAAATATAAGCTAGCCTCAGACTTTTCTGCTCTTAGGCTCTTTAGGGTTTTCAAAGTTCACAGTTTCCTTGAGGGAAAAAATAGTTAATGTGTCAAAAAATACCAGACCTCCTGGCTTGGAGCAGGACTTACCGAGTTCACTTGTTAGCTGTGTCAGGGTTTGTCTGCCAATTAAACCTCTCCTAATGAGAAATAAACCATTCATTAAAGAGTAAACATCTGTTTAGAATATGGTGTCCTCCTTCCTCCTAAAAAGCAGCATCACAGGAGCAGCTATTTTTAATGCCGATGGGTTTTAGCTGCAATAAAAAGTCCCTTTTTTTGCAGTATTTAGAAAGAATTGATGTTTGCATAACAAATTAAAGAAACTCAGACTGGGAATGCACACATCTGCAGGATGTCCTCGAGGCACTAACCTTACCCAAGAACACAAAGTCCTTGTTATGATATGCAAACTAATGAATCAGCTGAAGGAAGCATTTATATTTTGACAGTGTTTTAGCTTTCTCTGCCTCAAATTAGCTGTGACTGTGGCTGTGATGGTAAGGTTCTGTGAACTTTCCAGCGAAAATTAGTCTTTCTACTTCTAGTAGTTATCACAGAGGAAATAATTTGCTGAAAAAGTAATAACTGATCTGAAGCTACCCCTTGCACATTTTGATATTTGGTGAAAACACGTTGCAGATCATAACTGTGTTTTGCCTGGGATATGCTAAACTTGTGGTGGTCTCAGCTTGTTTAAACACAAAATTAAATTATGATCAAGTAGCAGAACTGACTGTGTGTGGATAGGCACTCACAGTGGATTTTTGTATATTATTACATAAATAGTAGAAGTAGCTTCATACTTGAAACAGTCCATGTGCTGGGGCTTATTACCTTTTATTCAAAAGATGCTTTGTTGGTTGATATTGTTCTGTCAGAGTGGATTTTTAAGAGACCTGAAAGTCAATTTATTGGCATTTTTGGCTAACATTTATTAATGTCTGCAAAAAGCATTTTGTGCTTCCTTACCCACTGGAGCATCTTTAATTTTCCAAACATCAAGGTCCTTCTTTCTTCTGCCTGGATCTCTGCTCCAGAATAAGTTTGAAAAACATTTACTTGGTTGTAAATAGCTCTTCTGGTTTGTTGGGGTTTTGGTTTGCTTTGCTTTTTTTTAACAGTACTTGGGCTTTACGTTGATGTGCCAAACTCAGACCTTTACTCCTGATCAGGTTGGAGGAAAAGCATATTATGGTGCCTTCTTTGGCTTGTATCACATGGGAGATTCGAGCTTGTGCTGCCGTTGTCCTGGGTGTCTCCAACACGCAGAAATATTTGAGTTGCAGTACGCTTTGTGAAAACATGTCTGCAGCACGCTCCCAGGTGTAATTTTATTCCAGCTGCCTGAGACAGAAGTTCTTTGCTGCACAGCCTGTTTTGGTATCTGGACTCTCTGGCACAATGACCCCAGAGCCAAAAGCTGTGCTGCAGCACAAACACAGGGGGCTGGTGCCCCCTCTGCGGGAAGGGGAACATGCCCTGGGCCATTTACGTGTGCAATGCTCATGCAAAACTCTCATCTAGCCATGCTGGAGAGATTATTTGAAAGAACAGTCTGTATTCTTATTCAAAGTACACAAACACTGCTGACAAGGTCAGTGTCTAGAAGGATTAGCTGGCATGTAAAGGCCAATCATGTAAATAAAGCTCCTCAGGAGTCGCATTAACTTGCCTTGTAGTACACAGGTTTTTTAGTACCTTTCTTCATCTCTTTATTTTGCAAGTAAGCCTTTTTATTTGCTTATGCTGTCTCTCACTTCTTATCTTTCTGTCCCCTTCTCTTTCCTTCTGTAGCATGCTGGCAGGTGATATTTCTAAGTGACATTTCTTCCACCTTGTTTATATGTGTTTCTCTTACTCACTGCTTGAGCATATGGTGAAAAAAGAAGGTGGCCCTTTTCAAGTTTGCATATCCAATAACTGAGGTGTGGTACATTTGCAAAAGACTGCAGTGAGATTAGATGATGAGCACCTTTTCACACCCACATGCACACACATTGTTCTGCCTTGGAAACCTTACCTATACAATTACTTGTTTCTTTAAAAAACATGGAATTATTACTGAGGATTCCAATGTTTCATAACAGGATATGACTATAGTATGAAGCTACTTTGCTTAAATAATTCAGGTCGTAAGCCCACAGCTCCTATCACTGCAGTAGTTTTATTTTAAACTCTTAAAAATAAAACTAAATAATAAATAAAAGTCACTTCTCTTCCATGATAGCGTTCTTTTTTTCTCTGTTTTCCAATGTCTTTTTTTCTAAACTTGAAATCTTTAGAAACATGACACCCAGACAGCTTTGGTTGTTCCAGAAACAGAGATAAGAGCCCTCTTATATTTTTTTTCTCTGTACACTTTACACTACTTTTATACCTTTGAAAGTCTCTGTTGTTGTAAGTGCCAACACCATCTTCACTCATCCATTTTTCACTTCGTGTAAGTTCCCTCTGCACTTAGGAGCTCTTCACCTGCTGCTGCTGGGGCACATCCCCATTCCCAGATCTCCCGTGCCATTGCTACAAGCGCTGCTCTTGCTCCCTGGGGCTGGCCCCAGCCCTGGCTCTGATCCACTCCTCCAGTACTGCACTAACCACTGTTGCTTTGTTTTGTACAGTGACAGTCTTTGCCAGCCTGAAGTGTCTTTCCTCCCTGTTTGGTTGTTTCTGCTTTCCCCTCATTTGTTCCTGGGTAGCAGCCACAACATGCTGCATTTGTGACACAGAAAAAGTTCCAGCCTCAGAGAACCTGCCATATCACATTATTCCTATTCCAATTGTTATTTTATCACAACAGATAATTTTTGCATTCACCTCTCTCTTTCTAACCTCTGTTTCACTGCAGAACACATCTCGTGGCTTCTGTGACTGTATTTGAAAGATGATATATCTAAAATAAATCAAATAGCCACCAGATCCATAAAACATGTATATAATAAAAGACTCGATAAAATTTCCATTCTTTCCCATCCTATTGTGTTTTGCTGTCTAGAGCCAGTATTTGCGGTTTAGTTGCCTTACATTGGTTATTGAAATGTATATTTAGGGATCTAAATAAGCAGCATGCCAAAAAAAAGTGCTCAATGTCTACAGTTTTGTGGATATCTAAAAGATCCTCAGATCAAACCTTAGTAGTGCTTTTTTTTTTTTTTTTAACAAGATTTTGGTGCCAGACTTGGCATTTCCAACTCCATCTGTCCAAAATCCGTGAATCAACAAAATACAGAGACCGGCTTAAGAATTTTGAGATCAAAACCAACTTCAAGAAGAACTAGTTCTGTTTTCCATAATATGTTTTGTTTGGTGATGCTGCAGTCTTTAAAGTTCCATTTTCAAGATGTTTTTCTTCACAACCAGGATGGACAGCAAATGACTTTACTGCCAAATGAGAGCTTCACAGTGCCATGTGAATTCAAGAACTGTGGCTTTTACTATTTTATCGTGCTTGTTTGTAATACTTAAGACTCCTCCCAGGGTTGGTAACAAAGGATTTAACTTTGAAAATTTTAGTGTCTGCATCTGATTACATCTTTTGTAGGACTTCTTATGGGCCTGCACTTTGAAATAGCTCCATATTACTTAGAACTATGAATCTGCTGAAATAAAGCTCTAGGTCTAATCCTACTTACACAACGGAGGTCTTGTGTTTCACAAAAGCAGTGTCACAGAAATATGAGCTTTGAGAAGACACTCTTAGCCCATAAATTAGGTTCTTGGCTATAAGGTTTCTTCTTTAGCTTACTAGGTGAGAGTTATTTGGTGTCACTTTCATTAGTGCAGAATTTGGATCTGTTCTGTTTCCTGGTGGGATTATAATTTTTTGCTTTATTCTCTGGTATGTGTGACCTTCTGTAGATGTGGTACACAGCTGCAGCTGTTAAATCTGTGAAAATCAACATGGAGTAAAAGGTTGTCTTCCTCAGCACTTGATACACTTCAGTGTGTAGTGTCATCTTCAGGGAAAGAAATTGCTGAAACTCTAAGGTTCTTTACATTTATTTTGCTTTAAGATATTACCTCGCTCCTTGTCATGTAAATTCAGATGCTTTCTAAATAGTAGAAGTAGTTTAGATGCTTGTATTTCAGAAAGGATATTCCCTTTAAAGATAAAACCCAGAGCATCTCTCAGGAAATCTCAGGGTTCTCCTTCCCTCCCCTTCAGCTATTCTAGCTTCCCTACCCCACAATTCTTCCATCTGCCACTGTTCCTAGGAATGTATTGCAAAGGTTGCAAAATGCAGGAATTCAACCTGTACCATTAAAATCAATAGGAATTGTCATCAGTGACTTTTATGAAGACTTATATTTTACTAGTAATGCTGGCTTAGCCACTCCTGTTTACCCTTCCCTATCATTTGCTACATCTGAGGGAAAAAAAAAACCCAGTGGCAGTAGGTAAAATCTGTATAATTATTTATATTTTGCTTGCTATCATTTACTTGTATTTCACTCACCCGTTTTTCTTTGTTTATTTTGTTTTACTTATTAATACATATAATATATAGTTTCTTTATTTATACATTTGAAACATGAATGAGCTGGTTGATGTCTGTGACCACACAGCCTGGCTGAAAGAGCAGCAAAGAGACAGTAATTAAAACCTGGGAGGAGGGCCTCTCTAGTACTGCTGCTGGAAGGGTAACGAAGCAGTTGTGACTTCAGCGTGTGGTTCCATGGTTTACATTTTATTCGACTGGGAAGGAGACTGAAGATGTTGCCAGCCCCAGTTTTCCCATAAGCTCCTGCTCTCGAATTGCTGTTTATCTCTTTCTGATACATGCCAATAAAACTGTGAGACTGCGCTGTAAAATGGTCAAGGAAACGGGAGAACATGAGGGTTTTAGAGGCTAATTTTTAAGGATGAGTTTACAGTGCAGCCTCACAGACAGTTGCATCAGCACAATTCAGGATGACAGTGAACAGTGGTGTGGGGGATGCACAAGTGTACAAGAGATGATCTTGGAAGGCAGTTTACAGGCAAAGAAAATGTACCCAGACCCACATCATGTCCCCTGGCCCAGGTGACTTTGAACAGTCATCATGTACCCTTAATGCATGAAATTCACTGGTATTAAAAAGCATCTGCTTCTGTAAAGCAGTTAATAAAACTAGTCCTATTTAACTGGTTATGCAAAATAGCTAACCCATCATTTAAACTTCTGGTTGCGCATTAAAGGCACTCCTTCGTAGGAGACACATAAAATACATTTCAGTGGCACTGCTCAGTGTTGCTAAGTTTGCATAAATGACATGGAATTTGAGATGCAGAATTCCCATTTATTTTCAATGGAATGTAGACTCCCGAGTCATGAAGGCTCTTTAGAAAATTTTTACCCTGTATTATTTTCTTTGGGAAAGTTAAAAAGCC
Organism: Brachypodius melanocephalos; assembly: GCA_013398615.1. Classification (NCBI taxonomy): domain Eukaryota; kingdom Metazoa; phylum Chordata; class Aves; order Passeriformes; family Pycnonotidae; genus Brachypodius; species Brachypodius melanocephalos. The sequence goes on along the minus strand of VZSR01001854.1, from coordinate 1,405,388 downwards.
CACATGCCACCAGCAGTTGTTTAAAGAGAATGCCTACTGTGTTGGGTGCTTAGTCATAAGGATTGAGCATTAGAAGCCTTCCTGTGTCTTTGTGTGTGCGTGTGGCTTTGCCACACATAAATTATCCAGCTTTCCTTTTTCCTCCTACGTGTGGAAAAACATACGGATATTCAAAATACGAGCAAATCATCCGAAACACAAACCCGTGCCTTTTATTCCCACTTCAGATTTCGTCTGGAAGATAGCTTCAGGACCAGCCCTGGTAAAAGAACTGCTTTATGCAAAGCAAAAGAAAAGTATAGTTAAAAACTACTGAGTTGTAAAAGCAGTGGAGCTACAACTCTTTAACATTCAAGCGACTATCTCTAGGAGGGAAGCAGATTATGCGGTATCATATTGCAAAAAAGGCTGTTCGACCCTGTTGCACTTAGAGCTACATATTTACTTTTGTCACTGTATAGCAGCGATTGCACTATATCCTTCCTGCCAGGACACTAGGAGAAACAGAAGGTTAAGTGTAAACGGGGGAGGGGAAAAAAGGAGGGAGAAGCAGCAGGAAAAAGTCTAAAAAGGGAGAAAAGAGCAGCTGAAGAGAAAAGAAAAAAGTTCCTCATCAAGGCAGGAAAAGATCCTAAAGAAACAGAGAGAAACAGATCAAGCACTGCACATATGGGATTACTAATGTAATTGTATTTCATCCTTGATATGACTGAAACCAAGATAGTTTGGTCACAAGAAAATAGATCCATTTTATTAAGCATACATAAAAGTGGGAGGCACAGAGTCTGGCACCAGCATAGCCTAAAGGAATTTCCATGATTTGTGCCATGAATGCTGAATGGGAGACTTGTAAAAAGCACCTTTCTCTTAAGGATAGCTTACTGGAATTTGTAAATATAGCCAAAAAACAACAGACCAACCCTGAAGTAAAATAGTACAAAGTGATGAAAATATCAAGGACCCTTTCACCAGCTATAAAAACCTGCAAAAAAGCACATTTTATTGAGGGAAGCTCAAGCAATCCAGAAGTCACTTGGACTTAGAGGTTTGGGGTGGGGGGTGGTCTCAGGATGTTGGTGAGCAGCAGAAATGGCAGAAGATAACGAGGTCTGGTTTCATAGTCCAGGGTTTCCAGCAGTCAAGCTTTCGTGGGTGGGGGCTGTTGCGGGAACAGGTCCGACAGAAGGCATCCAAACTGGGTTCCTCACAATCACTGCCACTGTCGCCAAGGCAGGTCATGGCATCTTTCTAGGAATTCCAGCATACATCACATCAGGCACTCTCATCAGGTTTGACAACCAGACCTCTCGTGTTTCACTCATTTTATGGAGGACACACCACCCTAATGTTGCCTGGCCATCGCTCTGCTCTTGAGCTGCTTTTACGATGCTGTGCCTCAGCTTCCCTCGGTGTTCCAGTCAAAGGGTCAGCCTGATTAGTGGGAGAGGGGGTTGCCTTGCAGCCAGCATGGTCCCATGTGTGGCAGGGCTCCAGCCAAAGGCACCTGGCCCTGTTTCCATCCTCCTGTGAGGCTCAGCTGCTGTCGAGCACCCAACCATAGCCCAGCACGCAGTCCTACAGGGCAGGGGTGCACTCCACCTCCTCACACAGTCCCATGGGCCAGCCTTCTTGCCTCTCCTATTGTGTGAGCCCATGCCAGAGGTCTGGACAATGTAAAAACTATTTTCCGTTTGCTGCAGAAAGAGCTAGAAGGAATATTCAACTCATTAACAGAATGTCTTGGCTTGAGTAGAAGTGGCATTTTTCTCAAAAATGTGTTAGCTAACTCATTTTAACTACTATATTATATATTCCTGTGCTTAGCAAGTAATGTTTTAATATGTCTTATGAAGTGTACATGAGTCCTAGGAGTGAGCCAACTAAACCATATTAAAGTACAATTTATCCTGTCAATAACAGGAATCTAAAACCTGTTAGCTAACACACCTGAGAAAAGAGAAAGAAAACAAAACTCCTTTTATTCCCATCCACAAGCAGCTCTAGCACTGAAGTAGGTTTGTGGATCTCAAGATGGTCTCAACATGGGAAAGAGTGACAGGCAGCCAAATGGGTGCATTAAGTTACAACTGGCTAAAAATATTGGTTTATAACAGCACAGAAGCCTTTTGAGTCTGGCTCTTCCAAATAAGCTGTATGAAAGGATTGGGAATCTCTGCTGGGACATGCTTTAAAAAAACCCTAGGCTCTTGCTAGACTTTAATGGGAAGCATGAGTCCATAATAATCCAGAGTGCTGAACTGATAAGAAGGAAAGAGACAGAGTGGTACTTCTTTGGCAGTAAAAATAAAAATAACTCCACTGAACCCAGCCAAATTTAGTCCAGAGCAATGAAGAATAGCATCCTGGAGCTGTATTGCCATAATCAGTCGGATAACCAGATGCTTCACTGCCTCTGGAAGATAAATATTAACTGGAGAAAGAAATTCAGAGAATCATTAAGGTTGGGAAAAGCCTCTAAGACCATTGAGTCCAACCATTAACCCAACTGCTGAACTCACCACTAAACCATGTCCATAAGTGTCCCTCCTGCACATCTTTTAAATGCCTTCATGGATGGTAACTCAACCTCTTGACTGGGCAGCCTGTTCCAATGCCTGACCACCCGTTTAATGAAAAATGATTTCCTAATATAAAATCTAAACCTTCCCTGGTACAACTTGAGGTCATTTTCTCTTGTCACATCGCTTGTTACCTGGCAGAAGAACCCAACCCCCACCTGGCCACACCCTCTTTCATGTAGTTTTAGGGAACAAAAGGGTCTCCCCTAAGCCTTCTTTTCTCCAGGCTAAAGAGCCCCAGATCCACCATCTGCTTCTCATAAGACTTGTGCTCCAGGCCTTGGCCAGCTTCATTGCCCTTCTCTGGACACACCCCAGGGGCCAAAACTGAACAGTGGATTCAAGGGCAGCCTCACCAGTGCTGAGTGCAGGGGACTCTCCCAATTCTCCCTAACTCTGCTGTGCTCTCATTTGCTGTAGGAATAGCACTCTTGTTGAACGTGGCACAGCTGTGGGTATCTCTATCAGAAGTGCTGTAATCCCTGGGAAGTTAGGCCTACTCCTCCAGTCATCTGAACTTGTGTTCTTCCACATCAAATTACCCTTTTCCATCACACTGGGACAGCACCCACTATTGAGCAGTGTAAGTCGTCTCCATATATTTATATACCACACAAAACACGCACCTTAGGTAACTCAAATATCATACAGCATAACCTAGGCTTAGCATAGAAAGGATCACAATAAACAATGGTAGGAAAGAGGAAGAATGAAGAATGAAAAGCCATGATGAATATTCCATACACATCAATCTTTACTTCCTTTTATTATAAGTGCTTTAGTCAAGTACCAAAAACTTGAAAGTTTATGAATATTAAGTTTGCCTATAGAGTATCACAGACTAAGGAATTGTCCTAAGGCTGGATATGCAAAGCAAGATCAGTGTGTTCACTAAGAAAGCCTACCTAGTTTCTGGCTTGTAATTGTCACCTGTAAAAAGTCACCTCACTTGCCCCTCCTAAGCAGCAAGCGAGCAGGGATTAAATTCTTTGGCCATATTCCTCCTTGTTCTGCATCTCAGGTGCTTGTTTTTAAGTGGGTAAAACCCTACCCCATGTACCATGTTTGCATTGGCATGAAATGACAGTAAAAGCTGGTGAGTTCCAGTAAGCAGCTGCCTTAATGCAGCTTAAAGAAAGAAAATCCCAGCTTCCTTCTTTGTGTACATGTCTGTGACTAAAGCACAACAAGTGGATGGAGAAGGCACAAGTAGGTGAGAGACAAGGAACAGGTAGTGTTCCTGACAGGAGATGGCAGCTGGGATGCCAAGGAGACATAGAAAAGATGGTCACAGCACAGTGTCCAAATCTATGGCTGAGGGGAGGCAAAAGGGGAAAGGTTATGGAAAAATCAATCTAGGAAGGAACTACTGGAAATTACTTATAAGGTATAGACAAAAACTCTGTATGGCTGTTCCCAGATCCAGATCCTTTGACCAGACTGACAAAAAGTGGTCCTTTATGAATGGTGTTTTCAAGACCTTACAATAATCCCAGCTTTGCTAGTGGGGGAGGATGCACAGGTCCTTCATTATTCCTTCCTCCTCCTCTGTCCCTGCTTGATCAAAACTAACATGCTCTGTGAGGCACACCAAGCTGGAAATCTCAGGTCGTATTACACTCTCACATTTTTCCAGGAATTCATCTGAAGTGGGAAACTGTTAGGAAACCACTGCAGCAAGTAGCCACACCAAAGCAGAGGACAGCAGAGAGAAGGCTGACAGAGAGGGAAGTGGCAAGCCTGCTGTCCCCAGCAATCAGGAGCCTTCCCTGCAGCACAGCCATAGAAAGTGACAGGTGCTCTGTCCTCGCCTGGATTTCCATCTGCTCTTCCATTTCACTCAAGTATTGGAAAGCACAAATTATTCTGATTTGGTTTTTATCTTCGCTCAGTATTCAGGATTGAAACCCAGTTTTCCCAGGCCGTGGTATATTTGCTTTGTATTTGCCACACGGGCAGTAGTGTGACCCTGATGAGTGATGTGGGATATATGAAACAGTTGGCCCACAAGTGGAGTTAGACCTGCTGTCCAGTCATCCCTGGAAAGTGTTTTTGGCTCATCCCATTGTCCATACATGATTTAGTTTCACCACCCGCATAGTCAATAACTGCACCCATGGATCTTCCCATCCAAAAGGATAAAATTAGGTGTAGGAGTTTACCATTTCCATAGTGACTTGATAAATGCAGAGTTCCATCAACTCTCCCTGCTCCCCTCTACACTCTGGAAAGCAGGAGTCCTGAGGATGATTTATCCCTCAGAAATAAAAGCAGGGGTTGCTGTTACTGGTGTTCTGATGATTGTACACAATATCATCACAGCAGAAATTTCCTGGGTTGCCACGTAATAGCATCACCCCAGCAGTCAGCAATGTCCACTTTGGCCAGCTGCAACTTCCCTGGGCCCCTCATACATTCACCTCCCAGTCAGCCCTCCTGCCACAAGGTCCTGACCTCAGTTATGCCAATGGCACCCAGAGAAGTGCCAGGGTTGGGCTGATGTCTGATGTGGTGCCCAGCAAGCACCAGGATTGAGAACAGCTCCACGCCTGAGCTGGCTCTGGGTGGAGGGAAAGGCTTGGGGTTGCTGTGGTGCATGGTACTCCAGCCACAGGCAAAACCACTGACACTGTGCAGGCTCTGTCAGCCTCATCTCCTTCCCCACTGCTGGCTGCTGCATACAGTAGGTCCTTCCAGGGGTAGGCAGATACCTGTGGGTTGACTTGGTTTTGTTTGCTTTATCTAATTACCCCCAGCAACTCATTCTATACAAGGAAAAATGTAGTCTTACACTAACAAAGACTTTTCTGGGCAGTATAAATTATCTTGCTTAGCTGGGATTTCATGAAGTTCTGAAATTAACCCTTTTGTATACTTAATTTTTAAAAGTACCCCTTATTGTATTGTATTAGCAAAACTAGAGCTGTTTGACAATATTTAATAAAGATATTAAAAGAAAAGAAAAAATATCTTTCTTCTGTTCAAAAATATTTTCAAATAATGTGACCAGACTGAATGTGTGGGAGGTGCCACCTGGCAAGCTATGAAAGAAGGAAGTCAGACTTGATCGTCTTCCATTACAGAAACTTTTGCCAAGGTATACAATTCTAAGTGTTTTATAAAACATTGTTTTGTCAGCTTGCTTTGGTAAGCAAAATCTCTCAGTTGATTTAGCATCTGGTACAGTAAAAAAGTCTAATCCAATAGCACATCAGGTAGTGCTGACTTTGGTATCTAGTGTTCCATTTAATACTGCAGAGAATGTACATCCTTAAAATCAGAGTCTGTCGCAAGATAATTTGTTCTCATGGCACCTCTGTTATTATCAGCCAATATCACATGGAAGTGGCCAAGATAATTGCTAATAGTCACAAACTTACCTGTCACCAAGGTACCCTTAATGCAGCTGAGAGGCACTGAATCAGAGATAGCTTAAGCCACCTTCTCTTTCCCTTTGCATACTTAGGCTGCTCAGGGACTTTTTTTTTTCCCCTGCATAATTTAAAGCCTTCTCTTCCTTTGGATCAAGAGGAAAGAGGAAATGGCTTGAAATCCTTCAGGTCCAAAATGTCTTCTACCCTCTGGCTGAACAGCCTTAAGACGCCTTAGAATCCACTATGCCATTCTACAACACCTACAGAGGGAAAGCTGGGCAGTGTGTTTCACTGCACTGCATCATCAGAGACACACTAGGAGAAACACAGTTATGTGGAAGTGTTCTGTAAATATCTCATGAGTATTGTAAACAGTAATCTGCATGCACGAGCTTGGCCTGAGTCAATCAAAATGCTCCAAAATCCCACCCATCCCTAAGGAGGACAAATCCACTGACCTCATCCCTGGAGGGTGGATGGGAGATGACTTTCCTGCAGATAGTGAAGTGCAGCCTGTGGTTGATGCCCTCATTCCTAGGACAGGGAGCAAATGGGAAGACCTGTATGAGCAGAACAGAAGTCCCAGCTGCCCATTTCTCTCTGGGAGCCTGAGGATGAGTCTGAGTTGAAAGTGTGAGTGCAGTAACATGTTCACAAAAGGCTTCCTGCACTATCTCATTCAGCCTTATCCTCAGAACGTGGAAAATATATAACTTAGGACTAGAGGCTGGTACTAAGAGGCAGGATCCTCTTTGGCCTCACTGAACATGAGTCCTCAGAATGAGACTCCAAACCTGCCTAGGAGATAACAAGGGAATCAGCTGAAGTTCATGAAGTGCTCAGACTGAATCACTTCTGTATGACATCTCATCAGCCATCTTTCATCCTTAGTTCTGAACCAGCTGGATTCATATAGGTAGAAATGGTGTCAACATGTGAAAACTGTCTTCAAATAAACCTGGTTTTGGAGGCTCTGGGCACTGGCAGGAGAGTCCAAATCATTAACTTAGTCTGTCAGAGTCTGTACCAGGGCTTCCATTTCTCCCAAAGCTCAATGCTGGCTGAGCCCTCCTTCTGCAGCTCTGCAGCTTCCTTCCATTCAGGAGCTATTGATGCTGTCATGCTGACTCTGGGAACACAGCATCTCAGAAGAATTAAGGACAATAAGAAAGTTCATCATCACATCTGCATGTAAGTATAAATGTTTAGCTATAAAGCTGCATTAGTGGTGAAGAGTCTGGAGCACAACTATTATGAGGAGGGGCTGAGGGAGAAAAGGAGGCTCAGGAGAGACCTTATTGGTCTCTACAACCACCTGAAAGCTGGAAATAGCTTCAAGTTGCACCAGGGGAGGTTTAGATTGGATATAAGGAAACACTTCTTCATTGAAAGGGTTGTCACTGGAACAGGCTGCCAGAGAAGTGGTGGAGCCACCATCCCTGGAGGTGTTTAAAAGATGTGTAGATGTAGCACTTGGGGATATGGGGATATGGTTTAGTGGTGGACTTGGCAGTGCTGGGTTAATGGTTGCACTTGATTATCTTAGAGATCTTTTCCAACCAAAATAATTCTATTATTTGAGCTGAAACAACCAGGCATAACAAAAGCGCCTTTTTTTTTTTTTTTAATTCACAAAGCTTGTCTGAAAGATTAGTGGCTAGACCAGCAATTAGCACAGTTAACAGAAGTAAGTGGAAGTGATTTTTCTTCCATAGTGCAGAGATATTTGAGTTTTGCAGATGCCTCTTTTGGAAGTGGCATTTTTTGTTTCCTGCAATATCCTCCTTAAAGAAAAAGCATCATCCTCCAGGCTGCATTTACAAAGATATGTGGCTTGGATGTATCTCATAATACAAAAATGACATAATTACTTTGCTTCTAGCAAAGTCTATGAACAAAGTGACCCAAAGTCTTGTACTTTCAGGAGTAAAAATAGGTTTACATTATTTCTACTGTCCTTGGTTTGACAAAATGCCATATGCCTCCAGTGTCTGTGAAGCTTATTAGAATAAGGATAAAAACTGAACTCAGAACATAGTTGACTAAGCTAGTCTCTAACTAGAAAGTTTCCTTTTCAGTAAATCCATTGAGATTTTTAAAATTTTTTTTAGTTCAGCAGTATATTAATAATCACTAGAAGTGATAAACCAAGTTGAATAATTTTTTAAAAAAATAAAAATCCTGCATGACTTTGTATTTTTATCTTCTGTTCTATTTTCCAGACACATGAGGAAGGTGCCAAGTAAAATCCTAGCCTTGAGCTGATTGTCAAGTTGGCCAACAACTTAGTCTGAGGTTGTAATACTGGTTTATAACCTGCATGATCCAATTCATCCCCCTTTACTGTTAAAGACAAATGATGGCCTACTGACTAAGGCAGAGATTGAGAGCATCTAGATTTAGTTCTCTGCTTTGCCATGGTCCAGAGAAAGCCATGTGGTTGAAAAGCCTTTGAGGAACTTCACTCCTCCTTTGCAGCTCCTAACCTGCACTCACTTCCAAAACACAGGTCAGATATCTCAGAGGATTTCAATCTTGAGATTTTAGCAGCAGTTCATCCTCTCTGAGAGGAAGGATTATAACTCCTCCCTCTCTCACAGGAAGGAATTCATAAATCTGTGGAACACTAGTAGATTGCAGTGATGGGCTCAGAGTGATCATTCTTCAGGCTCAAAATTAGGCAGAAACTGCTACAGTTAAATAAGATTGTTTGTCTGTACAAAAAGCTGTGGAAACTTAGCTGGAATCTCAAAACCCCATTTTCCACAGATGCAGAAATAATCCATAGAAGCATTTTAGCAGTGAATATTGCTTTGGTGTCTATGTGAAAAAAAAAAAAAAAAAAAAATCCCTCATCTGCTACACACTTTAAAGGTCCTTTCCAACCAAAGTGATTCTATGAGTTTGGCTTTTTCACGTGGCTGTCCTAGAGATAATATTCAGTAATTCAGTAATTCCAAGTGGGCAGCATGGGAGAAGCCCCCTGAGCCTGACAGCCACCCATTACACCAACACACAGCAACAAAGCACATGGGGTAGATGTCTTCTGTTTAAATCTGCAGGTAATTGCCTCATCCACTTACCTGGAGTCTACCAGCTGTAAGTATTTTGCATTCCTTGGGGTAAAGGTAGAGCAGGTATTGCAGCCTTAGCCCAGCTCTTGTGGATAATGCTCCCAAATAGCAGAGTGCAGCCCCCACCATGCTGCTGCTGCCAACCAGCATCAGACATCACACAGTTCATTAGTCAGCTTAAAGACAAGTCCTCTAACCTGAACTGTGGTTTAAAAAAACTGTTTCCCAGTGTTTGTGGCTTCAGATGGAGATACTTCAGGAGTAAAGTATGCTCCTGTAGTAAAGACTGGCCATTTTCAAAAGAGCTTTACAGAATACAGCAAGAATGATCTGCACACATACATATATATATTTACTTTTAAATGATGTATGCTTTTAAAATGGACAGGGACTCCCTCCAAAAGGAATTTATTGCAATTACTATTTATACTTTTAGCAATATTGGAAAGTAAAATCGTATTAGTGTGGTGTTTGATATTGTGATAAACCAGAACAAAAAAATTAATAATTCTCAAAATTCTCATAAATTCTCTAATAATAATTCTCATAATAAAAAAAATTAACAAAATTCTCATAATAATAATACTTCCAGATAACGAATTGCATATTGCTGTCTTCTAAGTATTCTTCCACCTGTATACACATATTTGACCTCACAGTAAAATATAATAACCACATGTGTCTTTTCTATGCTTCTCCAATGCAGAAAGTAGTCCTTAGTCTTGTGGGTTGCATTTTGAATGCCTATTTCAGAAAGAAAAACAATTCATAGTTCCTTTGTTAACACATTGCACAAGTCAGATGTCAACACTAGAATTATTCTCTGCCAATACATTTTCACTTTATAAAACTGAGGAAGATGCAGAAGGGAAATAAATAGGGCAATAACTGCATGATATAATTTAGGGTAAACAGTAAAATGAGCTTCTTATTTGCAGCTTCCCATGGGACATGAGTATAGACAGGGAACTTCCTCTTGTTTCTAAAGCAGAAAACGAAAAAGGAGGGATGGAGGGGCACCAGTCACTAATCTGCAGAGCAGCCATTAAGATAAAAACAGATGGGGGCCTGGCTCAGAGGATTGGTAACAGGATATGGTACCTTTTCCTTCTAAGTTTCTGACTTTAATCAAATTCAGGTTGTTAGCTACTGAAAACTGTGGTATTACCGTTCAATGTGTGTTCAGTGGTCTTTATCAAAAGGGCTATTTGTTGCAGTCCAGTTGAAGTGGCAACCCAGGGTTATTCAAGCAGGGACACTGAGCTTTGGGTACAGAGAATAAAACTCCCCCCCAAAGTAAATCTTAATCTAGCAGCAAAATGAGGAGATGGAGCAGAGCTGCCACCACCACGCTGCTGACTTTGCTACACTGTTTTCTGGCCAGACAGGAGTTGTTTGCAGCTACAGTATCTTTTACTGACAGATCTTCTAATGTAGCATTATCTGATGATGATGCATAATTTATTCCCTCCCTAACGTGAGAACTGCTTCCTGGGCACTGCTACATCCCTTCCCCACCCTTCCCTCTATTTTCTTCCCAGTCTTTCACTTTTTCTCTATATTGTTCTGGTCTACTGACACACTGTTTATTTAAAGCAATCAATAGAGAGTATGGATTAACATCTTTGATTCTGCCATTAAAATCATCTAGGTTTTGTCTCGTGCACAGTTCTTTTTCTGTGTTTCACTCCATCCTGCCATCTTTTCCCCAACTGAACTTAAAGCCTTTAGGTTTCCTCAGAGGGCTGTGGGCAGAGGTGGTGGTTCAGAGGGAGCTCTGGTGCCTGCAGACCAGCTGGGATCCTGCCCTGGGATAGGCAGGAACTCTACCGAGCCCCACTGGGGGCCAGTCCGTGCCTTGGAGACATTGCTCTCTAAAGTGGCAAGCCTAAAACATGCAAAGAAATACTTCCATCTCCGTGAAAAACACCACAGGAATGAAGAGCTCAATCTGATCATTGCAGTAGTTTATTTTAAGTAATAGTGATCTTCTATCTGTTAAAATTCTTTACGTGATTCTTCTTCCAACACATTTTGAGGTGTCTTCTTTTTTTTTTTTTTTTTTGTCCTCCTCCTCAGAGCCTTGGAATAAAGAGAGTGTATTCACCTCACACCAGGTTGGGGTCTCAAGCCTGGTTACTGGCAAGTACCCTAATCTCACCTCAAAGCCCAGCATGCTGAGCAAGTCAAAGAAGGTGTTCAGAATACCTGAGAAATAAATCACAATTGGTATCCAGTTCAACAAAGATGATTTTTCATTTTCTAAGTGACTCAGTCTTTTGAAGAGATACATCATAAAAGGAGAGCAAAGGTAAAACTTTTCAGTCTCTTCTTAGTGATGAATCTATACCTGCCAAGATGCAGACTAGCTGGAAAAGCAGCAAAAACTAGATTTCCCCCTCCACCTTTTCATTTTTTAAATAACTTTAAATTTTAGAATTGAAGAAAAAATAGTTTAATGCCCCATTTTCTCCCCTATCTCACTCTTCCTATCCAATGTTTTTAAACATATTATAAAGTTAATCCAAGAACTCAGTAGTGATTTAAATTCTTTTAATAGCCACTAATAATTACCATTCTGCTACTATTCAGGAATTTCATCTATTTATCTCAATGACAGAATAGGCAGAAACACATAAAGTAAACAGCAAGTCAAATTTGATTAGAGAAGCAGGCACTGAGTTTCATTTCTCAAGGACATTACATTTGTAAAATTAGTATTTGAGAAAGATTTGAAATATCTTCAAACTGGGAAACTAATAAGAGATTTTTTTCCATATTTTTTGTAGAGTTAATACTTCTGGAAATGAATTATTCAACATTTCTTTAATGCTTGAAAAGATAAAGAATATTCTTTTAGCTTTGCAGATATGGGACAGCAGAATATCTACTCCTATAGAAATAAAAAATGTACCTACTTTCTTATTGTTTCCACAATTTGTGTGACACCTTCATATCAGTTAAAAATTCCTTCAGATGTGCATTTTGATATGCAAAGATTGCCAATTGTCTTAGTAACAGCTATTGTATCATTATGCAGAATATAATAGAAAATACAAGACTTTCTACAGCATTTTAAACTAACTGGGAAATGTAATAATGAACTTAAATACAACTTTACAAAATATTATGTTTTTTCCAGACATCAGTTAAAACACTAGGAAAAGGGTTTCATTTTTCATTGCTTCCTTTAGCTTTTTTTACAGTAATTTTCTGCAGAAGATTTGTTTTCTGAGAGCTTAATTTAAAAAAAAAATTCTTGTGTTTTAATATTGAAACTAAAGTTAGGCTAGAAACAGTTGATTAATTTCTAATCATCATTGTTTCAGACAGTATGATGGTACAGATTTAGTACTCATGCCCTTTGGATTAAGCATATAAACCAATATATAAGCTTGGATCTCAAAGAATGTGTCCAGCTGGTAACAGAGAATCAAGAAGGCAATATACTGTAAAGGGTAATGCAAGAAACAGAAAAAAACTGCATAATGACTGTGGTTTTACTTAGCAAAGATGTGTGCAAACAGTTGCTGTTGGCTTTTACTTTGAATACCTGTTGTGGGTGTGTTGGAAGCTTTGGATGTTTCTCTAAAATCAAAGCAAAACAAGGTTTATATTTGGTGAAGCTGGATTATACTCTCAGTTTGGCTCTGAGAAGCAAATTATCACACATTACGCATTATGTCAGCGTAAATATATATTGGCTTAGATGAATTTGAGGGAACCTTTTTATGTATCTAGTCGAAATTTCGAGGTTACGATGAAGAAACAAACCAAGATACTCTGATGCATCATGACATCTCTAACCAAGGGATCTGCTCACTATTGACTCTGAATATGCCCTAATAATATATCCAAGTTACAAACCTTCCTGCATGTGTGCAGCAGAGATTGAGATAAATGCAGTGCTTTCAACTTCTTAGAGGCATGGACCTGACTTGGATGTGTATTGAACTTTCCAGATAAAAACCACTGCAGACATAAGGAGCAAAAGTCATTGAAGGGAAGGCAAGGCACACAAAGCCTGGGGTGCTCCCAGCTCTGCCTCTGATTCACCTTCTGGCCCAAATTAGTCACTTTTCATCCTCAGATATTTTTCTTAACTGTTTAATGAGCATTTCTGATATTTGACTACATATTAGAGGTGCCTAAAGGTCATGGTACAGAAATACTAAGTTTTTTTGGTGCCAAGTCTTTATTGGCAAGTCTTCCCTTGAACACTGGACAGTGTTCAATGAACTCCTGGTAGAACAGGGCTAGTGAGCAAGGCAGGAATAGGACACTTGGAATATTAAACAGATAAGATGAATTAACGGGAAATTTAGATTAAAACTGAGCTAAAGAAGGAAAACCATAAAAGAGGAACAGAAAGGAGCTGAGAAAAAAGGGGTCAGTAGAGATGGGAACAGGAAATGAAAACCACACCTCACATCTTGCAAAGTGTAATCCTTTCTGGATGGCGTTATCCATATGCTGTTATCATGGATTCACTGTTGGAAATAAGGTACATCCTTGTGGTGAGCACCTACCCAAAGAAAACCACAAGTGCCTCATCAGCTTGATGATTTACCATTACCTTCAGCAGGTGAGATGCCGGTGAGATGCTTCAGGTCAGACACTGATGGTGCTGAAACCTCACTTACAACAACAATGGGAAACCAATATGGAAAAATTGAAAAAATATGGCATGGTCCATTTCTGTGGATCACTAAAGGTTTGAACTGTGACTTTTAGAAAAATGAAACAACAACTTTGGGTTTCACGGTACATTTTTGTATGTACAACCAGTACTTGTGCACTGGTTCATGTTAATTAGGCACAGATCCTTGCCTACAGGATACTTTCCTTGCAGGTAAAATCAAAAATAATTGATGAAAATATAAAAATAAAAAATTTCATATACTGACCCCACAATTTTCTACAGAATGAAACAATAATATTATGTTTTGCCACAGCCTAAATCAGATTATTTTTCCTATTCTACCAAATCATATGGTTTATAGAGCTATCATCAAGATGGAGAAATAAACTGGCTATCAGGCACAGAATAAACCATATTTTGTCTTCCAGTAAACACTTAAGCCTCAAACCATCCGATTATCACCAATGGGGAAAAATGTGAAGTTCTTGACAAGTTAGTAAAAGCATCTGGCAAAGGATGGAGATTTTTAAATTTTTAATTTAAAGACCAACTATCATTCTTTCTAAAAATATCTCTAAACAATCAGGTGATCTTCAACACTCCAGATGGGTTAAAATTTTCCGCAGAAAGCTTTTACCAGTCTGCAGTAATCTGTCATGACTCTGCTCAATATGAATAGTGTGGATGAAAAATGTGTGGTTTATTGGTTCACATACCAGCTTTACACAAAATGTGTAAATAAGGAAGCAGAGAAGAATGTGTGGGCATGTGTTTTAATCAAACTTGCCTTGCTCATACACAAAGATTATGGTCTTGAATATGGCATGCAGCCCTCGTGAGTAAAATGTCTAGGGTTCATTTCCTAGTAACTCGATGACTTACTCATTTCCTACCTTGGCCTGTGTAGAGTCCAGAGCTGCCTCTTTATCCATCTGAGGACCACACTATGAGGAAATTAATATTTGGTGTTTCCAGCAATCTCAGATGAGGATGAATGTCATTACTCCTAAGTCTTTATTGTACACAAGTCAAGATCTGCTTTCATGTAAATAACAGTGGCTAAACCAAGGTCTCAATCATTTTTTGTCTCTATGTCTCCCTTTCCTTTAGATAGGAATATCATACAATATCTCCAGCTGGAAAGGACCCTTCTCCTTCTATCCTGAATTTAAAAATGTATGTCCATACACCTAAGAAACACTTTTTATTCAATCCTATCCATCTAGTCACAGTTCATTTCCATTGTTTCAGACAATCTTGAAGACAATGCTTGTCTCTGCATTAATTTAATTGACAAATCATTAGAGTGACATATGTTAATTTGAAAGTAAGGAATATGAACTAGGTGTATTTTAATTTAGTTTACACATCCAGAATGTGCCACACTAAGAAAGGCTTTTTTAGATCTCAGAGAGAATTTTTAAACCTTAGATGCCAAAACCTGTATTTTGGCTCTGAAAGAAAAAGCTTCTGTTACTTAAACTCCAGACAGTGAGGTCAATGTAGGCTAATTCTATTTGGGTGTCCAAAAGCTGGTTTAGGAGGGGAGCATTCAGCATGCTGGGCACAGCTGTGCTAGCAAGGTTTGTAAGAGAGTTGAAGAAGCACTGTGGTGCTCTTCCAGCTTTGGGGAAAAGCTGGTACAGCACACCCTGCAGCAGCCCAGGGCACCAAGTAGATGCTGGAGGGATGTGTCAGTAGCAGAGGCTGAGCTTTAGCGTGTCGAGGACGAGGATAATGAACCTCGTGCCAAAGCAGATTTTTGCTGGGTAAAAGAGATGATTTCTGCTGTAATGAGAGTGCACCTTTGTGGTTATCGAGGGAGTTTATAAAGCCCTGATCGCAAACTAACAAATCCTGGTGTCTTTCCCTCCCTTGTGAATCAGGTTCTTAGAAGGGAGAATTCACTTTATCTCCCTAAATACTTCATTCAACATCGTGTGTTCTTAGGGGTGCTTGTTCCCTGCTCACTCCTTACTTATTTCTTACTCTGCACGCTGGATTTGAGGTCAGGGTGCTTGTACCTCTTAGGAGAGTAGGAGTTGAGCACTGAGACACCTGCCCAAGCCTATCCTTCTGTCTCCTGACTCATACAGGCACTCGGGGAACACCACAAATGCCCTCCCTTGCCACTCGTGGTGCAATGCCAGGGAAGGCAGGTGGAACATTTTGAGTGACCTTTACCCATGGGCTTCCCTTCACTGAAAAGCGTTGCACTCCACATCATTTCAGCACTGGGCAGGCTTTTCCTCCACGTGAGCTTTTGAATGTCTAGAATCCTCTTAATGATAAAGGACTGGTGCAGTAATCAAAGAAAGGGGAAGGAAAAGAGTTAGGAGAGAGGTGTCATTAAGGCTTACTAGGATTTGAGATTTAAATTCTCTTTTTAATTTAAAAAACCCAAGCCAAAGAGTGTGACAGAGAGTGAAAACAGGCTTGTACCTAAAGTTGCTTGAAGGATGTACTAGAAAAACAGCCAAAAAACCTCTTCCATTTCCTAGCTATGCCTTTCTAAGTGACCTTTACTAAGACCTGTTTGCAGTCTCCAGGTCAAATCCCTGGCACTGACAGATAGATTTTCATGGTGTACATCATGATGGACACCAGAAAAGGAGGTGGAGAGCGACAGGAAAAATCTATGGCCACTGCCTGTCACTGCAGAAGAAATCTCCCTATAAATTATGGCTATAACCTTAAGAAAGTTTTGCATTTGTTGTCCCAAAGGGTTAGGTATTTTGTTAAATAAATAAGAATTAAGCACATGTATTTTTTAATATCCTAAGAATTCAGTACACGTGTTGCAATGACATGAAAGTGGCAATATTGGCAATTTTTTTCATTTCTAGAGTTCCACCTGCACACAGAACAATAGCAAGTCCATATCCTCTAACATCTGCTCAGGACAGGGTGATGATGTTATAAATCATGATGGGTACTCAGTCCTTGTCTGCTAACTCACACTGAAATCCACTTCATCCACAATTTGAAGAGGTGTCTACATAAAGGATTGTGTAATTTCTGCAATTTCTTGGGTTTGTGGGAGCTAGTAAGCCTTTGGAAATCACCTTCATTACACAATATACCAACCACAGGAAGGTCTGAAAATGAACACTTTATGATCTGGACTGTATTAATATTAAATAGTCATATATTGTTTAATGAATATAAATACTTTAATAGTATTTTTTTACCAAAGAAAGTAAATAGATGTAAATAGATCTTCATTTACACTTTTCTGGGAATTTTTAGGGAAATTATCAAGTGTGAGTGACTTGAATTTTGTATTTCTTACATAAAAAACCCCAATACAACAAAAAAACAAGAGGCATGAGGTCACTAAGGATTCTTCCTGTTGCTCCATCCATTCTCTTCACTGTCAGTGATATAACAGAAGGAGTTTATAGGAATATGCTTTGTAAGTGGGACTTTTTTCTAATAGTTAAGGTCGTGGAACAAGTTGAAAAGCATGAAATTCTGCTGCATAAATTATCATTAACAATGTGGTTTATTTTTCTTTGGCAGTTGAAATTTTAATGTAATGTTCTGCTGAAATTCCGAGATTCAGTCGAGTTTTAACAAGCTACTGCTAGGAGATTGCATTATTTTTTGTGCATTTGTTATTAAAATTCTTGATAAATCTTGCAAAGATTCTACCTGTGAGCTGTTTTTCACTCTCTAGCTGATATTAAATACTTGCCACCAGAGCTGCATTTTTGATGGTGATTTGTCACATGGTATCATTTCTGCTCCTAGAGTGAATGAATGCAACCTTCATCAGGATCCTTGTCTGAAGCCTCACAAGAAATACATTTCAAAATGGAAGTCATCAGTATGTGTGTGCATAAAATTTTCCATAAAGATATACTAGTACTATTTTCTTGCATGAATGTTTATGACAAGAGGATGCCACGGCTTTCAGCATGGCTGAGATGGATACATATTTTAATACTGAGCAAAATTTAATAGAAGAAGTTTCTGTTGTTCACCCAACTGTGTTTTGTTTTAGTCAGCATTTGTGCAGACAAAGCTAGTCAGGAGCCTGAGAAAAGCCCACAGACAAGGTTCCTGTGACTCCAGTGGCCTTTGTCCCAGCCACTCAGGCTGGGAAGATGGGAATTCTCTGGGCTCTGGGTTGCTCTCCTCAGAGCATATGAAGGTACAGTTTTAGATCTTAAAGGGAAAAACTGAATTTTTCTAACTTTTCTCTGGAACGCTTTCTAACACCTTAAGCTAACAGGTTCCCAGCTTGCTTCCAATCCTGGTTTATAGTTGTTCTTTAGGGTTTAAACAAACTGCAGTGCATTTCTTGAATGCAGTGCTGCCTTCTTTAAAACATCCTGATGCCAGCAGGGTGGCATTGGGCAGCCTCCAGGTGTGCCAGCCTGACCCCAGGCCCTCCAGCCAACTGCTGTAATGGGAGAAAATGGGAGATGCTTGCACATCAGTGTCTTTGTGCACTCATTTGCCCCAAAGGAGTGCAGAAAGGTGGGTCAGTCATTCTGTGAACATGGGCCTGACCCACCCTCTCTGCTGGCTCCTCTGAGCTTTACACTTCTTCGAGCTCTTTTGGTGAAAAGCATGAAATTCTGACATTTCATTCTGGGCAGTCAGTCTTTGACCACTGAGCTCAAACCTCAGCAAGGTCTTGCAGGTGTGGATGAAGGTGTTTGGTGTTAAAACTTGTAGAAAGGGACTACCATGAACAGAA
Source organism: Brachypodius melanocephalos (assembly GCA_013398615.1). Classification (NCBI taxonomy): domain Eukaryota; kingdom Metazoa; phylum Chordata; class Aves; order Passeriformes; family Pycnonotidae; genus Brachypodius; species Brachypodius melanocephalos. The sequence continues at coordinate 1,387,011 of VZSR01001854.1, read as the reverse complement.
ATTTCCCCAGTGGTTCTTCCCATATCACATGAATGGCCATGCAACCATCCTGGGAGCCCAGAAGGAATGTGATTGGTGCTCTCTGTGACCCCAGTCACCCTTGCACACTATAGCTTCCATGAAAGATCAGCTTTTACCAAGGTGGCTGTTCCCTGGATGGACTCCTGGGAGTGCAGACCATAGTCACAGAGGTAGCTGCCTGTGAGTCATTTCTCCTGCATGTCATTCCAGGTGAACCCAGGGGATTTCTGTGTTATCCCGGGAGGGTGGGTGGCTGGCCAGGGCAGCCTGACTGAGAGAGGAGGGTGGAAAAGCCTGCAGCATCCTTCCACATGAGGATCTGCTGCTAATATCTGACCCATTCCTGTAAATTGTCCTAGTATGCAAAAACAATTAATGCTTCATCTATAGGTTTTGTATATGTGGCAGCCAGAAAAAGGCTGAGTGTGATTTGAGGGAGGAGTGGGATCTGAAAGCCGTAGATGCTGCTTTAAATCTTTTCTCCAGCACTGATGATAATGAGTGATGTAAGCCATTCCCTCGGACTGATGATTAATCCTAATGAATATGTTGCATACGTATGTTTCACGGCTGTCATTAAGCTTCCATTTTAACTGCTCTTCCCCTTTACCCACTCCCACCCATGCCTGCAATCTGCAAACTCTTATTCCCTGTAGGTATTTTGATAGAGAAACAGACAGGTAACGATCCCGATGTCAGACTGTAAGCCATGCAACTGTCAGTTCATATTGTGTCTGACAGCCATTGACAGCTTGCTCCTTCAATTTTACTAAGATTAATATTCTTCACATGTTTTATTTATATTTACTGATCTTTCTGCAGTGAATTTTTAAAGAGGCGTTTTAACGTTAAAACCCCCTGTTAAAAACCAAATCTGCATTTTCTTCAAAATTTGGGTTCAAATTTCACGGTACTGCTTGTGGAATTTTTGCACATTGCTAATGGCATGATCTCATGTACGGTGCTCTATCCATACAGTGGTCAATAAGGCTTGTTCCTATAAACCCCCAGCATCATCATCTGGGAACCTCCTCATCCCTGGAAGCGCATCCACACATGGTTAACTTGACACAAGGCAGTAGTTTCACGGAAGACAACTGCTCAGATGCATAAAATTATCCACATGTGCAAGCATTTGAAAGCTCCAATTTCTGTAAGAGTAACATTGTCACCAGAGTAATGCTTTTGAGCTTCAAACTATTCACACCAGCACATGCCTGCAAGATCACACTTCAGGCTCTCTGGCAAAACTCTTGTACTGTTCTGTCCATTTGAGGCAGTTCACCTTATCTCTGGATGCTTGAATTGAAATAGAAACACATTGGGATGCTGAAATTGTAAATGTTACAGGGGAAATTACACTTAAGTCAAAAGGGTTTTAAACAAGACAGAAATACTTGGAAATTTGGAAAAAAATCTTTCTAATTTTATGATCATTTTAATATAAATAGCAATAGGGTATTCAGCTAATTTATATGAAAATAATGTTTGAAAAATGTAATATTTATATCTGCGTATATAAATTTATAACGTTACATTGTGTAAATACAAAGGCAAAAACTTAAACTTGATTTCTATGGTATGTCTGCTTTAAAAGACATTAGTCAAATCTTCTACTCCTTACTCGAAGATTTTGATCATGTGTCCTATCTGAGTGCAGGCTGACTTATTTGACCCAATTTAAGGAAATTCAGATCCCCATCTTCACACATCTATTATTTGGAAAATTTCCACTTCAGGACTTCTTCTAACCTTTCTGATCTTTCCAACTGCATGTCTCTTAACTTCATAAATTTGCCAATTCTGACCTCATCTAGCCATGAGATTACAGGGATGGTTTATCTCTTTTCTTCCCTTCCTTTCTCTCCAAATCTGTATCATCATGTTTTTCCTATTGCCATGGCAATACAGCTAAGTATACAGAAAAATGCAACAAGCCAACTGCATGTAAAAAAGTTTGCACAGAGACAGAATTGCTAACTAAACAAGGGGCATTGCTGATACATGGCTCCTGCAGGGATATTGGTGGTGGGGGAGAATCCCTTTTTATCACCTCTCATTACCAAGCAAAGTGAAAACACAAACAGGAGACAAGACACATCAGGATTTCCAGAAGAGTCACAGGAAGGGATATCAGCATCAAGTAGGACCAGCCACATGGAAGTTGATGTTTTCTTCACATCATGTAGACCTCCAGCAGCCTCCAACGAAAATATGGGTGATTTAGCACTTTTTCACCGAAAATAACCCAGTCCTGGGCCTCAGAGAGGGGCTGTATTGTTAACTTGGAAACAGTGGCACAAACAATCAAGGGCACAGAAAAATCAATGAATTTGTGAAAAGCCCCTCCATTTTGCCTAGTAATTCTCTCCATATGCTTACATGTGAAATTAATAGTAATTCATCCTTCAGTGACAAATCTTTTTAGCCCAAATAATTGTAATAAAAGAATTAAAACAGAGATGCCTTTGATTTTTCTTAATGTAAGATGAAAAATTAGATGAACAAGCTGTAGTTTCTTACTTTTTTTAAAATTTGATTTAATTTACATTTTGTTAATTAATTATTTTTTACTGAGAAGAGGTTTGTCTTATTTTCAGCAAAAGGAATGCTGATTGTTCTCCTAGGGATATTATAAGAATGTCAAGGAAAGCCATAAATATTTTATAAAGACTGATAATAGAGTTTTCTGTGCTAAGGAAAAGTCAATGATTTTTAAAAAGGGATACAGAATGATTTTCTGACTAACTGCAAAAATGAGATGGCAGTAATTTTAGCATTAGCTAATAAATATTGACATTTGTATTTCAATGAGTGTAATCAGGCTTTGGTTGGATATGGAAAGTCATGATTTTTTCATCACTATTATTATAAAAGCTTGACTATTTCCACCAAAGATATTAAACAATCTTTGCAGGAAGCCTCGGTAACTTCTCAGAATAAATCCAGTAAGACTATGCAAGAAATAACATGCATCATATTGAGAGCTCAACTATTTTGCTCTCTCACTTAAAAACAACATTGTGCAACAAGCATCCTCACACAAAAGCAGTCTGCATGCAAAATGATCTGGTTCAAATGAGAGCTTTGGGCATATAGGTAACCTGATGCCCTCAGCATACTTTACCTCGTTTTATCTCATAGCTATTCAAATTTACCAGTTAGGGGAAAAAAAAGACCTAGAAAATATCCAGGGGTCACTCAGAGTCTGAAATGTCAGCTGTTATTCATGGTAGTAGCCTATTATTGCAGAGACGGTCAAAAAAGTAATTATTCTGTGATGACTTCTCAGATTTACAAAAGATTTACAAAAGCCATTAGTCCCAAAGTTACCACCCTTCCACCAAAGCCAAAATCCCAAACTGTTTCACAATTGCTACATTTCTGGTGAAGGATCCCCCTGGGATACCTGGTATTTGATGAATTAAAAATGACATCATTCTTGTTGGCTTTAGGGCTGATAATTGCTGTCTGCTGAGAACAAACAGCAGTGAATGGTGGCAGAGGGGAGCCAGCTGAAACCCAGAGCTTTGGTTACGAGTTCATTAGGGAGCGCGTCTGAAACGAACGGGCCAGATTTTAAAATTGACTTGTTTTTACAGTGCAGACGATTTTCAACAGAAGATTCTCGAGCAGTGACACTGTTTCCTCACAAAACAACCCCCAGTTTCCACACAGTGTATTTTCCAGGGCAGCACATCTGTCTCCTTGGTTGCCCGCTCTTCAAGAGTCTCTCCTGTGGTAGCACGGATACCCAGTGAGCTGGACTGGGAAGAGAACTGGCTGAAAAACAGCCTGTTTTGGATAATATTTAGCTGGATTAATTTCTTGAATGAGGTGAAATTTTTAAAAATAAACCATGAGAGTGGGAAAACTGAGGCTGGCTTGCACAAGAAATGCTGCTTGCTGATGGGAGCCACGACCCCCGTCTCTGTGAGTGCCACCGTGCCATCCTCACCTTGGACTTGGTGACGTATTTCCAGACCTTGCCCTTTTGCTGGCCCTGGTGCTCCCCTGACCTCCCTGTGACTCAATTTAAAGTCTGAAATCAACTGAAAAGCAACACAGAGAAAAAAAGGAAAAAGAAAAAAGGCTATTTGTTTAAATTGGCTCAATAAGGGGTCAGATAAGCAGCAGCACTACTGCACTTCTGTGCATCAGCAACATGTGGCATAGTCCAGGGAAAAGGGAGGACCCTCACTGGCTTGACCAATTTAAACTGCCTTGAAACAGCCCCCTGCATGTCTTGCCAGGGGCTGTGTAATAGAAAGAGGAGCATTTCTGCATCCCAGTGTTTAGTCCTGGCTAATTTTAAAACATAATGTAAAAAGGCTTCCTTCCTTTAAAAGCATGGGACTCATGACCCTTTCTTTTATAAATACACACGCACATACAGATCCACAGAGTATAAATTAATCTGGAAAATGTGTTGATTTATAAGAGGAGGGAAGAGGAAATCTAAACAACATCATTTAGTCTTGGCAATACCAAGAATGCCAAGGCTAGTTTTCCCCTGCTTGTAGATGAGGAAGTTGGAAGCTTTTGAGGGAGGGACTGGGATTATATTATGAGCTTTTTCACAGTTTAGATGAACTGAGAGGGTGATACTGGAATTTTAAGGAAAGGTTTTTTTCCTCCTATGTGATTCTGCATGCTCAATTTTAACAGCTGTTGCAAGCAAGAAGAAAACATATTTCTCCCACTACATCTTTTGATTCCACCAGATGAACTGAGTTTCTCTGGCATTATTTCTTTTTACGAAAATTCATAAAACCAGGCACTTAAATTTAACCCAGATACAACTCTGTTGATTCAAAATTACATTAAAACAAAGGTCAGATTTGCCCAAACCTTTTAATTGCTCATGACCCCATTATTTTCTGCTCCCCTCGCCTCCCCCCTTAACTGGTTGTCCTATTGTTTCACTAGGGATTGACAAATACCCTAGGACTGGCAAATACAAGGACTGCTCTTTTGACCCTTTGTCCTATTCCCTGATTTAAAAAATAACAAGAGAGGGGATGGATGTAGGGAGAAGCCTCAGAGGGGTTTGTTTGTTTGTTTGTTTGTTTGTTTGTTTGTTTTTCCCCAGCATCCCTGTAGGTTGCTAGTGTTATACTGGGTGTTTTCAGGAAAAGATGGGAATACAAGCCAGTCGATTCCCTTCAGCTTCACTTTCCTGGGACAATGTAAACATCCAATTGCCCTGTGAACCCTCCCATCTGATTTTATTGGATTTGTTTTCCCCCGTTTTTCCCTGTTTATCATCATTTTTATACATATTCGTCCTCATGTTATATTTTTGCTATCAGCTAGGGCAACAAACAGGCTTTTACTGTCCTGTGAGCCCCACGCAGGGGAGCAGGAGTGGGCAGCACCCAGCCCACCATGTCCCCTCCTGTGGCACCAAGTCCCCTGCACCACAGTGGGATTTACTCCCTAAAGAGATCAGGTTCCTACTCTGTCCTCCTTCCCCTTCAGACTTGTGCTTTGGTTTGTGACTGTGAGCTCCTGTCACCCCCGTGTCCAGCAGAACCCACCTGGGAGCTGCTGCCAACCCCAGTTGGTCCCGCTCACACATAGAGGCATCATGGTTGGTTTCAATTGTGGCAGATTTTTCTACCAAGAGATTTCCCACCTCAGAGGCCCCCTTTGGGGGTTTGTATCACCATGAGATAGGACTGACTGGGATTGAATCTGACCCCCTGTTTATGTTCAAATAGCAGTAAAGATGCAGACAAACATAATAACACGCGCTTGCACCTCCTCTGCTGTGCTGTGGTTCCAGAAATGCTGAAACTGGTGTCTGAGCACTTCGAGCCCTGCTTTCAGTGAATTTGAAATGCATTCATTAAATTGCAGCTTTTGCTGAACCTGTCAAGAAGGGTTTCTGCCCCAAATGGAAACTGTCCAAAAAATTATGCATGGCCATTTTAAAGTTATGCAAGGTTAGAAAATACAAACAAAATAAGCCAAAACAAAAGAGGGACAATTGAATGGCTGCAGGACAAAACTGTGAGCTAGGAGAGTCCATTCCCTTCAGTTATGCCCACTTAGTCACGTGAAATCAGGGCAGTGGTGAGTTGCACGAGGATGAGGTGGGGGCCATCCCCTTCACCACAGAAATTTGGATTCCAGTTTTCTAAGTGTTTTGAATCCTGACGTCATTTTAGACTAATAGCTGGGGTTAAAATAAAATGCTTCATTGAACTAGGTGGGTGTGTGAAAGGGTTCTTTTTTTATCTGCTGCTCTGGGGAAAATCAGGAGGACAGGCTGGGATTCAGTGCTCATATTAGTCCGTGCTGCTGCCTGTGCTAGCAGACAGGTGACCCAACATCAAGGGCCCTTCCCTTTTCTTCCCCAAACATGAGCCACAACTATTGTGTTGAGAACGCAGAGAAATATTAAGTGTCCTCTGATTAATAGGTGGGTTTTTTTGAGTTTCGTGCGTTGATGAATTCTGGGGGTGCCTGGGAGACAGTTGTGATTCCTAGCTTTGCTGGATCTGTTTTCTGGGATACTTCAAACTAATAAATCTTCAGAGCCATCAGCAGCTCCTCATTCCTCGGAGCCCTCTTTTCCCCACTGCCCCCCAAACTGGCCCTGTGACATACCTTGCAGCTCCTGTTTTTTAGTGTTTTTCCCCTTCATTAGCTGAATTCTAAGCTCATTTAATCTCTGCTCACTGGATTAGTAAAAACTTTTTTGTCTTCTTGTGAGCCGCACTTTTTCTGATCCCTAATTTTAAGTGCCCAACGAGCAAGTCAAAAAAGAAATATTAAGGTTTCCTGGCTATGACTGTGAAATCAAATCAGCCATGAGTGACAAATCGGTTTTATTGGTGAAACTTGCTAAAATCAATGACTAATTTTTAATTTTTTTTTTCATTTAAGTTCATTCAGCTAAGAATTCTGAAAGGGTTTTGCAAAAAGTCTAAAAAAACCCTCTCATCTCTCTATATAAAAACTTGTCTCCAGAGAAAATTCTCTCAAAATGCAGAAAACAGCCATATAATTTAGAACCTGTGGGTTTAACTTTGACAAGGCATGACAACCATTTTGCAAGCTTGAAGGCGTTTTAGAACCACTGTAGACCAAAGCTACCAAGATATTGAAAATTAGGGCTCCAAGCCCAAGAACAAACTCTGTGTACTCTGTGCCAAGTACAGCCTCTCTGTGTACCTATTGCAGCACACACATTACCTTGTGTTGGGAGAACATCACTCCCTTTCTTATCCAGGGAAGATTGGAACACATAGCTGCAGCAAGGCATCAAAAAGCTGGAGTTTGGCTGTAGCCTCTTATAGAGAGGAGATTCCTGGTTAGGAATTAGAATACTCTGGTTTGTCCTGGTGTAATTTGATGAACAATTTTCAGGAAGGCTTCCAGCAACCTCTCTTCCCTATCCCCTGCCATTGCATCATCTTGGCCTTGGCCCTTACTGATTGTTCCTGCCTTACAGTGATATGGGTGAGAGAGCTGAATACCTGAGAAAATCATCATTTATTCTTGTATTTTCTATTTGTTTGTCTATTTTATCTTTCCTGGCTGCTTTTTTGTTTCCAGGGAATCATGTCCATCACCCTTCTACACAACCAGGAAAACAGCACAGGATGGATAGCACAGGAGGCAGAAGTTGCTGCTGAGGGTCAGAAATTGCTTAAGGTAGCCAAAGCATCCTCCAGCTCATTGAGGGCTAGGTAAATGCCTTCAGACAACTGGTCACCACAGCCTGCTATGGTTATTATACCTATATATTTATCTGGATGTCTGCAACCTTATTTTCTGCTGAATTGTCCCTAACTTATACCAAAGCAATGTGAATGCAGTCTGTCTGCAGAACACTGCTGCCTGACTGCTGCTTTGACTTGCTTTGCACAGCTGTGAATACAAGGCAGAAGGCAGCAAAAAATTACAAGCAGAGTAGCTAAGGATGTTATAAACAATGTCTGTGAGGTTGACTTAAATTTAGCTTATGTTTCTCAAGAGTCATTAATGATAGATTACTTTGCATTCTTAGAAATGGGGGTGGGGGTGCAGGAGGAGAGTATCCATGTAAATTGACACTGTTATCAAAACAACAAAAGAAATCCCTGGAGGCCATTTAGATGCTGTTGAAACCAGATTTCCAAAACTACCTTAATGGTATTCTTCTTGTTAGTGTATTAAAGCATGTATGCAAAGGTAACAGCAATAATAACAGAAGACACAAAAGTTGCGTGCAAGCGATGTGTGCTGTGCATTCCTCTTGATCTTCTCCCTCCTCCTTTGCTTCCCAAGGTACTTATATATGTGTGCTGCTCTGATGTGACTCCTTTCAAAGGAATAATTGCAGACAACAGGCTTTGCTCTGCTTTATTGGCAGCTTAAGGCATTCAAGCACTGCAAGGATTAAGTCTTATATCTTGAGGGACACCTTTCTGTTTTATGTGCTTGGGAAAGCTGGTGGGTATCAGAGATCCATGGGCAGGTGTGCAACTGCCTGAAATATGAAAGATTTTCCAGAATGACTCAGTGTTTCTCTTTCCATGTTCAAACTTACACTTAAGTTTCCCTCAAAACCTTTTTCCCCCAGACACTCTCAGGTGCAAGGTTCTTTAGGTGTCACCTTAACCCAACATCTCTTCCCCACGCTCTGCTCCTTGGACACAGTGCTGCCTATCAATGCAGAACATAATGGACAAATGTTTCTTATTCTTATTATGGTTAAAATGCATTTTCCAATTACATGAGTATATAACATTTCCTAAACAAATTGTCTAATTTTGTATAGATAGGCTGCTTTTTAATAGGATGCCCCAACTGACAATTACCATACGATTCCTAAGGCCAAGAATCACAAACATGTCCTTAATCTCCTAATGAAAATATCTGATCTCCTCCATACTTCATTGTAGAAATCCCTGCCTTTTTTTTTTTTTTTCACATTTTACTAAGTTCAGGTAGCTGATCGTTTTGGAAACAATTAAATCAAAGTCCATGGGACTTTCTACAGCTATACTTAATAGAGAAAGGTGGAGTCCTTCCTGCTGGTTAAATAGGTTGTGCAATGCACAGCTATTTTTATTTTTGTGTGAAAGTGGGGTTTTGAAACCTTAAAAATAAATGATGGACTTGGCAGAAGAAAAATACTTGCTTATAAATCAGCACAAATGTAGTGCGCTGTATTTACTTTGTGGTGTGTAACTAAATTTGTATTTTGATTCAGGGGTTTACCCTGATAGATTAATCTATGTTTAGTGAGAGAAGAAATTCATGCTACCTGTTTCAACAGTGAATTTGCATTAAATAGGATGGGTAAGAGAAAAGCTGAATACCCCATTTGCACATTAAAAGCTGATCATTAATCCTATATTTTAACTCTACAACTGTCAGGAGCTATTATTTCCCAAAGAGCCTGACAGTTCAAGGGATAAACTGGAGTGGGTCCCATTATAAAGGTCTATGAATAGACGTCAGAATAGTTTGTGCATCAAACCCCAAAGGCTATTAGATGTGATACTTTAAGAATCAATTTGTAGCTAAGTTAAAATGAAGGGATGTGAAGCTTCAGACAGATTTTAATAAAGCGGAAAATCTAACATATAGAGAGGCATTTAAAATAAAAAAATAGACAGATGTAAAGATTTTGAAAAATATGTATTATTAAGCATAAAATAACCCCCAACATTGATTTTCAGCCCAGTGCTTGAAAAACTGTGCCACAGCAACGAGATCAAATAAGGAGAGGTGCTGAAATGCTGCTTTCAAAATTATGTTTTCAAGTGACTCTAGAGTAGATCAATAAGAGAGCTGATAGCTTACGAGCTTCTGAGACAAGTTGACAAACGCAAGGCAAGAAAAGAGGACCAAAGAGCTGTCTTCGTACAAAAAATTAGTTTCCAACAGGACATCCTGCTGAGTTTTATCTGAGTTCATTAGGCTTGAAGACTGAGATCTGCTAATTCCACATGAAAAGTTCCAGACATTTGCAAAACCAAATCAAATGTGATGCTGTATTTAAGCTTGTTAAGAAGTTGAAGTTAACACTAAAACCTGCTTAAATAGGCTCTCAGGAAATAACGCTGCACAAGCTCTACCGTACTCACCCTTTCAGAAAACCATAGGAAATCATGTAAGCTCTGGGCAGTTCATGTGAAGCTTTTAAAGCACCACACTCGACTGGCCCTCCAAAAAACAAATGTTGGGAGAAGAACATGATCCCACAGTACGTTACTTTGGTTTTCTCCCAAGGGGTCTCAAATGATGTCAGGGAATCAGGACCAATGCATACAATTACAAGGACAGGAGTACAGAAAGACTGACATCCTCACTGTACTGGGAACAACTTTGTTCTCTCTCATTTATTTCTACAATTTCTTGCTCTTAGGTAGTTTATATCCTGAAGTCCTTGAAACAGGATGTGTCTTTAAAATTATACGTCTTCCCCTGTGCTCTGAAAGTTAATTTTTGTTTATTATTCAAAGTAGGCTACTGAAATTAGATCTCATAAAAATGAAATGGTTCATTTCCATAGCTGAAAGTGGAGCTCCTTGCATACTGAAGCTGGAAGAGGTGAAGACAAAGAGAAGTTTATTGTAGACAGTTCCCCCCGGTTGTTCTGTTAAAAGCCTGCTGAGACATGAATGGAAACTCCAGAAAGCCTCTTACTCTGTACTTCAGTGATATCACACATTTTAATATCCCAGGGAGGATAGCTGAAAGCTCTATGCTGTGGGTTGTTCATAATGTCCAGTAAATCATTGTCTCTGATAATTTTAGATAAGCTATTCCTGCCTTTTTTATATTATTAAGTCCTTGTCCACCATTATTTTATTATTTCAAACTGGAGACAAGCTACTTACAGACACGTGGATGTGTGAATATATAAATTTAAGGGACTAGGCTCTTTACTGTGTTCTTAAGTCATGTAGACATACTTATATAAAAAGTTCCAATAGTGAGGATTCCAATACTCAGTCTGTTCACTTGGCCCCTTGTATGTGTGGTTTATGGTATCATCTTTAATTGCACAGCCACATAATAACTTTATTCAAATGCTTCTCTCAAAAAGAAATAATTAAATTTTTCATGAGCTTTTCTGTGGTGACCAGTTCTGCAGTATTTGAATGCTTCACGAACATAAATTAATTTATCTCCCATTTGGCAGTTGCTGTTGGAACTCATCCCAACGTTACTGCTTTGAGTTCATAGTATAGTGAAATTTTGGCTTTGCCCATGTAATCTACCCTAGAATAATATATTCAAGCATGGAATAGTGGGACACTGTAGTCTATAACTGAGGACGTGGCATATGTGGTTCAGTCGGTGCTACCAGCTGTGAGAAACCTGAGCATCCTCAGTTACAGCAGAATCTTAGAATTTAGCGACTCCAATCGAAGAGGTAGTGATGGAGCATGTGCAAACTGTGATTTTTCACAGACTTATAACACAGCCAAATGTGTAACGAGAATAGCAAAAAGCAAAGCCCTAGCATAAAGAGACTTCAGATTTTTCAGACTCTGGCTTCAAATTGTGAAGGTGCTAGAACAATTCCCAGAGAAAATCCAGACTGTTTATTGATAAGCAAAACAACTTGCTTTCTGTTTCAGAAACAGCTAAACAGTTTTGGCTGAAATTGTCATTAGCATTTAGGCCTAAATTAGATGCTGCACGAAATGACAGCAGAAATGGCTAACCTGATGAAATTTAGCTGTCTGTGAAGACAGGCTTATAAAGGTAGAGCGTGAGGCAATTTTTTCTTTTCACAGTGCACCTACACAAACGTATAATAATCTCATCGCACATAATGCCGTACATTTGATATGATGTGTGTGTGTGTGTATTTGCACAGGGCTGGAAATGTGCTTGTGCAAATATACACAGAGAGATCAAATGTTTTGTCATGCTCAAGATTAGCACCTATAGATAGCCACCGTGTGTAATTCGGGATCAGTTATGCAAGCACACAAGCCTTCTGCTCGTGAGCCACTCAGCAACAATGCTACCTCCGACTGCAGTCAGAACAGGACAGTCAGGATCATAATCTTATTAAAGGAGAATAGATGCAGAAATCATGTCCTACTTTTGTTAAATGCAGCACTGGGAGGTTACATGGCTTGCGCACGCTTTGACATGCTCGTCGTGTGTCTGCCTTGCAAAAATGATTTGATTTATTTGCGAAATTCTAAATTTTACCATTAACAGAATTTTCTCCCTTAGGCCTATAAATCCGGGTATATATTAAATGGGAAGGCTTGTGTTCATCATCTGTAAGAAGTTCTTGTTGTCTTTATTGCAGAGAGCCAAGCATAATCACCACAAGAAGAAACAATCCGGTTCAGCAGCAGCCTCGGCAGGAAAGCTGACTGCCAGGTGCATGAAGTGTAAGGATATCTGTGCTGGCTATGTACGCACCAAGGGTTTGATTTGCATTAAAACAGTGCTGAGTTGGAGGGAAAAGAATGGGAGAAAGGACAGGTAGGCACCTACCCCACCACCGTCTCTCTGCCTGCTGAAAAGGTTTGGGTTTCATGGCAGAAACACAAATACAGAGTGAAGATAAATAATTAAAGCCTGGCATAATGGACCAAAGTAATTTCTTGTTATTGGGAGAGTATTTTTTTGTGTGTATGTGTGTGTGTAAAAGATGAAGCTCATTTTGAAAAATTTAAATGTGTTAAAGCATTCTAGCATTTCTTCCAGTATTGGCAGAACTTAAATTACCTTGGGGGAAAAAAAAAATTACCCAACAACACTGAGCACATGGGCTTATCTGCAACCTAATACTGTTATTGTAAGGGTTTGTACAGCTCACTTCCTGCCTTTAGGCTTACAAACCAGGATATTTAAATTACAAAGACAATGAAGAAATGAGGGAAAATGCTCTTGATACTAAAATTTTTCTAGTTGTTCTAATTCCCCATGAAGTGAGTAGCAGAATTAATCAGTAAACACAAGGTTGTGCCTGGAAATGAACTACAGGCAAACTAAAGGCAGCAAGGCAGGTTCAGGGTTTATCAGTTGTCCCACTATGCTGTGAAAAGCATGGAACTTAGGAGTATAATGGCAGCTACAACCCTTTACTGCTGTTAGCTGTCTGTCACTGTTTCCATTGTTAACTTGGTCTGCAGGGTTTAATATCTCACCTGTATCAAATTGCGTCAGGTCAAAACTTAGCTCACAGGTGTGTCTGGATGGTACTCCTTAAAAAAAAATTAAATTTTATCAACTAGAGCTGGGTTGAGGACTATTTTTAAAAAACTATATTATTTTATTGATATTGATTTTTTTCCTATTCACTTCCCAGATCTGAACACAAACAAACATTTAACTTTTCACTGAAAAATCCTCTAAATATAATTCAATTGGTCCATCGAATCTTTTCGTTAATATTCAGTTTGTGTTGACGGAGATATTTTTATCTTAGAGGTCTTTATCTGAGTGAACTCTTCCTCCTCACATTTTCCTGATCTACTTTCTTGGAGCACTGCAAGAAAACCTGCACTGGATGTGCAGACCTTGTTTTTTTCCTCTGGTGCATGTTTGGGACAGAGTCTCTGTTCTGTTCAAAGTATATTTATTCTCTTTTAGCTGGGTGACTGACTCTGGTTATGCAGCCAACGCAAAGAAGGTGCAAAACCACTTTCAGCAGAGATTGCTGAATGGATACAACCCTGCTATGTGAGGTACCAATGCCAAAACACAATTCCAAGCACAGGTACCAAGCATGACTTGTGCCACAGTTTGCTCTGCCAGGGTCAGCAAAGGTCTCAGGATATTTCATTACAGCAGTAGTGAGCACAGCTCTCTGAAAGTACCGGCCCATTCTGCAGCAACAAGGAAATGAGGCTCAGGGAGAAGGAAAACTGGCTTATGCAGCGAGTGGAGTGTCCTCCCCAGACCCAGAACATATGGCTGCAATGGGGATTAGACCCAGCACAGTGCTTTGGGAGCAGGGCAGAGATGTGTTATTCCTGCATCCCCTGCTGAGGCAGCTTCAGTGATATGCAGGGAGAGGAGACCATGGCACGCATCACCCTGCTGACAGAGAGGTGCAGATGCAGCCACAGGCAGCCAGTAATTGCCTGGCACTGAGATCAGCCACATCAGCTCTGCTCAGTGGTGCAGTCCTTCCCCTCTCCTCACTTACCTGTGCTGCATGGTGTGAAGAGAGGATGAGTCCTACCAACCCTTGGAAAGGACTAAGTATCTACTCGTGAGCAGTTTGAGTGAAATTCAACTTGGATTAATAGCTGGAGTTCTAAACCCGTTTTGCATTAGTGATGAAAAAAAGGCGTTAGTACATGGATGAATGTAACTTATTCATGGGTTCATGGGCCCTAAGATCAGGGAGTGAAGGACTCCGCAATAGCTTTGATGGTTACATTCTTCCTTTCATATCTCTGATTAAGTTTAAGTGTAAAACTCATGGAATTTCCCATTAACTGTACATCTGAGGAAGTTGCTGAATGCACTTATGCAAGTCCAGATAAGAAATTTAAGTTATACAAACTAGTCACACATCCCCTTGCTTTTGATAAAGCAGAAGAAGGACAGAAGGATTGTATGTGTGCTAAATAAATGACATTAGATGAAGTAATGCCTTTTTTGGACATTCTCCACTTTGCATTTGGAAGTCAGGAGCATCTGGAAAACCACTTTTTTTTGAAATATGGTGGGAAATGATTAAATAAGAATGTTCCTGTCAGTCTCTTGCGTGCAAATCTTGCAGGGTCTGGAAATTACCAGTGAACTTTGGAGAGAATTTTACCCTTAATATGGACTAAACACATTTGGTAGTCAAGGAGAAAACACTTGGCTACCAACCAAGCAAATACTTCCTTTTAAAAATGTTCTAGTGAACAAGTGAAAAATGAGGTCATTCATGCAAATATCCCACTCACCAGCACTTTTTTAATAACCAGATTATGGATACTACGCCTGCCTACAGCAGAATGGTATGAACTTAGGAGGAAATCTTGAACATAAACTCAATGTAGTTATATATTCCTTGCAGAAGCACTTGTGAATGAAGTCAGGAGTGTGCAGAGTTAGTGTTAATGCTCTGCCAAGTAGCATTCTCCAAAAAATGCAAAAGTGGGAATACAGGAGGCTCCAGGAACAGATGTAGAACCAGGCAGTGAGTAGCCAAAACTACCGGCTTTGTCCCAGGTCCCACGGCAGAGCTCCTGGCTGTGACCTCAGCAGCCACCCATCTTTAGTTCCTGCAGCTTAGGACAGCAGTTCATGTTCAGCTGTTCACACCAGCTTCCTGTTGCTGTCCTCTCACAGACTTGGCACTGGAACCACCACAACATTCACTGGGGCTACAAGGCAGGAGAGCACTTCCAAAGGGCTCCTGGGCTCTCTTCACAGCCCATTGACCCCTTCCTCCCACTCATGGTGTCTCTCCTGTGGACTACAGATGTAGATGCTCGTGTTTGTGTCAGTTCTACCTGCCGGAGCCTTCACGGAGTTAAGCACCAAATGGTGAACCCAACCCTCTTCAATTCTGTAACACAAGTAAACAAACAAACCAACACACGCTTCAGCCTTAGTGACTGACACCAAATGCAGTAGACAGCACATGCTCACATGCATCCTTCTTCTGTGTAGAGACAAAATATTGGCTTGGACAAAACTAACGGCATCATTCTGTGAGCATATTTGGCAGCATTGTTACCACAGTTATTTTGCGGTCTACTATTTTTATTACCCCAACTTTCATCAAAATAAATAGGATCCTGGACTCCTTAGATGATTAGAGGGATTTTCCATGAAATGTTCTTATGTCTTAGGGAAAAATATGCGGAATTATACACTGCAACATACTTCATAGCAATAAAAGTGTGACTAGTGGTATATCTTGCATTGCAAGAACAATGTCATACTAGTGATGTGAAATGCAGATCTATTGCATTTGACTTTATAAAGCATAACCCTTTTATTATATAAAGCCCCTAGGAGCAAACAGGATGTTTGCACCATTGATATTAATGGGATCTTTTGCAATAAAAACAGATCTTGGGAATCTTTTGAACAGCAGACGGAATCTAAGAGTTGCTAGTGTATGTGATAACTGCTTTATTGAGTGAGTACATCTCTGCTATTGTCAGAGAAGCAAACGAAAATGTAAATAGAGGGAAAAAAAATAAAACCCAGATAAGGTATTGCTCCACAAGAACATTCAAAACAAAGAAGTATCTTCCAAATAGCCTGTTCTCTTCAGGAAGCTAGATAAGTGTTTTAGAATAAAAGTGCTGCTTATTCCTGAATGAGGCACCCACATAGGGAGCTGCTTTAGTTTGGTTATTCTGCAAACAATTCCGATAGCAAAAGCTTTGCCAGCCGGCTTCCTTGGAGAGGAGGGGGGAGGAGGTCTTCACTACATTAGGAGCCTTTTGTTGGTCTGATATGGCTATATTCCCTATCACACTGGTGTTCAGCAGGGTTTCCAGGATAAAACAGAAATCCAAATAGAAATCCAAATACCCCTTTCTGTCTACTTGAAAGTTTGTTCTGATTTGAACAGAATTTGTGTACTTACCAGACAATTGAATAGTGTAGTTTAACACTCAGCCTTTTCTGTGCTCGTTTTAAAACACAGAGGGGGGAAAGCAAAGGGGATTATACTGTAGGAAACAGAGAAGCAAAAGTGCACTGCATATGACTGAAATATCTTCAAATCCTCGCCACAGAAGTTTCTCAAAACCTTGCTGTCTCTAAGTAAGGTCTTTGTTGACATGAGTGCCTTGCTTGTTACTGAATGCTCTGGGTTTATTAGCTTTGGAGTTTAACGGGGGAAAAAAGGCAAATGCCTCACATAATCTGTAGAGGACCAACTCCCCTAACTCACTTCTGTCTTTCAAACGCTATGAAAGCAACAAACGAGAAGCTGCCTGCAACTTGTTGTTGTAAGTCGGGATAATTTTATGCTGATAATTTTATGCTAATGATCCTGAGTGTTTGTTTCAGCCTCTTTCTCTCGCTAGAACAAATTCAGTTGGTTGATTTGTGGATCCAAATGTGATAAAAGGAATCATGAATTTTGTGTGATTTATGGGGAAATTAGAAAAATAGCCAATTTGGCGCAAAATTGTGCAGGGAAGAAAAAATGGTCTATCATCAATGAAAGAAATTGTGGGAAGTTTTTGGAAGAGTTCCTGTTCTCAAAATAATTTTCCTCAAAATTCTGCGTATTTATTATGACTTCTACTGTTACAAACTACTGCAGCTTCAGATGTAATCATTGTACTTTTACTCATTTTTAGTTTATGCCAGTTCAGAAATCTAGGCTGGCACACACAGTTTCAGGAGTAGCAGACACACAGCAACATCTTAGCTACCCACCCCAATCTAGTATTTCCTGATTTTATTTTAGGATGTGGGCAGTAGTATGCTAAAACTAGGCTGATGACACACCTTTCTGATTTGAATGAGATCCAGAAGGTAGAAAAAAGGTTTGGGAGCTTCTGATTGCCAAGTTTTTGTCTGGCTCACTGAAAGGTTAGAAGGCTCTGGCAAACTTTTACTCGAGCCTGTGAATGGATCTGTGTGGATGGACCTTGGCGTAAGTTGCAGCATCTCTGCAGCGAGGCAATAAACTCTGGGATTTAGACTCTAAAGCATCTCTATTTCTCATCTGCAAGTTCCTGTGTGCTTTCAGCCAAGTAAATATCTGATGCTGGTTAACTTTTACTGTTTCTTCTGCTGCTCGTCATTGCAGATCCACATCCGAGTGCTTACGGCATATTATGTTACAGCCAACCAACTAACTTCCTCTCAAACATGTTACTTCTACTCTGTTGCTTGTGATATTGATGGCTATTTTGACCTTTGCAGGTCTCTAATTACCGAAGCCTTAAAATAGTACACGTCAGGTAAAATATTCTCTTTTTGAAGTTCCTTTTTCCTCGCATGCCTGAGCTGAAAGACCATATAAACTAAGATTATTCAACCACTGTAGACCACTGCACAGAATGTCAAGGGAAATTTTGTTAGCGAGGACGAGTGACTGTCTTGTTCCACTTTTACTTTTGAGGTATTTTCTACTCAGCAGAAGATAGTACAATGATGCAGTTGCCATGCCGTTCCATAAATCATTTAAATTCTTCTCCTTGCTAAGCTCCAGAAATGAACGTTTGCAAAACTATTTTTTTTTTCCTGTAGTCCTTTACTTAAAGTTTGTGTAACAGCCCCAGATAACACATTGTTTAGAGCTGGCAACCAATTTCTCCGGTTTTACTGAGCGGCACATTCTCTGTAACACCACTGGTCATTTTTAGCTATTGTATGTCTTTGTCTGGTCCAGTTAGAAAAGCGCACAAGCACTCCAGTACTATCAGTTATGCTTGGAGGAACATAAGAAGGGCAAGGGGGAGGGGAAAGGAGTGGAGAGGAGGCAATACAAACTCAGAAATATCCCGTTTTTCTGCTTTGGGAGAGCACAGCTAACAGGCCAGGTCCAACCTGCCAGAAAATCAGTGTACTGCAGTATTACTACTGGTAGACAGAATGGAAAATCCTAAGCCACGGAAATATGCCCTCCCAATGATCTCTGTCTCAAAAAAAAAAAAAAAAATTAAAAGTCACATCCTTATAGAATTTGTCTTCCTTGAAATTAATTTTACTTTGTGGCCTAGTTATTTTTTATTTCTGAACCTATTATGGGCCACATCTGTGGAAGTCTAATCAACTATTCTGAAACCAGCTGCTGCTGAGATTCTTTCAGTTAAGCTGAAATTAAGAACAGGTTTGTGGGCTCCCTACCTGCTGTGAAGCCGTGATGTAGTTTATAAAATTACATATGAGTGAGAAAATCTGACTGCCAGGGCTGGAAAAGTTGGTACATTTAGCATGAACCTAAAATAGCCATGCACGCTGAGGTTGTACTTGTTTGCAATATTAACTTTTTCTCCTCTCTTCCTCAGTGTCATTGTAAAAGCAATATTGGATAATTCAGTTTAAAAAAACGTGGGTTTGAGAGGATCAAAGCACAAAAAATCAAAATCAGGCTATATCCTAGCAACTGTGTTGGCGGTAGGGGCAAATATGAAAGACATTAGAGCTAAAAATGTTGATCCTTCAAGAAAGGTCTCCAGATTATTTCTGCCATAAGGAAAAGCTCATTACATGCCATAAATGAGATGATGGAAACAAATACCAGTCATCTTTTATCATTGATGCAATTACATTGATAGCAAGGGGACAACGTGTATGAACAGCAAGTAAAGAGGTTATGACCACATCCTGACACCTGATACAATTTGTCAAGAGACATGACCAAGTTGCTTATTGCTGTTACACATTAATAGACACATCAGATCATGAAATATGTGCACCTCTCTAAATGGAAAAATATTTTCAAATCTGTTCACTAAATTTATGCCTGACTAAATTAACAGGGTGCAAGAGCTTGACCTCAATCCATGCAGACCCGGAGTACCCTGGTGTGCAAAACTTTGATGGGTGGGGATGTGTTTTCCTAGTACAAACTCTGGAAGCAGCCCGACACCACCCAGCTACTGAGGCATGATTAGAGAGGAGAGAAAGATTGTTGTGGTGCACAGCACAAGTCAATGTATTTAATCCAAGTGTATAAGCTTGTTATTAATTGAAGCCATTTTGTTTCAGAGTGAAATTTGTGCCACCCACAGAAACTCTGGAAGCTCACCAGTGTTAGAATGGCCCATTTTAACTGGAGTCAGAAATGTGAGTTTCTTTTAAGAAAGCATTGCTGGGAATGTTTCTGTGTGGTGATCTGCAGACATAGATGGGTATTGGAGCTGCCTGCGCCTTCCAGTTGGTAACTTCTGCACATGTTTTTTGTATCTCCAGATAGACCAAAAAAAGTCTGGTTTAGAACGTAAAGAGTTAAAGATTATTTGTCATCAGTTGGTGTCCTCTTTTTTCTGACCAAGCACAGTTTGAGAGCAAAATCTCTGTCTTAGATTTAAATAGAATTTCAGATAGATTTATGATAACTGAAAATATTAGTTGGCACAAAACCTGCGTAACTCTGAGCAAGCACACTGAAAAAGAGACTGACTCCCCTAGATTACATTTCACAGACTGTATTTGTGTATGTGACATGTACACACACACATATGCACACACATATATATGAAATGTAATCCAAACTTGGCTTGTTTGCCTGTCTTGACGTATTTATCTCTGCTTTCAGCCTTGCTTTTAGAGAGACGGCCTTTTTCCTCACTACTCTACCACAGTGTTTCTCGGGAACCTTTTCTTATCTAAACTTCCACCAATCACTCCTAAGGCTAAGTTATGCAGACAAGTCATCGCACAGAATTTCATCAAACTGCCATTTTCCTTAACTTGAGAAAGCCTGGTCCCAAACACTGAACAAATAATTTATTAGACCATAGCAAAAGTAAATAAATGCTTTCCTGCTCCAAGTATTTCATTAGCCAGAATTATTATACATGCAAGTCTATAAATAGTAAAACATGTATTGAGCCATTAATATCACTGACATTCTCATACAAAATACTGTAATTTAAAGAATTTGAAACTGGAGGACATCTCCTGGAAGATTTCTGGCAAAGATAAAATGAGTAAACTGTCTGCAAACAAATTAGTCACCCACGGAAATGGTACATTACTAACGAATTGAAAATTAAGAACATCATCTCTACCTGAAATTTCTTATGACATCGATGATATTATGCAAATATATCCTGCATACCTTTTGAATCTATAAATTCTTACACTCTTTCAGGTTTGCTTTTAAAACCCAGAAGTGCTGGGCTCAGCAGAAGAAATGTGAGAAAATCTCCTATTTAAAATTACATGGACAGAGGAACTCTGCTGGTGACTTTCCGTGAAATTAATATACCGCTTGATTGTTTTTAAGGTCTCTGCATCTTCTGAATTTTTAATTGCCTTTCCATTAAAGTGGAATACCCCTCGTGTACTAAGCTTGAGATGGGCTCTCCAGTCCTTTCATCCCTGTAGCCTCCTATTTTCTTACGGGAACAAGGAGTATAAGACTGGGCCCTACTGAAGCAAATATGGAAAAGATCAAGCATTTTAAGCATTACTCTGTCAAGTAATAGAGCAATCACTGTGTTATGTATTCTCATGTTTTACTGTCTAAGGAAAAGAATCTGTGCAGACTCCGAGAGAAAAGGAGCAGGTCATAAAAATCTCATTTTTAGGTAGAGGACTTGAGAAGTCTCATGCACCTTTCATTGCTCTGACTTGTCAATTTTCGCCATATGGAAATTGTTAGCCTAATACTGTAGTTCTAAATACTGCCCAGGAATGCTGATTTATAATGGATTTCTTACTCTTTGTGTAAAGAAATGCTAAAGTACTATATAAACTGTGATTAGAGAATCTGCACACTTGTGTTATAGGCGTGTGCCTGGGGTGGATTCTTCAGGCTCAGAGAGGTGACATCTGCTCTGCTCCACTCACAGGTAAATCTGGCACCAGTAAACTCAGAATTCCCAAAAAATGCTGCATTGCTGGAGCAACTGGGAACCCAATTTGGCCTGCAATTGAAAAAGTGTGCAGGAAAGATGCTGATGCATAAGGGACAAAATCCAGACATTCCAGATGCGTTATTTACTACTGAGGCACTTAAAGACTCCCCCCACTACTGTAACGAAGCTGCTTTTGAAGAACAGGACGTGCATTTTTTTAAAGTGTGTCCTCTCTATATTTTGACCAGCTGCTATGTGCGTCTAGTTACTTTTTTTCTGTAAATTAGAATTAAATTTGATTGTCCCAAATACATCCCACTCAGGCACTCATGCTGAAAGCAGCAACAATTGTCAATGACCTTTAACACGCCTGCTATACAAATTAGTGCAGATCATTAATCACACATAGCTTACATTTTATGATTCGTGTATCCTTCATTACCAACTTTCCCCTCTCGTTCGCTGCCCCCCACCCCCACTCCTTCCCTTTATTCCGAGGGTTCTTGTAACAAGCACTGGAAAGAGCAGGATTTAAAGCCTCCCCCCGCCCCAATTTTGTTCTCTTCTCATTGCCGGAGCGGTTCGCGTCCCAAGTGCAAGAGGGAGGAAGCGCGGCGCGGGGCCAGTGCGCCCGGGAAGGGCCGGGCCGGGGGCGGGGGGCGACTCCGGCGGGGAGCTCAGAGCCAGGGTGCCCGGGGGCGATGGGGTTCTGCCGGCCCGGGGCGTCGAGATAACACCATCCCTCCGTCAAAAGTGCTCCGTGTCAATTGTACGTCATCGCACATTACGAGACAAAGAAAAAGAAAGCAAAAAAAAGGGGAAGAAAAAAAAAAAAAGGCTCCATCCACACCCTTGATGTCTAGTACCGAGCGTTAAATTAGGCTTCCCAGCCATAGACTAAACACAGTCCCCTCGCCTGTGGCACACACAGATTTGGCGTGATTAAACTGAGCTTCGCAAACAGGCAAGAAAACAAGAATTGAACTTTTCAGCCATAGGAAGGAGGGGGGAGGACTTTTTTTTTTTTCCTTGTTTTCCCCTTTTTTTTTTTTTTTCCCTTTCTATAGCCATATGGCAGATTGATTTGTTCGGAGGTCTTTCAACTTCCCCAGCGTGGCTGTTGAACAGTATTCCTCTTTGATCTTGATTGAGGACTTTAATGTTGTTGTTTCTGCGCATTTCAATGGATCCATAAATATTTTACCAGTGGAATTCGCCAAAAAAAAAAGGAAAAAAAAATAAAGTTTCTCATAGAAATGCATCTGGGGCAACTGCAGCCCGCACCTTTCGCAGCGGAGGAGGTACGTGGGAACCGGGGCGGTGGTGGGCAGAAGCACCACTCTGCGCCCGCACAACGCGGCGCCCGCCTTCCTCCCCCCCCCGCGCTCCCGCAGCGCCCGGGGACGGCGGCACCCACGCCCCAACTTTGCCCCGCGCAGACAGACAATGGTCCCCGGCGTGTGCGTGCGGGCTCGGCACCGGCCACACCAGCGCGGCCGCCGGGGGACGCGCGGCAGCGGCGGCGGCGGCG